>OZ005659.1:100509730-100852230 GCA_963930645.1 Salticus scenicus | reverse complement strand
CAATAAATGAGGTTAGTTCCGTTAAGTTATAGATTCTGCTCCGTCCTTGAAGATGTGTTCAAGGTCACACGAAAAAAAAAAAAAAAAAAAAAAAAAAAATTTTTTTTTTTTTTTTTTTTTTTTTTTTTTTTTTTTTTTTCAAGGTCGTTGGATTTCTTGTGGGCGTGGCTTCATACCATCTATATATATAGAGAGATAAACTCGCTTACGTATCCAAACCGTCATTGTCCAGTCATGTCTCTGTTGGCTTAGTTATTTTTATCTATACATTTAAATTGATACCATTTTGTCTCGTTTTCCAGAGTCTTAAATTTAATTTCTACAATATTGGCTTATTATAGTTTATACGTTTAAATAGTCTTCATGCTATCCTGATAATCTCTTCGATACTAGCTTAAATAGATTTTTTTATAAATTTAATATCAAAGTCTCAAATTAAACCCGTCCAATATTGGCACTATATCTATCGCAAAAAAATGGGTCGAACGAGGTGTCAAAGACAGAAATTCTGCCATGAGACACCTCGTTCGACCCATTTTTTTACTCTCATTTGAAAGATCAACATAAGCTCTCTATGGATTGCTCATTAGATAACCTACTGATGGTCATCTTCAACGGTCCGGTCATTTGAGATTTGTATAATTCATAATCCTCATACTCAAGCTCAAAAAATTTCCTCACCTGTAGTTGGTATGCGGCAAGGAAGTCTTCGAACTTGGTACGGGACCTTTCGACAAATCGAACACCAATGGCTTTCACGAAGCTGAGCTTCATGTTAGCCTGGTATTTCACCATGGCCGAACCATCGAACATCTTATCAAATTCCTGTTCGCCCATGAACCCTTTCAAATGCTGTTTGGCTTCGCTAATCGAGAAGATTCTCGTCTTAGCGAGCCATTTAGGTAAATCGATTTTAGGGTCCATTACGTCTCGGACGGTGAGGCCTGCATATTTTTCGGCAAATTTTAGATCTAGAGGGTGCCTCGAATAAATAGCCAGGTCCTCAGCCCGGACAAACAGGGTGCCATCAGTGGCCATTAGGCATTTAAAGGCAACGCCATAAGCATAATTTTTTACATGAAAAAACATGACTGACAGAGAGCTAATGTATCTAAGCAGCTAGTAGAGAGATCGACTAGCAATTGAAGAGCTCTCGCTGGACACTCGTATATATACCCGGTCTTATCAACAGATCTGATTGTAATTTTCTACGAACCGCTTATCAAGAGGAAAGGCTTGCATAATATCCTGTCAATACTTCTGGAAAAATCTTTTTATAGAGATCTGATTATAACCGGGCATCCTGAGGAAAGGCTTACATAATATCCTGTCAACACTTCTCGAAAAATCTTTTTATAGAGATCTGATTGTAATTTTAATCGGAGCCGCTTATCAAGCATCCTGTCAATAGTTTCTCGAAAATCTTTTTATAGAGATCAGATCATAATAACTGGCTTGGCTACACTTAGCCTTTAAAATTTTTAATTTTTACATATAAATTTTAAACGAAAAAATTAAATTTTTAAACTCAGATCCCTTAAATTTAGCTATCGACCAAGATTCATATTTATCTTATAGCTAAGCCATATCCCTTGAAAATTACAATCGGTACGCATTCAATGTTGGCTTGGCTACACTTAGTCTTTAAAAATTTTAAATTTTACATAAAAAATGTAAATTTTAAATGAAAAAAATTAAATTTTAAAATTCAGATTCCTTAAATTTAGCTATCGAGTCTGTATATTTTACCAAGTTTCATATTTATCTTATAGCTAAGCCATATCCCTTGAAAATTTAGAGATCAGATTATAATGACTGCCACACTTAGTCTTTAAAAATTTTAAATTTTACACGAAAAAAATGTAAATTTTAAACGAAAAAATTAAAATTTTAAACTCAGATCCCTTAAATTTAGCTATCGAGTCTGTATATTTTACCAAGTTTCATATTTATCTTATAGCTAAGCCATATCCCTTGAAAATTTAGAATTATAATGACCGCCATACTTAGTCTTTAAAAATTTTAAATTTTATACAGTAAATTTTAAACGAAACAATTAAATTTTTAAACTCAGATGCCTTAAATTTGTCTATAGATATTTTACCAAGATACAAAATTATCTTATAGCTAAGCCATATCCCTTGAAAATTACAAGTTCAAATCGGTACGCATCCAATGTTGGCACTCTATCTATCGCAAAAAAATGGGCCGAGCGAAGCCTCAATGACTTATGTCATGAGAGGCTTCGCTCGACCCATTTTTTTGCACCTCGTCCTGATCTTAAGACGAGGATTTATAAAAGTAGGGCTTGTTTCCCACCAAAACTTTTATTTTTTTGGGGAAATACCCTAGCTCCAAGTCTCCGTACCTCTCTCCGAAGACATAGCTATCCATCGGTACAGATTGCAGGTAAGAGTCCATGGATATTTTCAAATCAGCTATAAAACTCTCCATGGTAGCATTGGAAGAGCTAATGCATGCTATCTTGATACGTATGGGCCTTCTGATGTTGAACGTACACTCTATCGGCGACAGAATCTCGATAGGCCCCTGAAATAAGGATTGAAATTCACCTGGATGCATATCCAACAGCGTGTTGGCATCTTCCAATCCAAAAATACGTGTCTTGGCTAGAGACGGAGGCAGGCTCAAGCCCTCGGGAGCGATGTCAGTCACTGTAAGATGGCATAAGTTTAAAACGCCAGAAGAATTTTGATAGCCCATGGTACGAGCTACGTCTGAACCTTTGATAAAAATGTCACCGTCAAAAGTCAAAAAACAAGTAAATTTCACGTTTAACTCTTCAGCTAAAATTTGAAATATCATTTTGGAGCTTTTAGAATATCAAGCAGTCAGAATGAAATGTCTCGTCCAGCAGCCTGTATTTATACTAGCAGCAATCTCTATTTCTATCTAAATTTCTTATCGACATCCTCTGACGCACATCCTCTTACGCACGTCCTGTAGATTATGCAAGATCCCGCTCAAACGACAAATTAATTCTAAAAATAAGTTTATCGCGTCCTAAGGATTACATAATATCCTGTCAACAGCTAGAAGAATTTTATCAGAAGGTCACGTTTTCTAAGAAAGCTTGCTAAAATTAGGTCGCGAATCGGGTATATATACGAGCTGCCTCTAAGAGCCTGCATCATTTTGACTTCTATTGCTATTAAGTCATGCTATTCACAATTGAACATCCACAGCTGGATGCTAAAATCCTATTCGTAGTCTCTGCGGATGGACTTTTGTTCGTCAGGGCCTCTGATGTGGCCAAGCTGATGGGTAAGGGTAGTGCATACGTAAAAAAAACTACCAAGCTAAAGGTGAGGGACCTCGTTTACAAAAGGTTCAGGATACCTGTCTCTTTAGCTAATACCTGGGTGTATCCAATAGAAGAGATTCATTTCGGAGATGCGCTGTCGACCATGGGTTTTGAGGCCATGATGAAATCTGCTAAGATTGACATCTTAGATCCTATAGTGCCAACTGCATGCATCCATAAAGCAGTCAGAATTCGGATCGTGAGGAATTCTGATGTCTTCATAGATGAATTCTTAAAGGATTTCATAGAAAGAACCAAGCTGTTCTATGATGGAGACCACGATGATGACCCTCGCCTACACGAAGATAGATTTGAGACTATTTCTTGGACAGACACCCCTCCGTCCAAAATCAAAGTCTTCGTGGGGAATCGATCTCGCTGGTATAAACTGATGCCTTAGAGATTTAAATTGGAGGGGGCAAAAAAATGGGCCGAACGAAGCGTCTCATGGCAGATTTCTGTCATTGACGCTTCGTTCGGCCCATTTTTTTGCGACGGTAGTAAGCCAATATTGGATGGGTACAAATTGAGACTTTGAATGGGGTCTCTGAGATAGATAATATTAATATTTCAATATTGAAACGATACTAATGCCTTTGAATCTGAGATAGCTAATGTCTTTGACTCTGAGATAGAAATTTACAATATTGAATAAGGACATTTTTTTAAATGAATGCCGTACCAATATTGAATATATTTTTTAACGATTCGATAAACAAATAATATATTTAAATAATAAATATTTAAAGAATAAAATATTTATATAGTCAATCTGAAGGATTGCATAACTCATTTTCTACGAAAACAGGATGAGATAAGGCTTTTTATAGAATAATTTATCACTGGATATTGCATAACTCATTTGCATTGAAAACAGGATACTGAACACGGAAACAGGATGCAGTAAAGATATTTATAGACGCTGAAACAAATAAGCATTGCTGGACAATGATAGTGTATATACTTTAGCATGATATATAGGTTAGCTAGAGTCAATCAACCAATCAACCAACCTTGAAAAAAAAAAAAAAAAAAAAAAAAAAAAAAAAAAAAAAATTTTTTTTTTTTTTTTTTTTTTTTCAAGGTTGGTTGGTTGGTTGATTGGTTGATTGACTCGGATTCATTCTTTATAAATAGCTGTACTCAAACCTTCATTCCTTCATTCTGTCTGAATCTCTTCTAGCATCAACCTTCTACTAAAACGCTCCTAACATTAAGATACTTTAGCATGATTGGTTGATTGGTTAATGTCTTTAAATCTGAGATAGAAATTTGAATGCTGTACCAATATTGAATATATTTTTTTAACGATTCGATAAACAAATAATATTTTTTTAACGATTCGATAAACAAATAATATATTTTTTTTAACGATTCGATAAACAAATAAAATAATTAAATAATAAATATTTTATTATTAAAATAAAATATTTAAATAATAAATATTTTATTATTAAAATAAAATATTTAAATAATATATTTAAATTCTAAATATTTATTATTCGAACCGAACGTGAACAATTCTGACGAGGTGGAGTTGCTCGAAGAATACTTCTGGCGACTGTCTGATAGACCTTTATATGCCGTAAAGAAGTAGGTTCACCCAGCTTTGCGGTACTTGGCATAGGAGCTGTAGTTTGAATAGAATACCCTTGTAACTGTAATCTTTAAATCTTAATTGTAAAAATTTACATGCTTAAATTTCTAATGTCTCGTCAACGTTGCTGAGATTTGCGGTACTTGGCATAGGAGCTGTAGTTTGAATAGATCGTAACTGTAATCTTTAAATCTTAATTGTAAAAATTTACATGCTTAAAATTTCTAATGTCTCGTCGGCGTTGCTGAGATTTGCGGTACTTTGGCATAGGAGCTGTAATTTGAATAGATCGTAACTGTAATTTTTAAATCTTAATTGTAAAAATTTACATGACTGCATGCTTTAATTTCTAATGTCTCGTCAGCGTCTATTATTGGACTCGTCTGATTTTGACATGAGATGTCTCGGACAGGGACCATTCCAAGAGGTGCAATCGAAAGCTTAAATTTCATGCGACTATTCTTTTTCGGTCTTGGCTGAGTATGTACGTAATTTGGACAACGACGCAAAGGCTGAAATGCTAAATTTAAAACAACAAATGTTTGACTTGCAATCCAAATTGAATGTAGATATTGCACTCTTGAAAAACTAAGATTGAGAATTTTGACGTGAGAAGGCTCAAATTAGAGATGGGCATTCAGCAGATGCAAAATTAAATCGATTCCGTTTATCATGTCCGTCTCAAATTAAATGGCTACACAATAGGCTTAATAATTTTTTTTAAATGGATAAGGTTAGGCGACGACAGTTTTTAAATGAATGCTGTACCAATCTTAACGATTCCATAAACATATAAAATATTTAAATTCTAAAAATTTATTATTTAAATCTGAAAGGGTGAAGTTGCTCGAAAATTATTGCTGGTGACTGTCTGATAGACCTTTAGATGCGTAAAGTAATAGGTTCACCCAGCTTTGCGGTACTTGGCATAGGAGCTATCGTTTGAATTTCTGAAAGGGTGAAATATGCTCGAAAAATATTGCTGGTGACTGTCTGATAGACCTTTAGATGCGTAAAGAAGTAGGTTCACCCAACTTTGCGGTACTTGGCATAGGAGCTGTAGTGAAATCAGAATGAGGTCATGGGTTTTTATAGATTATCATGAAGCCAGACGGTTGCTGATCATACGCAATGATGATTTGGATACGTTAGCCATATTATATTGATTCATTAGACATTATGCTGGATACCGGTATTTTATTTAAAATGTTTTAAAACGGAGACATGATATATATATAGGCCACACCAAAAAACTAATGTTGCATAAATGAATCCGTTAAGTTAAAGATACTGCTCCGTCCTTGAAGATGTGTTCAAGGTCACACGAAAAAAAAAAAAAAAAAAAAAAAAAAAAAAAAAAAAAAAAAATTTTTTTTTTTTTTTTTTTTTTTTTTTTTTTTTTCAGGTGCCACGCCCACCCTTGAAGCTTGTCTATATATACTATGGCTAACATGACTACACTCTCATTGTGTCTCGACATTTGCCTACAACGATCGTCTAGTCACTATGTCTCGTAATGCGTTTTGAGTAAGATGTACATTGATGTACACTAGAGAGTTAAATTTTTCTACAAAAACCTATGATCTATTCTGATTTCATGAAAACCTGCAGTATCTTGTCATTTGTCAGACAAAAGTCTATAAAATCTTGTGTTCAAAGCCAATATTGAATAAATAACGCTATCCCCATCCTATTTTAAAGGAAATGGGTTTAGACATCAGGAGCTAGTTTATGCATGACCTTACAGTAGAAGAAATAAATTCCACTCCCACCCACCCTAATAGATATACTATATATATATACTATATATATAGACTGCAGCGCCATCTACAATGAATTTGATTGGCTAAAGAAATATAGCTTTAGCAGCCAACTGAGAAATATAGCTTTAGCAGCCAACTGAGAAATATAGCTTTAGCGGCCAACTGAGAAATATAACTTTAGCAGCCAACTGAGAAATATAACTTTAGAAAAATAACTTTAGAAATATAACTTTAGAAACCAACTTCATCAACCAACCAACCAACTGTGAAAAAAAAAAAAAAAAAAAAAAAAAAAAAAAAAAAAAAAAATTTTTTTTTTTTTTTTTTTTTTTTTTTCCGTGTGACCTTGTGACCTTGATAGCTTTATAGCGCCTATATAAGCAGCTGACAAATCTCATTTTCTAACATTACTCCTACATATGTGGCGACAACGATGAAAGGGTTTTGAAAATAGCTGGTCTGAAGACTCTCTGCAAAGTCCAGGTAACTATGTTATTTTTTTTTAAATGTAGTTTAATATTTTTCGTTTTCGCAGATTACCTTATGAAGGCCTTGCCTCTGAAAATATTGTCTGGATGGCTTCGTCTCTGAATCTATATAATTATTAATAAAATATTTTAAATTCTAAGGCCTAAATTTACAACATTAGTATGAAATCTTGTAAATTTATAGGATACTCACGGGTCAATTTTAGTTTTTTCGATAACAAGTTTGAACGAAGGGCTTACCCTTGGAAAATATCAAAGGATTCTCTGCAAAGTCGACGCAAAGATTTTTTTCTTAAATGTAGTTTAACCTACTGATCAGACATCGATATTAAATTTTTAATCGTGTAAGATTGACACCGATTAGCCTTGCTGTTTGGATTCTAAAGAAATCATTGGGCCTATCCAAAATAATTTTCGTAGACCCAAGGCTTAAAGTATTGTTTCCTAAACCAAGAGGATGTCCAAACTCGATACGGACTGAGGGTTTTCAAAATATCAGAATCGATTATGGACACTGAAAATTTATATTTTTAAGAAGATATTTTATAAGGATGAGCTTGTCATGTAGAAGGTTTATTTTTCCCTACAGAAAATCCTTATGTAAATGTATTTTAGGGAAAACGTAGGGATAAACCAAATTTCAGTATATACTAATTTTCTGATTTTTTTCCCTAAATTATCCCTACTAATATCTTTAGAAATTTATTACATATCTTATACTTATATTTAAAATTATCCCTACTAATATCTTTAGAAATTTATTACATATCTTATACTTATATTTATATTTATATTTATATTAATATTATATAAGTATAAGTATATAATATAATATAATATAATATAGTATAAATAGTATATATGTATATAAGTATATATGTATATAAATATGTATATAATATAATATAATATTTAGTATATAATATTTAGTATATAATATATAATATAAAATATAATATTAAAAAAAAAAAAAAAAAAAAAAAAAAAAAAAAAAATCTATCCATTTCTATAGGGTAGCTACGATTCATGCTCCTACCTTCTCCTATTTTGCTCCGACTTGCTTTTTGTGGCAACGAGCTTCAAGGTCACACGTTTTTTTTTAATGCTACCTTGTTAGCTTTATAGATTGGGGGTCGGTGTAAATTAGAGACATATATATTTTCAGCTATACTAATAATTGAGTATGAAATAAAATATTTTTTTATCTGTATTTAAACATGCAGACATTTTCCGCGGAGCGGAAAATGTCTGCTTGTTTAAATACAGATAAAAAAATATTTTATTTCTATTTCTTTTAAAGTCTAATGTATAAATTTACAATATTAGTATATTTTTTTTTTAATTTATAGCATATTCACAGTTTAGTTTTGTTTTTTTCGACAACAAGTTTTGATAGAGGGGCATAGGCTTTGAAAATATTAACTGGCAGAAAATATCTGCATGTTTAAATACAGATTTAAAAAATATTTTATTTCTATTTATTTTAAATTCTAATGTATAAATTTACAATATTAGCATATTTTTTTTAATGTATAGCGTACTCACGAGTTAATTTTGGTTTTTTCGACAACAAGTTTTGATAGAGGGTCTTAGGCTTTGAAAATATTAACTGGTCTCTCTGCAAAGTCTAAACAATTAGCTTTGCTGGACAACCTTTGAATTTTTACCGACAAGGTTCTATATAAGCATTAGCTTGCCTGAAAGACAGTTTTTTCTGATAATTGTGTCAATATTAATTTTTGGATCGATGGGTTAAAATGCTCGAATAATATCGCTGGCGACTGTGTCTGAGACCTGTGTTTATCGTAAATATGAGACTCCAGCTAGATTTGAGGTACTTGAGGGTGGGGTTTAAAAATACATTGGTTCGTAGAAAATAGGCAGACATGTTGTTGGAGTCTACGTAGGCATTTTATTTAAAATGTTTTACCGTACAATGGATGATTTGAATCTCGTCACGATTTTGGATGGATTTCTTTAGACCCGGTAGGCCAGCAAGGCTAAAATTTATATAGAGCCAAGCCAGGCTTTTCCAAACGGATGTCGTTGGCAGACAAAATGAGATGTGGGCACTTTAACGATTCTATATATAGGTCACATGAAAAAAAACTAATGTTGAATAAATCCGTCAAGTTAAAGATACTGCTCCATCCTTGAAGATGTATTCAAGGTCACACGAAAAAAAAAAAAAAAAAAAAAAAAAAAAAAAAAAAATTTTTTTTTTTTTTTTTTTTTTTTTTTTTTTTTCCTAAGGTGCCACGCCCACCCTTAAGCTTGTCTATATATACTATGGCTAACATGACTACACTCTCATTGTGTCTCGACATTTGCCTGCAACGGTTGTCTAGTCAATATGTCTCGTAATGTGTTTTGAGCAAGATGTACATTGATGGAGACTAGAGAGTTAAATTTTTCTATAAAAGCCTATGATCTATTCTGATTTCATGAAAACCTGCAATATCATGTCATTTGTCAGACAAAAGTCTATAAAATCTTGTTTTCAAAGCCAATATTGTATAAATAACGCTATCCCCATCCTATTTTAAAGGAAATGGGTTTAGACATCAGGAGCTAGTTTATGCATGACCTTACAGTAGAAGAAATAAATTCCACTCCCACCCACCCTAATAGATATACTATATATATACTATATATATATAGACTGCAGCGCCATCTACAATGATTGGATAAAGAAATATAATTTTAGAGGCCAACTGAGAAAAATAACTTTAGCGGCCAACTGAGAAATATAACTTTAGCAGCCAGCTGAGAAATATAACTTTAGAAACCAACTGAGAAATATAACTTTAGAAACCAACTTCATCAACCAACCAACCAACTGTGAAAAAAAAAAAAAAAAAAAAAAAAAAAAAAAAAAAAATTTTTTTTTTTTTTTTTTTTTTTTTTTTTTTTTTTTTCGGTGGGCGTGGCTTCGCTATAAATTTCTCAGTGCGATCGTGCCTATATAAATGTGGGTTTGTGTTCTAAAAGATTCATTGGCATCATGTCTGTCCAAAATGAGTTTCGTGCTCTACTCCGTGAATGCGTTAGTCTCGCCTATCGTCAAAAAACCTCTGAAGTCTTGTTGAAATCTAATTTTGGCTGCTCTATTTTAAAAATGCTCACAGCGTATTTTCAGAATAACTCTATCCATTCGAAGGCTAAACTCGATACGCCCGAAAAGGCATTTAGAATGTTGAAAGGCCAATTGCAATGCATAGCATATTATGACTACGATAAAATGTCTCCTGATATTAAAAATCTGTTCGCTGAAGATATTGTGCTGCCTGGCCAATGCTGTTATCAAGTTTGGATTCTACAATGCTTAATTGTTACAGCATGCATTGTTGCAGATTGCTGGACAAATTGCAATGTGGATATGTTTGATGTGGCTTTTGAAACGCTGATAGACATGTTGAACACTTATGGCTATATTGCCTGCATTGAACGCGACCTAAATCGCAACTGCGATCCGTTTAGTAATCCGAGCAAAATTGTCTTGTTCGCCGGTCTAAAAATAACCAATTAGAAAAAAATATCTTTATATTGACTTAAGCATATATATAGAATTCGCTGCATAATATCCTGTCAACAGTTTTTTTTATAAATCTGATTATAATTTTAGCCGCTTCCTACATGCATCCTGATTTCAAAGACTTATGCAACTCGTATAAATAACTTTATCTCATCCTGCTTTAAAGGACAAGGCCTCATCCTGTTTTCTTGGGCTTTTGTAACTCGTATAAATAACTTTATCGCATCCTGTTTTAAAGGATATGCTTCTACTATAAAAGCCGGTGCTCAGCGCTTGTAATTTCAATTGCTCACTAGCTCTCAAGTCATGTGGATGAGATTATTTTTCCCAGGCCATATCGGCTTGAGGTCTGCCCTAGCCTCTGACGGAATGACTTACGTTTCGGCAGTAGATGTGGGTTTGCTGCTGCAGTTTAATGATATTTACGAATTTTCTCAGTATCGTGCCACCAAACATATAGATTCCTTTCCAGTTTTTGAAATAGAAGAAATGTTTAACTACGTGAGCCTGTTTTCCGACGTAGCAGAAATGCAGAGACTCTGGAGATATGGACGGGTCGCGGCTGATTTTCCTATGTCTTCGGAAGATTTATTTGATGTTCATATTAAAACGGAGGGGAATGCCAAATTGCAGGACTGGTTGCAACTATATATAGACCTTTTCCGAAATGATCTATTGGACGGCCCTTCTGACAATTCTAAAAGATTGGCTACCTGTTGGAGGAGACGGAACGAATGCAAGGTCTGCTTGACAGAAGAGAGCCAGGTGGCATTCTTTGACTGTGGGCATGTGGTATGTTGCATGGCTTGTTCGGACAAACTGGAAAATTGTCCTGTTTGTCGAACAGCTATTTTGGAAAAGCGAAGAGTGTATGTGCAATAGTTATATACATGGAAATTTTTAAAAACTTGGGTCAAACGAGGCTTCCTCATGTCTAGATTTGTCATTATGACTTATCTTGACGATGGAAGCCTCGTTTGACCCATTTTTTTTAAATCGATAGGCTACCAATATTGGATTTGTAAAAAAAATAACTTATAAATTTTATGAGATTCGATTAGAGTTATCCGTAAAATATTTTACCGTACAACGGACGAAAAGATTTACGAAGACATGATAACTAGATGACTGTTGTTGGCGAGACAAAATGAGATGTGGGTACGTTACCCATTCTATATATAGGTCACGCGAAAGAACTAATATCGAATAAATAAACTTTGCTCCTTTAAGTTATGGATCTGTCCTTGAAGATATGTTCAAGGTCACACGAAAAAAAAAAAAAAAAAAAAAAAAAAAAAAAAAAAAATTTTTTTTTTTTTTTTTTTTTCAAGGTTGGTTCAAGGTTATTTAATCCACCCCTATATATACGCTGGCTGCCTTTAGGATTTATATCATTTTCTCATTCTACAATTGTTGTTAGACACCTGCCTGACATTTGCAATTTTTCATAATGGATTTCTCTGATCCCATTCAAAGCGTCTTTCATTACCTACTCAGAGACTGCGTTCATCTGGCAAACTGGGAAGCTACCGGCGAATATAGGATGGTCGACATCAGAAATGACTGGGACGATCCAGAATGGAAACCGAAAGAACACAAATTTGCCCTTTCTATTTTGAGAATGTTAGAAGACTATTTTCAGACACCGCCTTTACCTACTGGTATGAAGATCGAACAGATCGAAGAGGCCATTCCCAAGCTGAAAGAAAAATTAGTAGCCATACTCAATTCTGATAGCATATCTCTTAAAGTCCGAGGCCTTTTGCGCAACAAAAGCTTAACGTATCGTCGTTGGCGTGGTGCCGAATCTTATCAACCTTGGGTGCTGGAGTGTTTGATCGTTACTGGATGCTTTCTCGGAGAATGTTTTGCCAAATTTCGATACAACAACGGGGTATTTGATCTGGCATCCGTTGCCTTAATAGATATTATGGAAAAGAGTGGCTTGTTAAGTTGTATCAGAGCCGATTTGTTTAATAATAGGGATCCGTTTGGTAAACCTGGTATTAAGGTTAAATCAGTTTTGGACAAAGATTGGAGTATGTGGACATTTCAATTGGACAAAACACAGGAGAGAATATTGTACAAGAAGTCAGCTAAATGTTAAGTGACGAAAATAACGTAACGTAAAAATAACGTAACGTAAAAAATAACGTAACGTAAAAATAACGTAACGTAAAAAATAACGTAACGTAAAAATAACGTAACGTATAAAAATAACATATTAAAAATAACATATTAAAAATAACGTAACGTAAAAAATAACATATCGAAAAATAACGTAACGTATAAAAATAATATACTTGACACAAAACTAATATTGTATAAATAGCTCCGCCATATCTTATACATTGCTCCGTCAAGGTCACATTCAAGGACACATGAAAAAAAAAAAAAAAAATTTTTTTTTTTTTTTTTTTTTTTTTTTTTTTTTTTTCAGTGGGCGTGGCTTGGATTCATTCTGTATAAATAGCCGTACTCAACTCTTCTCGCATCAATCTGTCCCACTAAGACGCTCATCTATCTAACATTAGATCCTGCCGGTTTTAGAACGATCTCGTCCTGTTTCCGTGACTCGTTCAAATCTCATGTCTTCTACAGTCTGAAATTAAATTGCTACACATTTGGCTTAATAATTGTTTTTAAAATGAATAAGGTTAGGCAACGACCGTTTCTAAATGAATGCTGTACCAATCTTAACGAATCCTGTCCCGCTATGACAACAACGGTTTCATAACCTATTGGTTCGCCCATAGCGTACGTTAGTTTTGGCCAAGAGAAAAAATTTAAATTTTCAAGGGATAAGCTAGTCTATTACAATATGACGAGTGGCAGTTTCATGGTAATACATCCATAAGCTTAACCTTCAGAAAATTAGATAAAGGCATCCATTATAGGTAATAAACGGCGATATTTGTTTTCATATTTGAGCGTACACTAAATGTATAACTGTAATACTTGGCTATTTGAATAGATAAAATTACTATAATACACCCACTCTTAAAAAAATAAAGCTTAGCTTATCAGCCAACTATATTGTAGACTCGATCATAGGTACGATAACTAAAAATTTATATATTTATGAAAGAATATTTTATTTATCAGTAGTTAAACATACAGACATTAATTTTTTCAACCCTTCTTTTATAAAGTGTTGGGCTTCTCGTAGCACTGCATAACGAAAGACTTAAAGGGTATCATGTTGGGATCTCAATAACCATTTGACTATTTATGCATGACGCGTGTAAAAGTTGTCTCGTTTTCAGAGAGGATAGCCTGGATTTCATGCTAGCGGACAGCTCCAAAAATGACAGATGACACGGATTGGACATAGGCATTTGACTTTGTATGAGAATACATGATACGCGTAAAAGTTATCTCGGAAACCGTTTTCAGAGGCAGTTTCAAGAGGTGCGATAGACAGCCTGGATTTCATGCAAATCCTAGCTGACAGTTGTCATTTGGAAATTGAAAAAATTATTTCCCGACGCGAAAAACGGCAAGAGTGCCAATTATAGCCAAAACAAGTTTCCACGACTATTTAACCCTACCTTTTTTTCATGCAATTTCAATGAAAATATCAATTAAAAAAATAATTTAATTACCTTTCAACGTTTTTGTCAAAACGTTTCACTCCTTTACCTAAAACTAAATTTTATAAAAAATGACTTTTAATCGACTTTTGAAACAGGAGCAACGTAACGACCAATAATATTTAACAAAAATATCATTTATTCATTGCATTTGAACGTTTTTTCGTGTGACCTATATATATAGGATGGTTAACGTGCCCACATCTCATGTCGCCATCTAAATATCATATCTCCGTTTGAAATGTAGCCTTTGAAACGTTAGCTTTGCTGGCTGGGCTGTTTGAAATGTAACCTTTGAAGCGTAACCTTTGAAACGTAGCCGTTTGAAACGTAGCCTTTGAAATGTAGCCTTTGAAACTGGCTTGGCTCTATAAACGTAAGCTTTGCTGTTTGAAATGTAGCCTTTGAAATGTAGCCTTCGAAATGTAGCCTTTGAAACGTTAGCTTTGCTAGCTGGGCTGTTTGAAACGTAGCCTTTGAAACGTTAAAAAAAATGTCTTTGCTTGGGCCGTTTGAAACGTAAGCTTTGCTGGTTGGGCCGTTTGAAACGTTAAAAAAATGTCTTTGTTTTCATATTGAAAGATGTTTATTTTTCCATGAGCCTTTGAAACAATATCGTTGCGGCTGATTGTTTTCATATTGAAAAAATATATATTTTTCCATGAAAAGCCTGATCGTGTGGAGCGATTTGGGTTTTACACGACAAATTTAAAACGACAGTAAATAAAAAATATTCATGATCTGTTGATAAAAGATTAGACAAGAACATTATTTGTTACGAGGAAAGTTTAATGAAATTAAGCTATCTAAATCTAAATAACCTAGAAACGGCTTGTTGCTGATACATTTTATCATGGTTGCTGGTAAAAATATAAACCGCTATTCCTCTGCTATGAAAAGAAATAAAGTTCAGTTTCCGTGTCCGCATTGCAAGGTTATTCTCTTTTCGAGAAATTACCACAATCATTGTTTATCAGAACACGGCATAAACGGCAATCTGCGATGTATCTGGTGTCCAGACAAGAAAAATTATGTAAAATTTAGTTCGAAACATAAAAACGCTCATGCCGACCACATCATGGTATGCTGGAGAAATTTTCTGAATCGAATTACCAATCCCGCTCCAGAAGACGTGCCGCTACCCGAAAGATGCGCCTTTTTCAATTTCGAGCCAATGTGCGAGAAAGAGAAGTTCTTCGACCGTTTGAGAATTCTCGACGACGAAGCCTACGAGGCCGTTTCGCCCATAGATTTGGAACCTCCGACCGTACCTTTCGAAGACCGTACGCTGAACTTGGCTGCCTCTTGCGTGCAGAGATTCCTTCGAGGAGAAGAGATTTGGTATCACTTAATGGTTCGGGCTGTGGCTTTCGATAGTTTTCTAGAAGCCATGCGAAACGATTCAAATGTCACGCGGACGCTGCCTTTCTCATGTTGGTGCGACGGAGGCACGTACCCTGAGGATTTCTATAGACATCACAGACACATGATCGTCGTTTCCAAATCCAAGAAATATTTTCGAGACAAGGTGTGGAAAAATATTAAGGTCAAGTCCGAAGACAAACCGTTTAAGGGTTTCAAATGTAAAGCCAAAAAGCCTATAGAATCGGCATTGCACCTCGTCAATACGCTGGGCTATCTCAGCCATCGTCGATCCAGATGCAATTTCACGTTTACCGAAAACGAACCGTGGGACAATAACATGAATCATTTTTACATTATGGAGACGCTTCCGGCAGAATACAGGTTGGTGCTGGCGACGCTCTGGGAAGGCGGGCTCATGGAACTGCTTTCGCAGAAATACGGGCGTATGGATCCAAACAGGCTTCTTCGCGTTGCGATGGAGTTTGTCGATGCCAAGTGGCGTATCAAAGTCAGAAATTTACCAGGCGTGGTGTTGAATCTCGTGCTACCCGTTTCTAAAAGATTTCGATCGTCGGAAGAGCCTACGGATAATTATTTGTATTTGAACGACGGCAAGAAATTGTATTTCAAGCCCGGACGCCAAACTAAAAAAGACTACAAGATGTTTTACCACGTCGTCGCGGATGAATTTTGGGTTCCGAAAAGGATGCAGCAAGAGTGTTTCAAGTGCGCGAAACCCTTCATGTCTCGTTGCTGCGACTTGGAGAAGGAAATAACGACCCTGAAACGTAAGTTGGACGAGATCGAAAATGAAATGAGTAAGCGTCACAAGAAAGATATGGACGAGATGACTAAACGCTACGAACGAGAATTGGACGAGTGTAAAAAGAGGCTGGAAATCATCGTAAAGGTAAATGTACCGCTTCAGGGAGAATAGTTGTGGAAGAACCGTTTGAAAGATGTAGATAGGGACAGGATGATGGCCGAGATCTGAAAGCGAAAATTGCGATTCTGGAACTGGAGAATGTTAAGCTTAAAGGAAAATTTGGGAAATATATAAAAGAGGGCCTCAAAGAATCTTTAGCTAATAAGTAATTAAAAAAATATCTGATAAATTTTAGCACAAAAACGTGAAAAGGCCAGGATGAAATTGAAAAGCTAATCTTGATAAATGAATCTTGATGAACATGTATATATATCAACCAACCAACCAACCTTAAAAAAAAAAAAAAAAAAAAAAAAAAAAAAAAAAAAAATTTTTTTTTTTTTTTTTTTTTTTTTTTTTCAGGTGCCACGCCCACCCTTGAAGCTTGTCTATATATACTATGGCTAACATGACTACACTCTCATTGTGTCTCGACATTTGCCTGCAACGGTCATCTAGTCACTATGCCTCGTAATGTGTTTTCAGTAAGATGTACATTGATGGACACTAGAGAGTTAGATTTTTCTATAAAAGCCTATGATCTATTCTAATTTCATGAAAACCTGCAGTATCTTGTTATTTATCAGACAAAAGTCTATAAAAAATCTTGTTTTCAAAGCCAATATTGTATAAATTACGCTATCCCATCCTATTTTAAAGGAAATGGGTTTAGACGTCAGGAGCTAGTTTATGCATGACCTTACAGTAGAAGAAATAAATTCCACTCCCACCCACCCTAATAGATATACTATATATATACTATATATATAGACTGCAGCGCCATCTACAATGATTGGCTAAAGAAATATAACTTTAGCGGCCAACTGAGAAATATAGCTTTAGCAGCCACCTGAGAAATATAGCTTTAGCAGCCAGCTGAGAAATATAACTTTAGCGGCCAACTTAGAAATATAACTTTAGAAACCAACTTCATCAACCAACCAACCAACTGTGAAAAAAAAAAAAAAAAAAAAAAAAAAAAAAAAAAATTTTTTTTTTTTTTTTTTTTTTTTTTTTCAAAGCCTATATTTTTTTTGTGTCGCCTATATATAGAATGTCTAACATACCCACATCTCATTTTGTCTCGACTCCTGCCGACAACGGTCATCTAAATATCCGTTTGGAAAACCTGGCTTGGCTCTATATAAACTTTAGCCTTGCTGGCCTACCGGGTCTATAGAAATCATTGGGGCCATTCCAGCGAAGTTGCCAGCTCTATTTTGAGATACCTACATTGGCTGGATCCATAAAAATTTAAGAGGTTTCGATAAGATTCAAACAGGCTAAGGGTTGTCACGACAAACGGTGCCATTGAATTGAATTGCAGAGGCCATGCTTAGCAGGAACGCATTGAGAATAGCTGCCCATATTGTAAAAATGAAATAAAATATTTTTTATATCTGTATTTAAACATGCAGACATTTCCGCGATACATTTTATTTCTATTTATTTTAAATTCTAATGTCTAAATTTATAATATTAGCATATTATTTTTTTAATTTATAGAATACTCACGTTTTGTTTCCTCGACAACAAGTTTTGATAGAGGGGCTTTGAAAATATTATCTGGACTCTCTGCATGCAACAATTTTATTTTCTTAAATGAGGCTTGTTTGAGAATGTGACAAGAGGGTGTAAATGCTCGAATAATATCGCTGGCGACTGTCTCTTATACCTGTGTTTATCGCAAAAACGATATGTACAGCTGGATTTGCGGTACTTGAGAGTATGAGCTACAAATAGATAGGAAAAATGTAGAAATATTATAGAGCTGGGCTTTTATTTAAAATGTATTACCGACAACTTGAAGATTATTTGAAAAAAAAACTATGGCTAAAGTACCCACATCTAATTTTGTCTGCCAGTCATCTAGTTATCCGTAAAATATTTTACCGTACAACGGATGAAAACATTTTACGAATAACTAGATGACTGTTGTTGGCTAACGTCGAGTCAAAATGAGATGTGGGTACGTTAGCAATTCTACATATAGGTCACACGAAAAAACCAATGTTGGAGAAATGAATCCGTGAAGTTATAGACGCTGCTCCGTCCTTGAAGATGTGTTGAAGGTCACACGAAAAAAAAAAAAAAAAAAAATTTTTTTTTTTTTTTTTTTTTTTTTTTTTTTTTTTTTTGAGTGGGCGTGGCTTATCTTCATACTATATAAATAACGGCTGCCGTACTCAAATCATCATTCTGTTTCCAGCAACAGTCTTCTCCTGCCTTGTCCTGTTTACCATTGAAACAACATTTGCTATATATACGCCTATCTTCTAAATTTTATACCATAACGCTTTGACAATGAGCCATCGCATTGAAATCGCTTTCCATTATCTACTTCGAGACTGTGTTCAGTTGGCAAACGATTTGGATACTGAAGATGAGATGTTGGTCGACGACGCGAATTACATGGATTTAAAATTTAGTCTGAGAGAACATAAATTCGGTCTTTCAATTTTGAGAATGCTTGAAGAATATTTTCAGATTCCGCCCCAGCATACTGGTATTACTGTTAAAAGGGTCGGAGACATTATTGTCGAGCTGAAGAAAAAATTAAATGATATTATCGAGTCAAATTCGATATCTCCTAGAGTCAGTAACTTGTTTCGCGATAAAACGTTAACAAATCATAGCTGGCGAGGTCGCGATTGCTATCAGCCTTGGGTAATGGAGTGTTTGATTGTTACCGGACAATTTCTTGGAGAATGTTTTAACAAATTTCCATACAAATGTGATAAGTATTTCAATTTGGCATATGAAGCGTTGATGGATATTTTGATGGATAATAATTTGCTAACTTATATCGCAGTGGATCTGTCTCTTGGGAGGGATCCGTTTGGCAAACCTGGGATTAAAGTAAAATCTATCTTGGACTTAGATGATTGGTGTTTCTTTACATTTCAGTTAAACGAAGAACAGGAGCAAAAATTGTACGAGAAGTGCCCTTAGTTAAAAATTACATTCTTTGAAAAAAAAAAAAAAAAAAAAAAAAAAAAAAAAAAAAAAAACTTAAAAAAAATATTACTTTGAAAAAAAAAAAAAAAAAAAAAAAAAAAAAAAAAAAAAAATTTTTTTTTTTTTTTTTTTTTTTTTTTTTTTTGAGTGGGCGTGGTTTTGTTCAAGGCTATGTTTATAACCTATTTAAAGGGTCCGATATTCTTAACACTCAAACATTTTTACAAAACTCTACATGATGGCTGACAATACAAATTCCATAGATCCAATGATTCACATGTACTATAATGATTTGAAAATCAAAAATTATCCTTTCAAATGCATTTGTTGTAAGTTACATTTTTTACCAACTGAATACGAAAAACATTCAAAAATTCATGGAATCAATGCGAAAACTTCTTGCGTATGGTGTAATGGAGACTACAACTGGGAATTCGGGAAAAAATTTCATAGCAATACCGTGAGACATTTATTGACTTGTTTTCGAAAATTTATAGATAATAATGGAATTAGAGATGGGAGTATAGACTTAATGACAGATGTGGAGATAGACGAGCCGTATCCCGAAGAACTCATGAACGCCCGTCCGTTGTGCGCTGAGAACGATACTTTGCAGGGACAAATTATCCAGTTGCAGAGAGAGATGGTTGAATTAAAATCAAATTACGGAGAACAAATTGACGATTCGTTGATAAACAGAAACGCGTCTTGGAAAGAGAAATACCAGACTCTGAAAGCGGAGAGCGATAGAAACATATCGGATTTGCAAAGAGAAGTATTGTCTCTGAAAGAACAGCTTGCGTGCGTCAAAACGAAATATAAACTAACGGTGCCTGAGATGCTGGATAAAATAAACGAGCTTCAGGACAAAGTGACAACAGCTGAAAATTAAAAAAAAAATATTACTTTGAAAAAAAAAAAAAAAAAAAAAAAAAAAAAAAAATTTTTTTTTTTTTTTTTTTTTTTTTTTTTTTTTTAGTGGGGCGTGTCTTGACTATATATACAATAGCTTTACTGGTTGGCTGTTATAAACCTTTCCAAGTTTATGCGGACATGATAGCTAGAAGACTGTTGCTAACGGACCATGTAAATATTATTTTTTTTACGTTCACGAAATTAAATAATTTTTTTAATGTCTTCGGTGTCTAGGTTGAGTTTCTAATGTCTACGTGACCAATAGCCTAGGTTGTAGTTCTAATATCTGCAGGACCCGTTTCTAATGACCAATGTTGTATTTCTAACGTCTACATTCTAAGGGTCTATGTTAAGTTTCTAACAGCCTAAGTAAAATTTCTAATGTCACCTAGTTTGAAGTTATAATGTCTACATGGCTCGTTTCTAATATCTTAAGTTGAATTTCTAATGAATTCTTCTAGTGCCAACATTGGATGCGTACCGATTGCAATTTTCAAGGGATATGGCTTAGCTATAAGATAAATATGTGTCTTGGTAAAATATCGATAGCAAAATTTAAGGAATCTGAATTTAAAAATTTAATTTTTTCGTTTAAATTTTGCCGTGTAAAATTTAAAATTTTTAAAGACTGAGTGTGGCAGTCATTACAATCTGATCTCTAATTTTCAAGGGATATGGCTTAGCTATAAGATAAATATGAATCTTGGTAAAATATACCGACTCGATAGCTAAATTTAAGGGATCTGAATTTAAAAATTTAATTTTTTCGTTTGAAATTAGCATTTTTTATGTAAAATTTAAAATTTTTAAAGACTAAGCTATATGTGGCAGTCATTACAATCTGATCTCTATAAAAAGATTTTCGAGAGACAGGATATTATGCAGGAAGGCATATTATGCCTCAGGATGCCCGGTTAAAATTACAATCGGATCTCTATAAAAAGATTTTTTCGAGAGACAGGATATTATGTAAGCCTTTCCTCAGGACCGGTTAAAATTATAATCAGATCTATAAAAAATTGTTCGAGAACTATTGAAAGGATATTATGCCTCTAACGGCCTAAGTTGAATCTCTAATATCACAATTTTAAAAGTCTATGTACAATGTCTAATGTCTGCCGTCGTAAGACTTAAACATTATCTAGTCGTGAAGAAATTGTCAGTGGATTTCATGAGGGCCAGAATCTAAAGATTTCTCTACGCCCGTTGGCAAGAATCATGTAGGATAGGAGCTCTAAAAGGGTTGGCAGATTTAGAAAGATTTAAAAAATACTATATGCCTGTTGGCCGATCTTCGATACACTATAGAGATGCGATGATTGTGAAAGTGTTCAAGAGAGTGTAAATGCTCGAATATTATCGCTGGCGACTGTCTCTTGTACCTGTGTTTATCGCAAAAACAATACATTAGCTGAATTTGTGGTACTTCAGGGTGGGAGCTAAAAATAGATGGGGAAAAATGTAGACATTTTATAGAGGTCTATGCTAGCCGTAGCATTTAACAAGACTACCGATATCGATACATATTATTTTTTACCAAATACATGTATCCATTTAAAATTCTTACAATAGCCTTTAATCCATTAAATTGGCCCGTCCTAAAAATATCGATACATATTATTTTTTTTCCAAATACGTGTATCCATTAAAATTCTTACAAATCTGAATTCTAACCTTTATCGTTTCCATTAAAAAAATCTTATGCACTGATCCGTTAAATCTTTCCAATATTGCCAAATCTTTAAAATTCCTAAAATTAGATCGAGATTTCGTGCTTGCATGACTCTGTTGGCGATACCAATAGGATGGCTAAACTCGATACGGCCGATTAGAATGTTGAGAAAGGATTTGAGAGAGGAATGTTTATATACTGCCAAGCCAGGCTTTTCCAAACGGATTAGATGACTGTTGTTGGCAGACAAAATGAGATGTTAGCCGTTCTATATATAGGCTACACGAAAAAAACTAATGTTGAATAAATTAAGTTTGCTCCGTCAAGTTATTGATACTGCTCCGTCCTTGAAGATGTGTTGAAGGTCACACGAAAAAAAAAAAAAAAAAAAAAAAAAAAAAAAAAAAAATTTTTTTTTTTTTTTTTTTTTTTTTTTTTTTTTTTTGTGTGACCTTCAACACATCTTCAAGGACGGAGCAGTGTCTATAACTTGACGGATTATTCAACATTAGTTTTTTTCCATGTAACCTATATATAGAATCGCTAACGTACCCACATCTCATTTTGTCTTGACGTCTGCCGACAACAGTCATCTAAATATCCGTTTGGAAAGCCTGGCTTGGCTCTATATAAACATTAGCATTGCTGACCTACCAGGTCTAAAGAAATCATTGGGTCCATCCAAAATTATTTTCGTGACTAGATTATAGGGTCTGGCAAGCCATCTGCATAATGATATAAATTTTCAGCCCCTATAATCGAGTATGAAATAAAATATTTTTTTTATCTGTATTTAAACATGCAGACATTTCCGCTTCGCGGAAATGTCTGCATGTTTAAATACAGATAAAAAAAATATTTTATTTCTATTTCTTTTTCCATGTAACCTATATATAAAATCGCTAACGTACCCACATCTCATTTTGTCTCGACCATTGCAGTAATCTAAATATCCGCTTGGAAAAGCCTGGCTTGGCTCTCTAAACATTAGCATTGCTGGCCTACCGGGTCTAAAGAAGTCATTGGGTTCGTCCATCCATGACCAGTATATCTAATCATGTTATCATGAAACTAGTTTATGAAACGACATGGCCATATCATTAGAATAGCTATCCAAAATTAGAATGGCCATCCAAAATTATTTTCGTGACTATTCGATCTCGTCCTGCGAAGTGTTGGATTTGCCAGCTCAGAATACCTATATCAATATTGGCTGGATCCATAAAAATTTAAAAGAGGCCTCGATAAAATTGAAAGAGGCTGGGAGATAAACATAGTAGATGAATTGCAGACCAGGAAAACCGAACACGTAGAGAGTAGCAACCCATATTCTAAAAATTTAAACGTAATTATGAAAATAGTATTAACGAGATGCCATTCGTTTGCCAATGACAAGAGTAGCGGTTTTAATTTATAGGATACTCACGGGTTTATTTTTTCGACAACACGTTTTGATAGAGGGACTTAGGCTTTGAAAATATTAGCTGGTCTCTCTCCAAGCAACAATTTTATTTTCTTAAATACGACTTAATTTTTTCGTTTTTACAGATTACCTTATGAAGGCTTAGTCTTTGAAAATATTGATTGGTGTCGTGGATCTATATAAGCATTAGCAAAATAATTTAAATTCTAATGCGTAAATTAATTTATTTATTTGGAGATTGGTAATTCCAGATTGCTTTCAAAGCCAATATTGTATAAATAACGCTATCCCATCCAATTTTAAAGGAAATGGGTTTAGACATCAGGAGCTAGTTTATGCATGACCTTACAGTAGAAGAAATAAATTCCACTCCCACCCACCCTAATAGATATACTATATATATACTATATATATAGACTACAGCGCCATCTACAATGAATCTGATTGGATAAAGAAATATAAATTTAGCAACCAACTGAGAAATATAACTTTAGAAACCAATTGAGAAATATAACTTTAGAAACCAACCATCATATCAACCATCATATCAATCAACCAACCAACCAACTGTAAAAAAAAAAAAAAAAAAAAAAAAAAAAAAAAAAAAAAATTTTTTTTTTTTTTTTTTTTTTTTTTTTTTTTTTCAGTTGGTTGGTTGATTGATTAACATATATTTTGTATAAATAGCGGCTCCGTACTCAAGCTACATTCATTCTGTCTTCTAGCATATTTATTGAAAAAGCTTATTGGAACGTCTCTAGTTTATGTCTGGCAGATTAACAATACGCTATCCTATCCTGTTTCTAATCTATTCAAACTTTTTTACAATGATTAAGTATCACGAGCCAAATTTATTCTGGCCTCTGTGGCTTAATGATTCTGTATACATATTTATTATGTCTTCCAAAGTCTCAAATAAGATTTCTACAATACAAGCTTAAAATATTTTACTTATGTCTCCCAGAACCCCATGTTAAATTTCTAACGTCACCACATTGAATTTGTAATGTCTGCATGGCCCGTTTCAAATATCTACCGTTTATGGCCTCCTCTCATGCGATTTTGTGTGAATTGAAACGCGAACGCACATAGCCTTTGAAACGTAAAATATATAGTTTATGCTATGTCTGAAATACCTTGAAACGTTAAAAAATTGTCGTTACCCATGATTGTTTTCATCCATGAAAGGTCTTCTTGCGTGTTTGAGACTTGAAATATTTCAAGAGAGTGTGAATGCTCGAATAATATCGCTGTCGACTGTCTCTTGTACCTGTGTTTATCGCAATAACTATACACTAGCTAAATTTGCGGTACTTGAGGGTTGGAGCTAAAAATAGATCGGACCGATGTAGAAATTTTATAGGACAGGCTTTTATTTAAAATGTTTTACCGACGACTTGAAGATTATTTGGACTCATGTTGAGTAAATGAATCCGTCAAATTCTAGAAATCATTAGGTCACCAGTATATCTAATCATGTTATCATGAAACTGGTTTATGAAACGACAAGGCCGTATTATTAGAATGGATTTGAGAGAGGAATGTTTATATACAGCCAAGCCAGGCTTTTCCAAACGGATTAGATGATTATTGTTGGCAGACAAAATGAGATGTGGACATTCTATATATAGGCTACACGAAAAAAACTAATGTTGAATAAATTAAGTTTGCTCCGTCAAGTTATCGATACTGCTCCGTCCTTGAAGATGTGTTCAAGGTCAAACTAAAAAAAAAAAAAAAAAAAAAAAAAAAAAAAAAAAAAAAAAATTTTTTTTTTTTTTTTTTTTTTTATGTGACCTTCAACGCATCTTAAAGGACGGATCTGTAACTTGACGGATTCATTTATACAACATTTGTTTTTCCATGTAACTATATATAGAATTGCTAACGTACCCACATCTCATTTTGTCTCAACGTCTGCAGACGACAGTCATCTAAATATCCGTTTGGAACAGCCTGGCTTGGCTCTCTAAACATTAGCATTGCTGGCCTATCGGGTCTAAAGAAATCATTGGGTCCGTCCATCCAAAATCGTGACCAGACTGCGGTATATCTAATAATGTTATCATGAAACTGATTTATGAAACGACATGGCCATATCATTAGAATAGCTATCCAAAATTAGAATGGCCATCTAAAATTATTTGCGTGACCATTCGATCTCGTCCTGCGAAGTGTTGGATTTGCCAGCTCAGTATACCTATACCAATATTAGCTGGAACCGTAAAAATTTAAAAAGAGGCCTCGATAAAATTTGAAACAGACTGGGAGATAAACGTAGCAATTGAATTGACCAGGAGATACCCATATTGTAAAAATTTAAACGGCTAAACTCGATACGGCATAAAGGAAATGGGTTTAGACATCAGGAGCTGGTTTATGCATGACCTTACAGTAGAAGAAATAAATTCCACTCCCACCCACCCAAATAGATATACTATATATATACTATATGTATATAGACTACAGCGCCATCTACAATGAATTTGATTGGATAGAAAAACTAACTTTAAAAACTAACTGTGAAAAAAAAATACTCTCTAAAAAAATACTCTCTGAAAAAAAAAAAAAAAAAAAAAAAAAAAAAAAAAAAAAATTTTTTTTTTTTTTTTTTTTTTTTTTTTTTTTTTTTACGGTTGGTTGGTTGATTAGTTAATATATATTTTGTATAAATAGCGGCTCCGTACTCAAGCTACATTCATTCTGTCTTCTCCTAGCACGTTTATTGAAAAAGCTTAATAGATAGTTTCTAGTTTATGTCTGACAAGTTTATAACAATACGCTATTTGGTCCTCACATTGAATTTGTAATGTCTGCATTGTCCGTTTCAAATATCTACCGTTCATGGCCTCCTCGGTTCTACCTCTCAAGCATAATTCTCATGCGATTTTGTATGAATTGAAACACGAACGCACATAGCCTTTGAAACGTAGTTTATTCTATGTAGACGATTCATTTCTTTCGCCTGAAATACCTTGAAACGTTAAAAAATTGTCTTTACCCATGATTGTTTTCATACTGATGCCCATGAAAAAGTCTGAAGGCTTGTTTGAGACATGAAAAAGTTCAAGAGAGTATAAATGCTCGAATATTATCGCTGGCGACTGTCTCTTGTACCTGTGTTTATCGCAAGAACGATAGACTAGCTAAATTTACGGTACTTGAGGGTGGGAGCTAAAAATAGATCGGACCGACGTAAAAAATGTAGAAATTTTATAGGATCGGCTTTTATTTAAAATGTTTTACTGACGACTTGAAGATTATTTGGACTCATGTTGAGTAAATGAATCCGTCAAATTCTAGAAATCATTAGGCCCATAGAAAATCGTGACCAATCATGCTATCATGAAACTGGTTTATGAAACGACAAGGCCATATTATTAGAATGTTCAACGTCTCTTTTGAGTGGGACAGTCATCTAGTTATCCGTAAAATGTTTTACCGTACAACGGAAGACTTGAAGATTTCGGGCATACCTTTAATCGCTACCGGATGGCTCTAATATTGGTATTGGCCGAATGGCTAACATATCATTGTAAAATGGCTAACGTATCCAAATAATCATTGTGTATGACCAGCAACAGTCTGGCTTCATGATAATATTCTATAAAAAACCATGACCTGATTTCATGAAAACGTGCAACATCTTGTCCATACAATAGTCTATAAAATCTTGCTTTCAAAGCCAATATTGTATAAATTACGCTATCCCATCCTATTTTAAAGGAAATGGGTTTAGACATCAGGAGCTGGTTTATGCATGACCTTACAGTAGAAGAAATAAATTCCACTCCCACCCACCCTAATAGATATACTATATATATACTATATATATAGACTACAGCGCCATCTACAATGAATTTGATTGGATAAAGAAATATAAATTTAGTAGCCATATGAGAAATATAACTTTAGAAACCAACTGAGAAATATAACTTTAGAAACAAACTTAATCAACCAACCAACCAACTGTGAAAAAAAAAAAAAAAAAAAAAAAAAAAAAAAAAAAAAATTTTTTTTTTTTTTTTTTTTTTTTTTTTTTTTTAATGTGACCTTCAACACATCTTCAAGGACAGAGTGGTATTTTGTAACTTGACGGATTCATTTATACAACATTAGTTTTTCCGTGTAACCTATATATAGAATGGTTAACATGCACATCTCATTTTGTCTCAACGTCTGCCGACAACAGTCATCTAAATATCCGTTTGGAAAGCCTGGCTTGGCTCTATATAAACATTAGCATTGCTGGCCTACCAGGTTTAAAGAAATCCATCCAAAGTTATTTTCGTGACCAGGGTCTGGAACCTCAAGGCTTCCCAAAATTCATTTTAAATGAAACGTGGCACATTCGTCGTGTCGATCTTAAAACGTGAATCGCTTGGCCATCCAAGAGGCCTTAATAAAATTGAGTGCATCCCAAAACAGGTGCCATGACAAATCGATGTGTACGTTTGAAAACTGAATTTGTTACAGCAGATTTTCAGAATACCTATAACAATAGGATGTCTAAACTCGATACGCCGAAATAGCGATTAGAATGTTGGAAGACGAATTGAGGTACATAGTATATTTTATAACAGTTTTACAAGCCATCTGCATAATCATATAAATTTTCAGCACCTATAATTGAGTATGAAATAAAATATTTTTTTTATCTGTATTTAAACATGCAGACATTTCCGCGAAGCGGAAATGTCTGCATGTTTAAATACAGATAAAAAAAATATTTTATTTCATTTCTTTTAAATTCTAATGTCTAAATTTACAATATTAGGATATTTTTTAAAAATTTATAGAATACTCACAGGTTACATTTTGTTTTTTTCGAAAACGATAGAGGGGCTTAAGCTTTGAAAATATTAAATGGACTCTCTCCAAGCAACAATTTTATTTTCTTAAATGTAACTTAATTTTTTCGTTTTTACAGATTACCTTATGAAGGCTCAGTCTTTGAAAATAATGACTGGATCTATATAAGCATTAGCAAAATCATTTAAATACTAATGTCTAAATTTACAATATTAGAATAAAATCTTGTAAATTGACAGGATACTCATGGGTTGGATTTGGTTTTCTCGACAACTTGAAGATTATTTGGAAAAGAACTAATGTTGAATAAATTAAATTAGTTTCGTCAAGTCCGTCCTTGAAGTTGCGTCAAGGTCACACTAAAAAAAAAAAAAAAAAAAAAAAAAAAAATTTTTTTTTTTTTTTTTTTTTTTTTTTTTTTTTTTTTCGTGTGACCTTGAAACTTGACTAGCTATATATAATTATCTATTTGTCTCCACACTCTTATTGTCTCTCAACATTTGTCAGCAACAGTTGTCTAGTCATTATGTCTCGTAATGTGTTTGAGCAATATGATAAAATTGAAACGGGCTGACCTGTATCTGCATTACATTATATATTTAACCTAAATATGGCTGCAATATCTTCGATCCGCTATAGAAATGCCTATGGCTTGGGTTGGCTATACATAATCATTAGCTTTGCTGGCTATTATAAAATTTTTCAAGTTCAGACACACTTTTTTAACAACACGTTTTACAGACTACCATCTGAGGGCTTAATATAAGAAACGATATATATACTAAATATTTTACTTAAAAACAAAATATAGCCTCTCTATAGATGCTCGAAGGTTTTTGAATGAATTTAAACCATGCAAATATTGCTTATATTATATTTCTACATACTTTTTTGCTCTCTACATTCTGCCGCGCTTGCTCGTGGCTTTTTGTTACACATATGCCCTTTGTTTGTTCAATGCTCGAGGCTTTTTGTTTTGCTCAAATTTGCCCAACTATTTGTTTGTTCAATGCTCGAGGCTTTTTGTTTTGCTCAAATTTGCCCAACTATTTGTTTGTTTAAAGCTCGAGGTTTTTGTTACATATATCCCCCCTTATTTGTTCAACGCTCTATACATTAAGATATGCTTTAAAAATTATGCAGTCAGTGCTCGATTCATTAATTCATGCTTTAACCATTATGCAGTCGCTGCTCGAAGCCTCTTTTGGTCATATACATTTTACGGGAATTCAACACCCTAGTTTTGACCACGAAAATTTAAAACCTGTTCCAGTACTAAAACGGTATCGTATACGATAACATAAATATTTATGTCTTTTTCAAAAATCATTTTTTCTAATTTGAAAGACAAAACGCTACATATTTTCTAATCGAGTACCATGTAACCTCTGAGACCAACTCTGGCATTATAAAAAATGATGTATTTAGTCGCAAAAATTAGAAAAAATGACCTTAGGGATCAGAGTATCAAATCTATAAAATAGCGACTCTTGTTGGTAAAATATTAATAACAAAATACATTTCGTATAAAACTGTCTATTTAAAAAATGGAAATATCCAAACGATGCAGATATCGACTCATTGTTTCAAATTAACGTCAAATTTATGTAAACTAATATTTTATTTGTAAACTGATTTAACACATCTCAATCCTATATTTGAAGAAACAGTATACCGTTACATTTTTAATGATCCATATCTTAAGCTTCACATTGTCAATTTCTAACTTTAAAAAAAACAATTTCAAAATTTTTTTTTCTAAGTTTTACAGATTTTCAAATCAGGGTTTAGACTTTGATATTTTCAATTGGACTTTATTTTGTTACGCGTTTCAGAAAATGTACTGTAAGATATCAGATAGAAAATTTTGACAAATTTGAAAGTACAGACGGAGACATGATAACTTGAAAACTGTTGTTGGCAGATGTCGAGAGAGAATGATGTGTGGGCATGTTAGCCATCCTATATATATCAAAGCCACGCCCACCTTTAAAAAAAAAAAAAAAAAAAAAAAAAAAAAAAATTTTTTTTTTTTTTTTTTTTTTTTTTTTTTTTTCGTGTGACCTTGACGCAACTTCAAGGACGAACTTGACGAAGCAAACTTCATTTATTCAACATTAGTTCTTTTCCAAATAATCTTCAAGTTGTCGAAAAGACCAAATCCAACCCGTGAGTATCCTATAAATTTACAAGATTTTATTCTAATGTTGTAAATTTAGGCATTAGAATTTAAATGATTTTGCTAATGCTTATATAAATTCACGACACCAGTCACGGTTAATATATTTGACATTACATATTTGTACAAGGCTTGAAAAAAATAAAATTGGTAGAATTAAAAAAAAAGACATTCACTGTCAGTGCTTAGAAAATGCTCCTTTTAATATGCTAACAATTTTCGTTTAAGCGTTGCAATTTTAAATTTTAAGTCTGCAATTTTGTATTTTATGTTGCCTGTCTCTCTTTCAATGTTGGCAATATCTAATTTTAAGTTGACACTTTCTAATTTTAAGTCTTCAATATCTGTTTTCAAGATGATATTTTCTTCCCTCAAGCTGATAATTTCCTTTTCTGAGGTGTTTTTATTCCCTTTCAAATCATTTATTTCGCCATGTATATTAGAAAGAAATTCATAAAAACATCTATGTTCACTTTGGACACGTACCAGCTTTTCTTTTAATTCTACGTTTTCTTTTTCGACAGATTCCACCTTTAATTTCAACTTTTGCATTGCGCTTTCGTTACGTGTTTGAAAAATGCTAAAACTAGAATTTTTTACATTTTCGTTGTCAGCCATCTTTAATATGACAAGGTGTGGCAATGTCGGCTGACCGAAACAAGTTGCGACAATACGTCGCTTACACGGGTTTATATATAGCCAAGTCAGTGCTTAGAAAATGCTCCGCCCACGCGACCATAAAAAAAAAAAAAAAAAAAAAAAAAAAAAAATTTTTTTTTTTTTTTTTTTTTTTTTTTTTTTTTTTTCAAGGTCGTATAATTTTTTATAGGGTCACGTGGGCGGAGCATATTATAAGTACTGACAGTGAAAATATCACAGCCTATAAATAACTTTATCACATCCTGTTTTCAAGGAAAACGTTTATGTAACGTTTATCAGTATATAAAGTCCAGAGCTCAGCGCTATCGAATCATTTGTGCTTTTAAGCGTTTCTATGATGTCTGCACCCAAGTCCGACGCATCTAAGCTTGAGTGTTCCATATGTCTGAGAACCATAAGACTGTTTAAACGAAAAGGTCTCAGATTGTCATGCAACCATACTTTTCACATGCAATGCATCATGGTTTGGTTTAAATTTTCGAAGCGTTGTCCATATTGTAGAAACGAGGCAAGTGATGCTGAAATCTTCAATAAAAAATATTTAAGGTTTCTTGCTTACAAAGAATTCATATGGCATTAATGGTTTCGTTAATATATATCCTATACGAAATCTTGAAGACAACGCAAAGAATGGATTCCAGAAAACGATAAAACTAATGACTTAAATATTACAACGGATCTGCGTATTTGAAAATTAGTGCCGACGTTGGAAAAATCAAATGCTGAAAGATTAGCCACAGAAGAAGATCGCAGCTATGACTTGAATCGACATACAGAATGTATATTTTTACAGCAAGACGCAGCAGATTTAATTTACAAGACTTTATGCTAATATTGTAAATTTAGACATTAGAATTTAAAAGATTTTACTAGACTGTTGTTGGCGAGACAATGTGGGTACGTTAGCCATTCTATATATAGATCAAACGAAAAAAACTAATATCGAATAAATGAAGTCCGTCCTTGAAGTTATGCTCAAGGACACATTTAAAGAAAAAAAAAAAAAAAAAAAAAAAAAAAAAAAAAAAAAATTTTTTTTTTTTTTTTTTTTTTTTTTTTTTTTTTGTGTGACCTTGACGCAACTTCAAGGACGGACTTGACGAAACTAATTTAATTTATTCAACATTAGTTCTTTTCCAAATAATCTTCAAGTTGTCGAGAAAACCAAATCCAACCCATGAGTATCCTGTCAATTTACAAGATTTTATTCTAATATTGTAAATTTAGACATTAGTATTTAAATGATTTTGCTAATGCTTATATAGATCCAGTCATTATTTTCAAAGACTGAGCCTTCATAAGGTAATCTGTAAAAACGAAAAAATTAAGTTACATTTAAGAAAATAAAATTGTTGCTTGGAGGGAGTCCATTTAATATTTTCAAAGCTTAAGCCCCTCTATCGTTTTCGAAAAAAACAAAATGTAACCTGTGAGTATTCTATAAATTTTTAAAAAATATCCTAATATTGTAAATTTAGACATTAGAATTTAAAAGAAATGAAATAAAATATTTTTTTTATCTGTATTTAAACATGCAGACATTTCCGCTTCGCGGAAATGTCTGCATGTTTAAATACAGATAAAAAAAATATTTTATTTCATACTCAATTATAGGTGCTGAAAATTTATATGATTATGCAGATGGCTTGTAAAACTGTTATAAAATATACTATGTACCTCAATTCGTCTTCCAACATTCTAATCGCTATTTCGGCGTATCGAGTTTAGACATCCTATTGTTATAGGTATTCTGAAAATCTGCTGTAACAAATTCAGTTTTCAAACGTACACATCGATTTGTCATGGCACCTGTTTTGGGATGCACTCAATTTTATTAAGGCCTCTTGGATGGCCAAGCGATTCACGTTTTAAGATCGACACGACGAATGTGCCACGTTTCATTTAAAATGAATTTTGGGAAGCCTTGAGGTTCCAGACCCTGGTCACGAAAATAACTTTGGATGGATTTCTTTAAACCTGGTAGGCCAGCAATGCTAATGTTTATATAGAGCCAAGCCAGGCTTTCCAAACGGATATTTAGATGACTGTTGTCGGCAGACGTTGAGACAAAATGAGATGTGCATGTTAACCATTCTATATATAGGTTACACGGAAAAACTAATGTTGTATAAATGAATCCGTCAAGTTACAAAATACCACTCTGTCCTTGAAGATGTGTTGAAGGTCACATTAAAAAAAAAAAAAAAAAAAAAAAAAAAAAAAATTTTTTTTTTTTTTTTTTTTTTTTTTTTTTTTTTTTTTTTCACAGTTGGTTGGTTGGTTGATTAAGTTTGTTTCTAAAGTTATATTTCTCAGTTGGTTTCTAAAGTTATATTTCTCATATGGCTACTAAATTTATATTTCTTTATCCAATCAAATTCATTGTAGATGGCGCTGTAGTCTATATATATAGTATATATATAGTATATCTATTAGGGTGGGTGGGAGTGGAATTTATTTCTTCTACTGTAAGGTCATGCATAAACCAGCTCCTGATGTCTAAACCCATTTCCTTTAAAATAGGATGGGATAGCGTAATTTATACAATATTGGCTTTGAAAGCAAGATTTTATAGACTATTGTATGGACAAGATGTTGCACGTTTTCATGAAATCAGGTCATGGTTTTTTATAGAATATTATCATGAAGCCAGACTGTTGCTGGTCATACACAATGATTATTTGGATACGTTAGCCATTTTACAATGATATGTTAGCCATTCGGCCAATACCAATATTAGAGCCATCCGGTAGCGATTAAAGGTATGCCCGAAATCTTCAAGTCTTCCGTTGTACGGTAAAACATTTTACGGATAACTAGATGACTGTCCCACTCAAAAGAGACGTTGAACATTCTAATAATATGGCCTTGTCGTTTCATAAACCAGTTTCATGATAGCATGATTGGTCACGATTTTCTATGGGCCTAATGATTTCTAGAATTTGACGGATTCATTTACTCAACATGAGTTCAAATAATCTTCAAGTCGTCAGTAAAACATTTTAAATAAAAGCCGATCCTATAAAATTTCTACATTTTTTACGTCGGTCCGATCTATTTTTAGCTCCCACCCTCAAGTACCGTAAATTTAGCTAGTCTATCGTTCTTGCGATAAACACAGGTACAAGAGACAGTCGCCAGCGATAATATTCGAGCATTTATACTCTCTTGAACTTTTTCATGTCTCAAACAAGCCTTCAGACTTTTTCATGGGCATCAGTATGAAAACAATCATGGGTAAAGACAATTTTTTAACGTTTCAAGGTATTTCAGGCGAAAGAAATGAATCGTCTACATAGAATAAACTACGTTTCAAAGGCTATGTGCGTTCGTGTTTCAATTCATACAAAATCGCATGAGAATTATGCTTGAGAGGTAGAACCGAGGAGGCCATGAACGGTAGATATTTGAAACGGACAATGCAGACATTACAAATTCAATGTGAGGACCAAATAGCGTATTGTTATAAACTTGTCAGACATAAACTAGAAACTATCTATTAAGCTTTTTCAATAAACGTGCTAGGAGAAGACAGAATGAATGTAGCTTGAGTACGGAGCCGCTATTTATACAAAATATATATTAACTAATCAACCAACCAACCGTAAAAAAAAAAAAAAAAAAAAAAAAAAAAAAAAAAAAATTTTTTTTTTTTTTTTTTTTTTTTTTTCAGAGAGTATTTTTTTAGAGAGTATTTTTTTTTCACAGTTAGTTTTTAAAGTTAGTTTTTCTATCCAATCAAATTCATTGTAGATGGCGCTGTAGTCTATATACATATAGTATATATATAGTATATCTATTTGGGTGGGTGGGAGTGGAATTTATTTCTTCTACTGTAAGGTCATGCATAAACCAGCTCCTGATGTCTAAACCCATTTCCTTTATGCCGTATCGAGTTTAGCCATCATCTGGCCGCTACTCTCTAAGCTTTTCATTTGTCATTGGCAAATTCATTATCTCGTTAATACTATTTTCATAATTACGTTTAAATTTTTACAATATGGGTATCTCCTGGTCAATTCAATTGCTACGTTTATCTCCCAGTCTGTTTCAAATTTTATCGAGGCCTCTTTTTAAATTTTTACGGTTCCAGCTAATATTGGTATAGGTATACTGAGCTGGCAAATCCAACACTTCGCAGGACGAGATCGAATGGTCACGCAAATAATTTTAGATGGCCATTCTAATTTTGGATAGCTATTCTAATGATATGGCCATGTCGTTTCATAAATCAGTTTCATGATAACATTATTAGATATACCGCAGTCTGGTCACGATTTTGGATGGACGGACCCAATGATTTCTTTAGACCCGATAGGCCAGCAATGCTAATGTTTAGAGAGCCAAGCCAGGCTGTTCCAAACGGATATTTAGATGACTGTCGTCTGCAGACGTTGAGACAAAATGAGATGTGGGTACATTAGCAATTCTATATATAGTTACATGGAAAAACAAATGTTGTATAAATGAATCCGTCAAGTTACAGATCCGTCCTTGAAGATGCGTTGAAGGTCACATAAAAAAAAAAAAAAAAAATTTTTTTTTTTTTTTTTTTTTTTTTTTTTTTAGTTTGACCTTGAACACATCTTCAAGGACGGAGCAGTATCGATAACTTGACGGAGCAAACTTAATTTATTCAACATTAGTTTTTTTCGTGTAGCCTATATATAGAATGTCCACATCTCATTTTGTCTGCCAACAATAATCATCTAATCCGTTTGGAAAAGCCTGGCTTGGCTGTATATAAACATTCCTCTCTCAAATCCATTCTAATAATACGGCCTTGTCGTTTCATAAACCAGTTTCATGATAACATGATTAGATATACTGGTGACCTAATGATTTCTAGAATTTGACGGATTCATTTACTCAACATGAGTCCAAATAATCTTCAAGTCGTCGGTAAAACATTTTAAATAAAAGCCTGTCCTATAAAATTTCTACATCGGTCCGATCTATTTTTAGCTCCAACCCTCAAGTACCGCAAATTTAGCTAGTGTATAGTTATTGCGATAAACACAGGTACAAGAGACAGTCGACAGCGATATTATTCGAGCATTCACACTCTCTTGAAATATTTCATGTCTCAAACACGCAAGAAGACCTTTCATGGATGAAAACAATCATGGGTAACGACAATTTTTTAACGTTTCAAGGTATTTCAGACATAGCATAAACTATATATTTTACGTTTCAAAGGCTATGTGCGTTCGCGTTTCAATTCACACAAAATCGCATGAGAGGAGGCCATAAACGGTAGATATTTGAAACGGGCCATGCAGACATTACAAATTCAATGTGGTGACGTTAGAAATTTAACATGGGGTTCTGGGAGACATAAGTAAAATATTTTAAGCTTGTATTGTAGAAATCTTATTTGAGACTTTGGAAGACATAATAAATATGTATACAGAATCATTAAGCCACAGAGGCCAGAATAAATTTGGCTCGTGATACTTAATCATTGTAAAAAAGTTTGAATAGATTAGAAACAGGATAGGATAGCGTATTGTTAATCTGCCAGACATAAACTAGAGACGTTCCAATAAGCTTTTTCAATAAATATGCTAGAAGACAGAATGAATGTAGCTTGAGTACGGAGCCGCTATTTATACAAAATATATATTAATCAATCAACCAACCAACTGAAAAAAAAAAAAAAAAAAAAAAAAAAAAAAAAAAAATTTTTTTTTTTTTTTTTTTTTTTTTTTTTTTTTTTTACAGTTGGTTGGTTGGTTGATTGATATGATGGTTGATATGATGGTTGGTTTCTAAAGTTATATTTCTCAATTGGTTTCTAAAGTTATATTTCTCAGTTGGTTGCTAAATTTATATTTCTTTATCCAATCAGATTCATTGTAGATGGCGCTGTAGTCTATATATATAGTATATATATAGTATATCTATTAGGGTGGGTGGGAGTGGAATTTATTTCTTCTACTGTAAGGTCATGCATAAACTAGCTCCTGATGTCTAAACCCATTTCCTTTAAAATTGGATGGGATAGCGTTATTTATACAATATTGGCTTTGAAAGCAATCTGGAATTACCAATCTCCAAATAAATAAATTAATTTACGCATTAGAATTTAAATTATTTTGCTAATGCTTATATAGATCCACGACACCAATCAATATTTTCAAAGACTAAGCCTTCATAAGGTAATCTGTAAAAACGAAAAAATTAAGTCGTATTTAAGAAAATAAAATTGTTGCTTGGAGAGAGACCAGCTAATATTTTCAAAGCCTAAGTCCCTCTATCAAAACGTGTTGTCGAAAAAATAAACCCGTGAGTATCCTATAAATTAAAACCGCTACTCTTGTCATTGGCAAACGAATGGCATCTCGTTAATACTATTTTCATAATTACGTTTAAATTTTTAGAATATGGGTTGCTACTCTCTACGTGTTCGGTTTTCCTGGTCTGCAATTCATCTACTATGTTTATCTCCCAGCCTCTTTCAATTTTATCGAGGCCTCTTTTAAATTTTTATGGATCCAGCCAATATTGATATAGGTATTCTGAGCTGGCAAATCCAACACTTCGCAGGACGAGATCGAATAGTCACGAAAATAATTTTGGATGGCCATTCTAATTTTGGATAGCTATTCTAATGATATGGCCATGTCGTTTCATAAACTAGTTTCATGATAACATGATTAGATATACTGGTCATGGATGGACGAACCCAATGACTTCTTTAGACCCGGTAGGCCAGCAATGCTAATGTTTAGAGAGCCAAGCCAGGCTTTTCCAAGCGGATATTTAGATTACTGCAATGGTCGAGACAAAATGAGATGTGGGTACGTTAGCGATTTTATATATAGGTTACATGGAAAAAGAAATAGAAATAAAATATTTTTTTTATCTGTATTTAAACATGCAGACATTTCCGCGAAGCGGAAATGTCTGCATGTTTAAATACAGATAAAAAAAATATTTTATTTCATACTCGATTATAGGGGCTGAAAATTTATATCATTATGCAGATGGCTTGCCAGACCCTATAATCTAGTCACGAAAATAATTTTGGATGGACCCAATGATTTCTTTAGACCTGGTAGGTCAGCAATGCTAATGTTTATATAGAGCCAAGCCAGGCTTTCCAAACGGATATTTAGATGACTGTTGTCGGCAGACGTCAAGACAAAATGAGATGTGGGTACGTTAGCGATTCTATATATAGGTTACATGGAAAAAAACTAATGTTGAATAATCCGTCAAGTTATAGACACTGCTCCGTCCTTGAAGATGTGTTGAAGGTCACACAAAAAAAAAAAAAAAAAAAAAAAAAAAAAAAAAAATTTTTTTTTTTTTTTTTTTTTTTTTTTTTTTTTTTTCGTGTGACCTTCAACACATCTTCAAGGACGGAGCAGTATCAATAACTTGACGGAGCAAACTTAATTTATTCAACATTAGTTTTTTTCGTGTAGCCTATATATAGAACGGCTAACATCTCATTTTGTCTGCCAACAACAGTCATCTAATCCGTTTGGAAAAGCCTGGCTTGGCAGTATATAAACATTCCTCTCTCAAATCCTTTCTCAACATTCTAATCGGCCGTATCGAGTTTAGCCATCCTATTGGTATCGCCAACAGAGTCATGCAAGCACGAAATCTCGATCTAATTTTAGGAATTTTAAAGATTTGGCAATATTGGAAAGATTTAACGGATCAGTGCATAAGATTTTTTTAATGGAAACGATAAAGGTTAGAATTCAGATTTGTAAGAATTTTAATGGATACACGTATTTGGAAAAAAAATAATATGTATCGATATTTTTAGGACGGGCCAATTTAATGGATTAAAGGCTATTGTAAGAATTTTAAATGGATACATGTATTTGGTAAAAAATAATATGTATCGATATCGGTAGTCTTGTTAAATGCTACGGCTAGCATAGACCTCTATAAAATGTCTACATTTTTCCCCATCTATTTTTAGCTCCCACCCTGAAGTACCACAAATTCAGCTAATGTATTGTTTTTGCGATAAACACAGGTACAAGAGACAGTCGCCAGCGATAATATTCGAGCATTTACACTCTCTTGAACACTTTCACAATCATCGCATCTCTATAGTGTATCGAAGATCGGCCAACAGGCATATAGTATTTTTTAAATCTTTCTAAATCTGCCAACCCTTTTAGAGCTCCTATCCTACATGATTCTTGCCAACGGGCGTAGAGAAATCTTTAGATTCTGGCCCTCATGAAATCCACTGACAATTTCTTCACGACTAGATAATGTTTAAGTCTTACGACGGCAGACATTAGACATTGTACATAGACTTTTAAAATTGTGATATTAGAGATTCAACTTAGGCCGTTAGAGGCATAATATCCTTTCAATAGTTCTCGAACAATTTTTTATAGATCTGATTATAATTTTAACCGGTCCTGAGGAAAGGCTTACATAATATCCTGTCTCTCGAAAAAATCTTTTTATAGAGATCCGATTGTAATTTTAACCGGGCATCCTGAGGCATAATATGCCTTCCTGCATAATATCCTGTCTCTCGAAAATCTTTTTATAGAGATCAGATTGTAATGACTGCCACATATAGCTTAGTCTTTAAAAATTTTAAATTTTACATAAAAAATGCTAATTTCAAACGAAAAAATTAAATTTTTAAATTCAGATCCCTTAAATTTAGCTATCGAGTCGGTATATTTTACCAAGATTCATATTTATCTTATAGCTAAGCCATATCCCTTGAAAATTAGAGATCAGATTGTAATGACTGCCACACTCAGTCTTTAAAAATTTTAAATTTTACACGGCAAAATTTAAACGAAAAAATTAAATTTTTAAATTCAGATTCCTTAAATTTTGCTATCGATATTTTACCAAGACACATATTTATCTTATAGCTAAGCCATATCCCTTGAAAATTGCAATCGGTACGCATCCAATGTTGGCACTAGAAGAATTCATTAGAAATTCAACTTAAGATATTAGAAACGAGCCATGTAGACATTATAACTTCAAACTAGGTGACATTAGAAATTTTACTTAGGCTGTTAGAAACTTAACATAGACCCTTAGAATGTAGACGTTAGAAATACAACATTGGTCATTAGAAACGGGTCCTGCAGATATTAGAACTACAACCTAGGCTATTGGTCACGTAGACATTAGAAACTCAACCTAGACACCGAAGACATTAAAAAAATTATTTAATTTCGTGAACGTAAAAAAAATAATATTTACATGGTCCGTTAGCAACAGTCTTCTAGCTATCATGTCCGCATAAACTTGGAAAGGTTTATAACAGCCAACCAGTAAAGCTATTGTATATATAGTCAAGACACGCCCCACTAAAAAAAAAAAAAAAAAAAATTTTTTTTTTTTTTTTTTTTTTTTTTTTTTTTTTTCAAAGTAATATTTTTTTTTTAATTTTCAGCTGTTGTCACTTTGTCCTGAAGCTCGTTTATTTTATCCAGCATCTCAGGCACCGTTAGTTTATATTTCGTTTTGACGCACGCAAGCTGTTCTTTCAGAGACAATACTTCTCTTTGCAAATCCGATATGTTTCTATCGCTCTCCGCTTTCAGAGTCTGGTATTTCTCTTTCCAAGACGCGTTTCTGTTTATCAACGAATCGTCAATTTGTTCTCCGTAATTTGATTTTAATTCAACCATCTCTCTCTGCAACTGGATAATTTGTCCCTGCAAAGTATCGTTCTCAGCGCACAACGGACGGGCGTTCATGAGTTCTTCGGGATACGGCTCGTCTATCTCCACATCTGTCATTAAGTCTATACTCCCATCTCTAATTCCATTATTATCTATAAATTTTCGAAAACAAGTCAATAAATGTCTCACGGTATTGCTATGAAATTTTTTCCCGAATTCCCAGTTGTAGTCTCCATTACACCATACGCAAGAAGTTTTCGCATTGATTCCATGAATTTTTGAATGTTTTTCGTATTCAGTTGGTAAAAAATGTAACTTACAACAAATGCATTTGAAAGGATAATTTTTGATTTTCAAATCATTATAGTACATGTGAATCATTGGATCTATGGAATTTGTATTGTCAGCCATCATGTAGAGTTTTGTAAAAATGTTTGAGTGTTAAGAATATCGGACCCTTTAAATAGGTTATAAACATAGCCTTGAACAAAACCACGCCCACTCAAAAAAAAAAAAAAAAAAAAAAAAAAAAAAAAAAAAAAATTTTTTTTTTTTTTTTTTTTTTTTTTTTTTTTTTTTTTTCAAAGTAATATTTTTTTTAAGTATTTTTTTTTTTTTTTTTTTTTTTTTTTTTTTTTTTTTCAAAGAATGTAATTTTTAACTAAGGGCACTTCTCGTACAATTTTTGCTCCTGTTCTTCGTTTAACTGAAATGTAAAGAAACACCAATCATCTAAGTCCAAGATAGATTTTACTTTAATCCCAGGTTTGCCAAACGGATCCCTCCCAAGAGACAGATCCACTGCGATATAAGTTAGCAAATTATTATCCATCAAAATATCCATCAACGCTTCATATGCCAAATTGAAATACTTATCACATTTGTATGGAAATTTGTTAAAACATTCTCCAAGAAATTGTCCGGTAACAATCAAACACTCCATTACCCAAGGCTGATAGCAATCGCGACCTCGCCAGCTATGATTTGTTAACGTTTTATCGCGAAACAAGTTACTGACTCTAGGAGATATCGAATTTGACTCGATAATATCATTTAATTTTTTCTTCAGCTCGACAATAATGTCTCCGACCCTTTTAACAGTAATACCAGTATGCTGGGGCGGAATCTGAAAATATTCTTCAAGCATTCTCAAAATTGAAAGACCGAATTTATGTTCTCTCAGACTAAATTTTAAATCCATGTAATTCGCGTCGTCGACCAACATCTCATCTTCAGTATCCAAATCGTTTGCCAACTGAACACAGTCTCGAAGTAGATAATGGAAAGCGATTTCAATGCGATGGCTCATTGTCAAAGCGTTATGGTATAAAATTTAGAAGATAGGCGTATATATAGCAAATGTTGTTTCAATGGTAAACAGGACAAGGCAGGAGAAGACTGTTGCTGGAAACAGAATGATGATTTGAGTACGGCAGCCGTTATTTATATAGTATGAAGATAAGCCACGCCCACTCAAAAAAAAAAAAAAAAAAAAAAAAAAAAAAAAAAAAATTTTTTTTTTTTTTTTTTTCGTGTGACCTTCAACACATCTTCAAGGACGGAGCAGCGTCTATAACTTCACGGATTCATTTCTCCAACATTGGTTTTTTCGTGTGACCTATATGTAGAATTGCTAACGTACCCACATCTCATTTTGACTCGACGTTAGCCAACAACAGTCATCTAGTTATTCGTAAAATGTTTTCATCCGTTGTACGGTAAAATATTTTACGGATAACTAGATGACTGGCAGACAAAATTAGATGTGGGTACTTTAGCCATAGTTTTTTTTTCAAATAATCTTCAAGTTGTCGGTAATACATTTTAAATAAAAGCCCAGCTCTATAATATTTCTACATTTTTCCTATCTATTTGTAGCTCATACTCTCAAGTACCGCAAATCCAGCTGTACATATCGTTTTTGCGATAAACACAGGTATAAGAGACAGTCGCCAGCGATATTATTCGAGCATTTACACCCTCTTGTCACATTCTCAAACAAGCCTCATTTAAGAAAATAAAATTGTTGCATGCAGAGAGTCCAGATAATATTTTCAAAGCCCCTCTATCAAAACTTGTTGTCGAGGAAACAAAACGTGAGTATTCTATAAATTAAAAAAATAATATGCTAATATTATAAATTTAGACATTAGAATTTAAAATAAATAGAAATAAAATGTATCGCGGAAATGTCTGCATGTTTAAATACAGATATAAAAAATATTTTATTTCATTTTTACAATATGGGCAGCTATTCTCAATGCGTTCCTGCTAAGCATGGCCTCTGCAATTCAATTCAATGGCACCGTTTGTCGTGACAACCCTTAGCCTGTTTGAATCTTATCGAAACCTCTTAAATTTTTATGGATCCAGCCAATGTAGGTATCTCAAAATAGAGCTGGCAACTTCGCTGGAATGGCCCCAATGATTTCTATAGACCCGGTAGGCCAGCAAGGCTAAAGTTTATATAGAGCCAAGCCAGGTTTTCCAAACGGATATTTAGATGACCGTTGTCGGCAGGAGTCGAGACAAAATGAGATGTGGGTATGTTAGACATTCTATATATAGGCGACACAAAAAAAATATAGGCTTTGAAAAAAAAAAAAAAAAAAAAAAAAAAAAAAAAATTTTTTTTTTTTTTTTTTTTTTTTTTTTTTTTTCACAGTTGGTTGGTTGGTTGATGAAGTTGGTTTCTAAAGTTATATTTCTAAGTTGGCCGCTAAAGTTATATTTCTCAGCTGGCTGCTAAAGCTATATTTCTCAGGTGGCTGCTAAAGCTATATTTCTCAGTTGGCCGCTAAAGTTATATTTCTTTAGCCAATCATTGTAGATGGCGCTGCAGTCTATATATATAGTATATATATAGTATATCTATTAGGGTGGGTGGGAGTGGAATTTATTTCTTCTACTGTAAGGTCATGCATAAACTAGCTCCTGACATCTAAACCCATTTCCTTTAAAATAGGATGGGATAGCGTAATTTATACAATATTGGCTTTGAAAACAAGATTTTTTATAGACTTTTGTCTGATAAATAACAAGATACTGCAGGTTTTCATGAAATTAGAATAGATCATAGGCTTTTATAGAAAAATCTAACTCTCTAGTGTCCATCAATGTACATCTTACTGAAAACACATTACGAGGCATAGTGACTAGATGACCGTTGCAGGCAAATGTCGAGACACAATGAGAGTGTAGTCATGTTAGCCATAGTATATATAGACAAGCTTCAAGGGTGGGCGTGGCACCTGAAAAAAAAAAAAAAAAAAAAAAAAAAAAAATTTTTTTTTTTTTTTTTTTTTTTTTTTTTTTTTTTTTTAAGGTTGGTTGGTTGGTTGATATATATACATGTTCATCAAGATTCATTTATCAAGATTAGCTTTTCAATTTCATCCTGGCCTTTTCACGTTTTTGTGCTAAAATTTATCAGATATTTTTTTAATTACTTATTAGCTAAAGATTCTTTGAGGCCCTCTTTTATATATTTCCCAAATTTTCCTTTAAGCTTAACATTCTCCAGTTCCAGAATCGCAATTTTCGCTTTCAGATCTCGGCCATCATCCTGTCCCTATCTACATCTTTCAAACGGTTCTTCCACAACTATTCTCCCTGAAGCGGTACATTTACCTTTACGATGATTTCCAGCCTCTTTTTACACTCGTCCAATTCTCGTTCGTAGCGTTTAGTCATCTCGTCCATATCTTTCTTGTGACGCTTACTCATTTCATTTTCGATCTCGTCCAACTTACGTTTCAGGGTCGTTATTTCCTTCTCCAAGTCGCAGCAACGAGACATGAAGGGTTTCGCGCACTTGAAACACTCTTGCTGCATCCTTTTCGGAACCCAAAATTCATCCGCGACGACGTGGTAAAACATCTTGTAGTCTTTTTTAGTTTGGCGTCCGGGCTTGAAATACAATTTCTTGCCGTCGTTCAAATACAAATAATTATCCGTAGGCTCTTCCGACGATCGAAATCTTTTAGAAACGGGTAGCACGAGATTCAACACCACGCCTGGTAAATTTCTGACTTTGATACGCCACTTGGCATCGACAAACTCCATCGCAACGCGAAGAAGCCTGTTTGGATCCATACGCCCGTATTTCTGCGAAAGCAGTTCCATGAGCCCGCCTTCCCAGAGCGTCGCCAGCACCAACCTGTATTCTGCCGGAAGCGTCTCCATAATGTAAAAATGATTCATGTTATTGTCCCACGGTTCGTTTTCGGTAAACGTGAAATTGCATCTGGATCGACGATGGCTGAGATAGCCCAGCGTATTGACGAGGTGCAATGCCGATTCTATAGGCTTTTTGGCTTTACATTTGAAACCCTTAAACGGTTTGTCTTCGGACTTGACCTTAATATTTTTCCACACCTTGTCTCGAAAATATTTCTTGGATTTGGAAACGACGATCATGTGTCTGTGATGTCTATAGAAATCCTCAGGGTACGTGCCTCCGTCGCACCAACATGAGAAAGGCAGCGTCCGCGTGACATTTGAATCGTTTCGCATGGCTTCTAGAAAACTATCGAAAGCCACAGCCCGAACCATTAAGTGATACCAAATCTCTTCTCCTCGAAGGAATCTCTGCACGCAAGAGGCAGCCAAGTTCAGCGTACGGTCTTCGAAAGGTACGGTCGGAGGTTCCAAATCTATGGGCGAAACGGCCTCGTAGGCTTCGTCGTCGAGAATTCTCAAACGGTCGAAGAACTTCTCTTTCTCGCACATTGGCTCGAAATTGAAAAAGGCGCATCTTTCGGGTAGCGGCACGTCTTCTGGAGCGGGATTGGTAATTCGATTCAGAAAATTTCTCCAGCATACCATGATGTGGTCGGCATGAGCGTTTTTATGTTTCGAACTAAATTTTACATAATTTTTCTTGTCTGGACACCAGATACATCGCAGATTGCCGTTTATGCCGTGTTCTGATAAACAATGATTGTGGTAATTTCTCGAAAAGAGAATAACCTTGCAATGCGGACACGGAAACTGAACTTTATTTCTTTTCATAGCAGAGGAATAGCGGTTTATATTTTTACCAGCAACCATGATAAAATGTATCAGCAACAAGCCGTTTCTAGGTTATTTAGATTTAGATAGCTTAATTTCATTAAACTTTCCTCGTAACAAATAATGTTCTTGTCTAATCTTTTATCAACAGATCATGAATATTTTTTATTTACTGTCGTTTTAAATTTGTCGTGTAAAACCCAAATCGCTCCACACGATCAGGCTTTTCATGGAAAAATATATATTTTTTCAATATGAAAACAATCAGCCGCAACGATATTGTTTCAAAGGCTCATGGAAAAATAAACATCTTTCAATATGAAAACAAAGACATTTTTTTAACGTTTCAAACGGCCCAACCAGCAAAGCTTACGTTTCAAACGGCCCAAGCAAAGACATTTTTTTTAACGTTTCAAAGGCTACGTTTCAAACAGCCCAGCTAGCAAAGCTAACGTTTCAAAGGCTACATTTCGAAGGCTACATTTCAAAGGCTACATTTCAAACAGCAAAGCTTACGTTTATAGAGCCAAGCCAGTTTCAAAGGCTACATTTCAAAGGCTACGTTTCAAACGGCTACGTTTCAAAGGTTACGCTTCAAAGGTTACATTTCAAACAGCCCAGCCAGCAAAGCTAACGTTTCAAAGGCTACATTTCAAACGGAGATATGATATTTAGATGGCGACATGAGATGTGGGCACGTTAACCATCCTATATATATAGGTCACACGAAAAAACGTTCAAATGCAATGAATAAATGATATTTTTGTTAAATATTATTGGTCGTTACGTTGCTCCTGTTTCAAAAGTCGATTAAAAGTCATTTTTTATAAAATTTAGTTTTAGGTAAAGGAGTGAAACGTTTTGACAAAAACGTTGAAAGGTAATTAAATTATTTTTTTAATTGATATTTTCATTGAAATTGCATGAAAAAAAGGTAGGGTTAAATAGTCGTGGAAACTTGTTTTGGCTATAATTGGCACTCTTGCCGTTTTTCGCGTCGGGAAATAATTTTTTCAATTTCCAAATGACAACTGTCAGCTAGGATTTGCATGAAATCCAGGCTGTCTATCGCACCTCTTGAAACTGCCTCTGAAAACGGTTTCCGAGATAACTTTTACGCGTATCATGTATTCTCATACAAAGTCAAATGCCTATGTCCAATCCGTGTCATCTGTCATTTTTGGAGCTGTCCGCTAGCATGAAATCCAGGCTATCCTCTCTGAAAACGAGACAACTTTTACACGCGTCATGCATAAATAGTCAAATGGTTATTGAGATCCCAACATGATACCCTTTAAGTCTTTCGTTATGCAGTGCTACGAGAAGCCCAACACTTTATAAAAGAAGGGTTGAAAAAATTAATGTCTGTATGTTTAACTACTGATAAATAAAATATTCTTTCATAAATATATAAATTTTTAGTTATCGTACCTATGATCGAGTCTACAATATAGTTGGCTGATAAGCTAAGCTTTATTTTTTTAAGAGTGGGTGTATTATAGTAATTTTATCTATTCAAATAGCCAAGTATTACAGTTATACATTTAGTGTACGCTCAAATATGAAAACAAATATCGCCGTTTATTACCTATAATGGATGCCTTTATCTAATTTTCTGAAGGTTAAGCTTATGGATGTATTACCATGAAACTGCCACTCGTCATATTGTAATAGACTAGCTTATCCCTTGAAAATTTAAATTTTTTCTCTTGGCCAAAACTAACGTACGCTATGGGCGAACCAATAGGTTATGAAACCGTTGTTGTCATAGCGGGACAGGATTCGTTAAGATTGGTACAGCATTCATTTAGAAACGGTCGTTGCCTAACCTTATTCATTTTAAAAACAATTATTAAGCCAAATGTGTAGCAATTTAATTTCAGACTGTAGAAGACATGAGATTTGAACGAGTCACGGAAACAGGACGAGATCGTTCTAAAACCGGCAGGATCTAATGTTAGATAGATGAGCGTCTTAGTGGGACAGATTGATGCGAGAAGAGTTGAGTACGGCTATTTATACAGAATGAATCCAAGCCACGCCCACTGAAAAAAAAAAAAAAAAAAAAAAAAAAAAAAAAAATTTTTTTTTTTTTTTTTTTTTTTTTTTTTTTTTCATGTGTCCTTGAATGTGACCTTGACGGAGCAATGTATAAGATATGGCGGAGCTATTTATACAATATTAGTTTTGTGTCAAGTATATTATTTTTATACGTTACGTTATTTTTCGATATGTTATTTTTTACGTTACGTTATTTTTAATATGTTATTTTTAATATGTTATTTTTATACGTTACGTTATTTTTACGTTACGTTATTTTTTACGTTACGTTATTTTTACGTTACGTTATTTTTTACGTTACGTTATTTTTACGTTACGTTATTTTCGTCACTTAACATTTAGCTGACTTCTTGTACAATATTCTCTCCTGTGTTTTGTCCAATTGAAATGTCCACATACTCCAATCTTTGTCCAAAACTGATTTAACCTTAATACCAGGTTTACCAAACGGATCCCTATTATTAAACAAATCGGCTCTGATACAACTTAACAAGCCACTCTTTTCCATAATATCTATTAAGGCAACGGATGCCAGATCAAATACCCCGTTGTTGTATCGAAATTTGGCAAAACATTCTCCGAGAAAGCATCCAGTAACGATCAAACACTCCAGCACCCAAGGTTGATAAGATTCGGCACCACGCCAACGACGATACGTTAAGCTTTTGTTGCGCAAAAGGCCTCGGACTTTAAGAGATATGCTATCAGAATTGAGTATGGCTACTAATTTTTCTTTCAGCTTGGGAATGGCCTCTTCGATCTGTTCGATCTTCATACCAGTAGGTAAAGGCGGTGTCTGAAAATAGTCTTCTAACATTCTCAAAATAGAAAGGGCAAATTTGTGTTCTTTCGGTTTCCATTCTGGATCGTCCCAGTCATTTCTGATGTCGACCATCCTATATTCGCCGGTAGCTTCCCAGTTTGCCAGATGAACGCAGTCTCTGAGTAGGTAATGAAAGACGCTTTGAATGGGATCAGAGAAATCCATTATGAAAAATTGCAAATGTCAGGCAGGTGTCTAACAACAATTGTAGAATGAGAAAATGATATAAATCCTAAAGGCAGCCAGCGTATATATAGGGGTGGATTAAATAACCTTGAACCAACCTTGAAAAAAAAAAAAAAAAAAAAAAAAAAATTTTTTTTTTTTTTTTTTTTTTTTTTTTTTTTTTCAGATGGTTGGTTGATTAGTTGATTTATATTTAGTATAAATAGCGGCTCCGTACTCATTCATTCTGTTGGTTTCTAAAGATATTTCTAAGTTGGCTGCTACAGTTCTAAGTTGGCCGTTAAAGCTATATTTCTAAGTTGGCTACTAAAGCTATATTTCTTTAGCCAATCATTGTAGATGGCGCTGCAGTCTATATATATAGTATATATATAGTATATCTATTAGGGTGGGTGGGAGTGGAATTTATTTCTTCTACTGTACGGTCATGCATAAACTAGCTCCTGACCCACTTCTTTTAAAATAGGATGAAATAGCATAATTTATACAGTATTGGCTTTGAAAACAAGACTTTTGTCTGACAAATTACTGCAGGTTTTCATGAAATCAGGATAGATCATAGGCTTTTATAGAAAAATCTCCATCAATCTTGCTGAAAACCTATTACGAGTGACCCGAGACACAATGAGCGTGTAGTCATGTTAGCCATAGTATATATAGACAAGCTTCAAGGGTGGGCGTGGCACCTAAAAAAAAAAAAAAAAAAAAAAAAAAAAAAAAATATTTTTTTTTTTTTTTTTTTTTTTTTTTTTTTTTTTTTTTTTTTCAAGGTTGGTTGGTTGGTTGATTACATTCTCTATATATAGTATCGCTGACGTGCCACTTCATCAGTCTATCTCAATCTTTGCCAGCAACGGCTGTCCCTCGCCGATAGCAACCCTCTCTAAGCGATAATCTAAAAGGTCATCTGGTCGAGCCTTATCAGATATCATGCATCCGCTCGCCAGAGTATAAATACCGGCCTCTCGCCCCAGCTCATTCATTCTGACCCTCTGCTTTTTGAAATGGCCACTCTATCATTTGACTCTCTGACGGACGAACGAGTTGATTGCGACTGTGTCATAATGCCGCAATGGAACGTATTGAACACCCCTCGCATATCTTGTGAATTGATATGTAATTACGACCGTTCTATGAAAATGCCAGCTCCAGCCATTATTCCCAAACCTAAGCCAGTTCTCATTCAAAAACCAGCACCAGCACTTAAACCAGATCCCACACCTAAGCCTGATCCAGTTCCCACACCTAAGCCTGATCCAGTTCTCACACCTAAGCCTGATCCAGTTCCCACACCTGATCCAGTTCAAATTTCAATACCCATGTCAGAGATGATGTATTTTAAAGTACCAACGCTATTAAGCCCGCTACCAAAATCTCCAATTTCAGAAGACCCGTCCAAAGTAACAGTTTATCGCCCTTGGAAGCCTCCACCGAAGATAGATTTCGTGGTACGGCCTAAACTAAAAACTGCTGGCTTTGAAGATCCTAGAATTCGAAGACAGCAGGGCATAGTCGTTCTCAAGTCAATCGTCGATCTGAGAGATGGTAAATGTTACAGCCACATACAAACAGAGGTCAGGAAAAATTACTGTTGGGTTTAAGCCCAAACGATTTATAAAAAAATCGGGTCGAACGAAGTGTCTCATGGCAGATTACTGTCTTTGACACTTCGTTCGACCCGTTTTTTTTGTAACAATTATATTGCCAATATTGGATGCGTTTAAGATTTTGACTTAAGAATTTGAATGGATATTTAAGAATTTGAATGGATATTTTTATAACTGAAGTCTTGGAGATATATATTTTTATCTAACTTAAAACAGTTTGGCAAAAAAATATTATTTTCAAATCAAAAACTATAAAATTGAAATAATAAACTTTGAAAATTGCAAAGTCCAAAAAAAAATAGTATCTTGAAAAAAATTATAGAAATCGGCCAAAGACACTTTAACATGATATATATAGGTTAGCTAGAGTCAATCAACCAATCAACCAACCTTGAAAAAAAAAAAAAAAAAAAAAAAAATTTTTTTTTTTTTTTTTTTTTTTTTTTTTTTTTTTTCCAAGGTTGGTTGATTGGTTGATTGACTTTAGCTAACCTATATATATCATGTTAAAGTGTATACACTATCATTGTCCAGCAATGCTTATCTGCGTCTATAAAAATGCATCCTGTTTCATAGCAAATGAGTTATACAATATCCTGTTTCCGCGTTTAGCGACAATAATTCTATAAATAGCTCATCCTGTTTTCGTAGAAACTGACTTATGCAATATCCTGTCTTCAGATTGACAATATCCTGTTTCCGCGTCCAGCGACTCTATAATAAGCCTTATCTTATCCTGTTTTCGTAGAAACTGACTTATGCAATATCCTTCAGATCGACTATATAAGCTCTGACATTTGATCGAATAGCCATTCTCTCTTCGGAGCTTTAAACTACCAATATGTATAAAACTCAATGCTCTCTGAAGAAGCTTAAAGCGGTAAACTCGCTACGAAACCGTTTTGGGGTTATCGAGCTGTTTCCCAAAAACCTTTCGCCTACCGTTAAGAAATTGGAAGAATATCCACACTTCCAAACCATGATCGGTGAAGGCAAGATTTGTGTATTCTGTCTATACATGACGACCGATTTGAAGATTGAATTCAAAAAACGTACTCTGACGGACAAGATAACGAATACAATCCCAGCCATAGGCAGAGAGGCCAAGACAAACTATCCGCTGAGACCTCAGGAAATAAAATGGAGCACTCTGATGAACCGATATAAAAGACCCCCCAGCGAAGCCAACAGAACCAACGCCGACGTGAGAATTGGTTTCAAGTGCCCCAACAATCAGTTTCTTGTAAAGTCCTATTTTACGTTTGGTCAGCGAACCGTCGGACAAGGATGCGCCCATATCATACAGACTTTGAACGTGCCATTCCTGTTCTTTGTGAGGCGTCCTGGCGAGACACGAGTAAAACCGGACAACAGATACTTTGCTGGCGACAAGCTCCACTACTACGACCGTTTCATATTGATTGCCGACTCCAGTTACAAGGTGCCTGCTGGGACCACATACATTCTGTTTACGACTCAAAAAAACTTTTTCAGTTTGGACATTGTGCCAGAGAATTTAGAGTTGGGCTTCGAAACCAAAAATCCTTTGGTAGAACGCATAACAAAAATAGATGGTATGTACGACATATCCGTACCAACGCCCATGATACAGCATATAGATGATGAAGACGACTCTCCCGTAGAAATGAGTACTGATAGAATAACATCTAAATATTTTGATAAGCCAACGTCTCCATCCCAAGAGCCAGAGATCTATTTTCCTGAATCATCTCAAGAGTCATCTCAAGAACCAGAGCCAGAGATCTATTTTCCTGTGGACAGAAGACCAATAGTCATAACAACAAACTTTGCAGCCCAATACAAGTCTCTGACTTTTAAGGACTGGAAAAACTTGACAGATCGCCCCGACAATAACTTCGTACGCCCCTACGGACCAGATCTACCTGGACTTGACATGAGAATTAAATCGGTAAAACGGAAGGCTGAAACAATTCCCAAGAGTGCCAAGAAACATAAGCCATCTTTCAAGGAGGCGGCCACAAATACAGAGCCAGAACCAGAGCCAGTGTTTAAATGCCCACCTGAGCCAGTTTTTAAACGTCCAGCACCCATTGAAAGTCCTGAGATATGTCCCATTGAAAGTCCTGAGATATGTCCCATTGAAAGTCCTGAACCCATTGAAAATTCCGAGATATGTCCCATTGAAAATCCTGAGATATGTCCAGAGCCTATTGAAAATCCTGAATCCATTGAAAGTCCTGAGATATGCCCCATTGAAAATCCTGAGATATGTCCCATTGAAGATCCTGAACCCATTGAAAATCCTGAATCCATTGAAAATCCAGAATATTTTTATGGATGGCCTACTATTACAAGCTCAGAGGTACAAACTGAACTGGATGAGCTTGATAATATTTTATGTACGCCTTTATCCATGCCAGCGGATACGTTAGACTCGTTGATGGATGATCTTATGACGCCATCAACTATACAGTATACTATGGAACCGCTGGAGACTCAGTCAGGATTTGAACTGCCAGATTTTATGTAACTATAAAAATATGTAAAATTTAAAAAATTTGGGTCAAACGAGGCTTCCTCATGTTTAGATTTGTCATTATGACTTATCTTTACGATGGAAGCCTCGTTTGACCCATTTTTTTTAAATCAAAATGCTACCAATATTGGTATTGAAAAAAAAATAACTTGTAAATTTTATCAGAACAATAAAAAAATATTTAAAAAAAAATGGGTCAAACGAGACTTCCTCATGTTTAGATTTGTCAGTATGACTTATCTTTACAATGGAAGCCTCGTTTGACCCATTTTTTTAAATCAAAATGCTACCAATATTGGATTTGTAAAAAAATAACTTGTAAATTTTATCAGATTAATTAGAAAGTGACACATGACAATACTTTATCCATCTAAGTCACATTAAAATCAACCAACCAACCAACCTTGAAAAAAAAAAAAAAAAAAAAAAAAAAAAAAAAAAATTTTTTTTTTTTTTTTTTTTTTTTTTTTTTTTTTTTTCAAGGTTGGTTGGTTGGTTGATATATATTTGTTTCCTCGTTCATCACTTTTCATTTATCAAGATTAACTTTTCAATTTAATCCTATCATGTTTTTATTCAAAGGTTAAGTTTCAAAGCCTCATTTTAAATGAAACTTGTTAATTTTGATCATGTCTATCTTAAACGTGAATCGCTTGGCCATCCAAGAGGCCTTCATGAAAATTAAAACTATAACAAATCGTAACAATTCGATGTTTGAACTGAGTCCATAACCCTTTAAAATTTATCTAAGCCATAGTAGCCTTTCAATTTTGACCGGTTAAACGTGGATCAGCTATGCAAGAGGTCATGACAAAACTGAGTCACGCTGAGCGTTGCCTGTATCTGAAACATGTCAAACGAAGACCTTTGACATGGCAATTGAAAACGGGTCATCGCTTAGCAGGCAAAATTTAAACGAGCTGGGCTAGTCATGATAAACATAACCATTGAACTCTGGGCCATGCTTAGCAGTAGCAGCCCATATTATAAAAATAATATTTACGAGATCTAATAACAAAGTGTAGAAAGACAAATGAAAAGCTTAAAAGTAGCGGTCCAGTCATCATTTTAAATGTTAATATTGAGCCATCCCTTGATAGAAATCGGCTGGACACGACAAATCAATATGTACGCTTGAAATCTGAAAGACGTAGAGAGCCTGTATTGTAAAAATTTAAAATTATAAACTTCAAAAGTGGATATATGTATGAATTGTGTTAAGTTTTAAAGTCACATGACCACTCTTAAAATAAAACCAACCAACCAACCTTGAAAAAAAAAAAAAAAAAAAAAAAAATATATATTTTTTTTTTTTTTTTTTTTTTTCAAGGTTGGCTGGTTGGTTTTATTTTAAGAGTGGGTGTGGTCATGTGACTAGTAAATATCATCGGATCAAAAAGTGATATAACCGAGATTAATTTCGGAGCTAAAAAGAAGAACCCAAATTGTCTCCCCAACTGGCTGAACCCAGATTAGGTATTTTTTAGCTTGAAATCTTAGCTGATCTGAGTTTGGTCGTTGGTAAAAATATCAGCGGATTTTTCTAAGGCCCAAATGAAATTCTTTCAAACTAAATCTGCCAGACTAGAATTTAGTAAGAAATACATAGTCATAGTAGTCATCCCTCCCATCATCCCCGACATCTCTTTAAGAAGAGACCGTAAAACGTAAAGTCAGATCCGTCTCGGTACCACGTCTGGACTCGTCCGAGGTTCAGATCAAATGACTATTGTTAGCCCGCTTAGAGAGAGACTTGGCATAGTGCCAACTGAGTCGATACACGGGAATGAGTCGATACTGTGTCGAGAGCGGGACTGGTAAGTATGGTAGTAGAAGATGAATATTTTAGACATCTTCATATTTGACCAATCTTTGTTTCAAGCTGGCCACTTCAGCTTTTAAACTATCATTTTCCGCTTTCAAGCTAGCCATTCCCTCCTTTAAACTATCATTTTCCGCTTGCAAGTTAGCCATTCCCTCTTTCAGGTTAGCAACTTCAGTTTTCAGGTTAGCAATTTCGTGCATGTGTAAATCAAAAATATGTTCCAAGTATTCCATTTTTTGCATTTGCAGCGTTTGGTTTTCAATTTTGAGAGTCCGTATATTATTTTCGTAAATCTCTTTCATATTTTTCATTTCAGCCTCTATCCCTTTGCAGCGTCCCACTATGGGCATCACGCACTGGAAGCACATCTGTTGACGCTTGCTGGGTTCCCAATAATCTTCTTTAACGACTTCGTAAAACAGTTTGTAATCTTCTTCGGTCTGCGTGCCTGGCGTAAAATACATCTTTTTTTCGTTGTTCAGATGTAAGAAGTATTGGGTACGCGCACTAGACGACTTGAAATTTCTCGATACGGGTAGTACCAGTTTCAGTTTTATGCCTGGCAAATGTTTGATTTTGATTTTATATTTTCCGTCGATGAACGCTATTGGAACTTTGAGCAATTTATCGGGATGCCTGCAGGCATAATTTTGGGTTAGGAGCCTCATGATGCCTCCGTTCCAGAGCGTAGCCAAGACCAATCTGTAATCTTTGGGAAGCGTCTCCTGGATGTAAAAATGTTTCCTGTTACCAACCCCTAGTTGGCTTTCGAATGAAAAATTACAGCTAGATTTTCGGTTGCTGAGATATCCCAGTGTATTGACCAAATGCCAGACGGTCTCTATAGATTTGCTTTTCAGGCAGCTGTAACCGACATACGGTCGCTCGTCGGGCCTGATCCTACCCCACACGTTCTTGTGAAAATGATCTTCTGAATGAGTTACCACGACCATGTGCCTATGCTGCCTGAATTTGGGATTGGTTTCCCTGCCGCCGTCGCACCAACATGAAAAGGGTAGGGTTCGGGTCAAGCCGTCGTCTCTATCCATGAATCTTATAAAATCCCTATAGGCTACGGCTCGCACCATGACGTGGATGAACGCCAGGTTACCTTCAAGATATCTCAGCACGCAAGAGGCGGCCAAATTCAGCGTTTCGTCTTCGAAAGGTACGGGTGGAGGCTCTAAATCGATCGTCCAGACGGGTTCGTAGGCCCAGTCGTCCATGAAGTAACGCGTATGCTCGAAAAAATCTTTTTTTGCGCACATTGGGTCGAAATCGAAAAATTCGTATGGGTCGGCAGCAGGATCTTCGTCATCAGAATCAGGCTCAGGTTCAGGCTCAGGCTCAGTCATCCTAAATCTAAAATTTCTAAAGCATTCTATCAAATGATCAGCGGCACCGTTCTTTTCCCCTCTTTGGAATGTAAATTGGCCCTCGCACCAAACGCAGCATGTTAAAGGGTCCATGGTGGTTTCATTCCTACAATGCCTTTCATAATCTTTGGGCAAGACAAGAACGTTACAGCGCGGACACGAAAAGTGAGTTCTGTCGCCTGCGAGAGCGTTCATATACCTTCTCAAATTGGGACCGGCAGGCATCGTAGAAGATGAATAATGGCTTGAAGATAGCTGGATATAATTTTAAAATTTACAAGGGTCGGTATATATAGGCAAAATAAAGCCACGCCCACTCAAAAAAAAAAAAAAAAAAAAAAAAAAAAAAAAAATTTTTTTTTTTTTTTTTTTTTTTTTTTTTTTTTTAGGTGGGCGTGGCTTCACTTTGCCTATATATATATTGGCCAAGATTTAATTTTGCCATTCATCTTCTACTACCATACTTGCCAGTCCATACTTGCCATGAGGCCCATATTGAAAAGTTTCAAGGAGATAGAAGCCGAAATGAAAAATATGAAAGAGATTTACGAAAATAATATCAGAGAAACGAGAGAAACTCTGCAAGACGAAATCAAAACGCTACAGGCTGATAGAATACGCTTGTGGGAAATTATTTATAATTTACAAGTGAACGCAATTGCTAGCCTGAAAGACGAAATGGTCAGCCTGAAAGCAGAAATGGCTATCTTGAAAGCGGAAAATGATAGTTTAAAAGGTGAAAATGCTAGCCTGAAAGAGGAAATGGCTAGCTTGCAAGCTGAAAATGATAGTTTAAAATATAGATTGGCCAATTATGAAGATGTCTAAACAGTATCGACTCATTCCCGTGTATCGACTCAGTTGGCACTATGCCAAGTCTCTCTCTAAGCGGGCTAACAATAGTCATTTGATCTGAACCTCGGACGAGTCCAGACGTGGTACCGAGACGGATCTGACTTTACGTTTTACGGTCTCTTCTTAAAGAGATGTCGGGGATGATGGGAGGGATGACTACTATGACTATGTATTTCTTACTAAATTCTAGTCTGGCAGATTTAGTTTGAAAGAATTTCATTTGGGCCTTAGAAAAATCCGCTGATATTTTTACCAACGACCAAACTCAGATCAGCTAAGATTTCAAGCTAAAAAATACCTAATCTGGGTTCAGCCAGTTGGGGAGACAATTTGGGTTCTTCTTTTTAGCTCCGAAATTAATCTCGGTTATATCACTTTTTGATCCGATGATATTTACTAGTCACATGACCACACCCACTCTTAAAATAAAACCAACCAGCCAACCTTGAAAAAAAAAAAAAAAAAAAAAAAAAAAAAAAAAAAATATATTTTTTTTTTTTTTTTTTTTTTTTTTTTTTTTTTTTCAAGGTTGGTTGGTTGGTTTTATTTTAAGAGTGGTCATGTGACTTTAAAACTTAACACAATTCATACATATATCCACTTTTGAAGTTTATAATTTTAAATTTTTACAATACAGGCTCTCTACGTCTTTCAGATTTCAAGCGTACATATTGATTTGTCGTGTCCAGCCGATTTCTATCAAGGGATGGCTCAATATTAACATTTAAAATGATGACTGGACCGCTACTTTTAAGCTTTTCATTTGTCTTTCTACACTTTGTTATTAGATCTCGTAAATATTATTTTTATAATATGGGCTGCTACTGCTAAGCATGGCCCAGAGTTCAATGGTTATGTTTATCATGACTAGCCCAGCTCGTTTAAATTTTGCCTGCTAAGCGATGACCCGTTTTCAATTGCCATGTCAAAGGTCTTCGTTTGACATGTTTCAGATACAGGCAACGCTCAGCGTGACTCAGTTTTGTCATGACCTCTTGCATAGCTGATCCACGTTTAACCGGTCAAAATTGAAAGGCTACTATGGCTTAGATAAATTTTAAAGGGTTATGGACTCAGTTCAAACATCGAATTGTTACGATTTGTTATAGTTTTAATTTTCATGAAGGCCTCTTGGATGGCCAAGCGATTCACGTTTAAGATAGACATGATCAAAATTAACAAGTTTCATTTAAAATGAGGCTTTGAAACTTAACCTTTGAATAAAAACATGATAGGATTAAATTGAAAAGTTAATCTTGATAAATGAAAAGTGATGAACGAGGAAACAAATATATATCAACCAACCAACCAACCTTGAAAAAAAAAAAAAAAAAAAAAAAAAAAAAAAAAAAAAAATTTTTTTTTTTTTTTTTTTTTTTTTTTTTTTTTTTTCAAGGTTGGTTGGTTGGTTGATTTTAATGTGACTTAGATGGATAAAGTATTGTCATGTGTCACTTTCTAATTAATCTGATAAAATTTACAAGTTATTTTTTTACAAATTCAATATTGGTAGCATTTTGATTTAAAAAAATGGGTCAAACGAGGCTTCCATTGTAAAGATAAGTCATACTGACAAATCTAAACATGAGGAAGTCTCGTTTGACCCATTTTTTTTTAAATATTTTTTTATTGTTCTGATAAAATTTACAAGTTATTTTTTTTTCAATACCAATATTGGTAGCATTTTGATTTAAAAAAAATGGGTCAAACGAGGCTTCCATCGTAAAGATAAGTCATAATGACAAATCTAAACATGAGGAAGCCTCGTTTGACCCAAATTTTTTAAATTTTACATATTTTTATAGTTACATAAAATCTGGCAGTTCAAATCCTGACTGAGTCTCCAGCGGTTCCATAGTATACTGTATAGTTGATGGCGTCATAAGATCATCCATCAACGAGTCTAACGTATCCGCTGGCATGGATAAAGGCGTACATAAAATATTATCAAGCTCATCCAGTTCAGTTTGTACCTCTGAGCTTGTAATAGTAGGCCATCCATAAAAATATTCTGGATTTTCAATGGATTCAGGATTTTCAATGGGTTCAGGATCTTCAATGGGACATATCTCAGGATTTTCAATGGGGCATATCTCAGGACTTTCAATGGATTCAGGATTTTCAATAGGCTCTGGACATATCTCAGGATTTTCAATGGGACATATCTCGGAATTTTCAATGGGTTCAGGACTTTCAATGGGACATATCTCAGGACTTTCAATGGGACATATCTCAGGACTTTCAATGGGTGCTGGACGTTTAAAAACTGGCTCAGGTGGGCATTTAAACACTGGCTCTGGTTCTGGCTCTGTATTTGTGGCCGCCTCCTTGAAAGATGGCTTATGTTTCTTGGCACTCTTGGGAATTGTTTCAGCCTTCCGTTTTACCGATTTAATTCTCATGTCAAGTCCAGGTAGATCTGGTCCGTAGGGGCGTACGAAGTTATTGTCGGGGCGATCTGTCAAGTTTTTCCAGTCCTTAAAAGTCAGAGACTTGTATTGGGCTGCAAAGTTTGTTGTTATGACTATTGGTCTTCTGTCCACAGGAAAATAGATCTCTGGCTCTGGTTCTTGAGATGACTCTTGAGATGATTCAGGAAAATAGATCTCTGGCTCTTGGGATGGAGACGTTGGCTTATCAAAATATTTAGATGTTATTCTATCAGTACTCATTTCTACGGGAGAGTCGTCTTCATCATCTATATGCTGTATCATGGGCGTTGGTACGGATATGTCGTACATACCATCTATTTTTGTTATGCGTTCTACCAAAGGATTTTTGGTTTCGAAGCCCAACTCTAAATTCTCTGGCACAATGTCCAAACTGAAAAAGTTTTTTTGAGTCGTAAACAGAATGTATGTGGTCCCAGCAGGCACCTTGTAACTGGAGTCGGCAATCAATATGAAACGGTCGTAGTAGTGGAGCTTGTCGCCAGCAAAGTATCTGTTGTCCGGTTTTACTCGTGTCTCGCCAGGACGCCTCACAAAGAACAGGAATGGCACGTTCAAAGTCTGTATGATATGGGCGCATCCTTGTCCGACGGTTCGCTGACCAAACGTAAAATAGGACTTTACAAGAAACTGATTGTTGGGGCACTTGAAACCAATTCTCACGTCGGCGTTGGTTCTGTTGGCTTCGCTGGGGGGTCTTTTATATCGGTTCATCAGAGTGCTCCATTTTATTTCCTGAGGTCTCAGCGGATAGTTTGTCTTGGCCTCTCTGCCTATGGCTGGGATTGTATTCGTTATCTTGTCCGTCAGAGTACGTTTTTTGAATTCAATCTTCAAATCGGTCGTCATGTATAGACAGAATACACAAATCTTGCCTTCACCGATCATGGTTTGGAAGTGTGGATATTCTTCCAATTTCTTAACGGTAGGCGAAAGGTTTTTGGGAAACAGCTCGATAACCCCAAAACGGTTTCGTAGCGAGTTTACCGCTTTAAGCTTCTTCAGAGAGCATTGAGTTTTATACATATTGGTAGTTTAAAGCTCCGAAGAGAGAATGGCTATTCGATCAAATGTCAGAGCTTATATAGTCGATCTGAAGGATATTGCATAAGTCAGTTTCTACGAAAACAGGATAAGATAAGGCTTATTATAGAGTCGCTGGACGCGGAAACAGGATATTGTCAATCTGAAGACAGGATATTGCATAAGTCAGTTTCTACGAAAACAGGATGAGCTATTTATAGAATTATTGTCGCTAAACGCGGAAACAGGATATTGTATAACTCATTTGCTATGAAACAGGATGCATTTTTATAGACGCAGATAAGCATTGCTGGACAATGATAGTGTATACACTTTAACATGATATATATAGGTTAGCTAAAGTCAATCAACCAATCAACCAACCTTGGAAAAAAAAAAAAAAAAAAAAAAAAAAAAAAAAAAAAATTTTTTTTTTTTTTTTTTTTTTTTTTTTTTTTTTTTTCAAGGTTGGTTGATTGGTTGATTGACTCTAGCTAACCTATATATATCATGTTAAAGTGTCTTTGGCCGATTTCTATAATTTTTTTCAAGATACTATTTTTTTTTGGACTTTGCAATTTTCAAAGTTTATTATTTCAATTTTATAGTTTTTGATTTGAAAATAATATTTTTTTGCCAAACTGTTTTAAGTTAGATAAAAATATATATCTCCAAGACTTCAGTTATAAAAATATCCATTCAAATTCTTAAATATCCATTCAAATTCTTAAGTCAAAATCTTAAACGCATCCAATATTGGCAATATAATTGTTACAAAAAAAACGGGTCGAACGAAGTGTCAAAGACAGTAATCTGCCATGAGACACTTCGTTCGACCCGATTTTTTTATAAATCGTTTGGGCTTAAACCCAACAGTAATTTTTCCTGACCTCTGTTTGTATGTGGCTGTAACATTTACCATCTCTCAGATCGACGATTGACTTGAGAACGACTATGCCCTGCTGTCTTCGAATTCTAGGATCTTCAAAGCCAGCAGTTTTTAGTTTAGGCCGTACCACGAAATCTATCTTCGGTGGAGGCTTCCAAGGGCGATAAACTGTTACTTTGGACGGGTCTTCTGAAATTGGAGATTTTGGTAGCGGGCTTAATAGCGTTGGTACTTTAAAATACATCATCTCTGACATGGGTATTGAAATTTGAACTGGATCAGGTGTGGGAACTGGATCAGGCTTAGGTGTGAGAACTGGATCAGGCTTAGGTGTGGGAACTGGATCAGGCTTAGGTGTGGGATCTGGTTTAAGTGCTGGTGCTGGTTTTTGAATGAGAACTGGCTTAGGTTTGGGAATAATGGCTGGAGCTGGCATTTTCATAGAACGGTCGTAATTACATATCAATTCACAAGATATGCGAGGGGTGTTCAATACGTTCCATTGCGGCATTATGACACAGTCGCAATCAACTCGTTCGTCCGTCAGAGAGTCAAATGATAGAGTGGCCATTTCAAAAAGCAGAGGGTCAGAATGAATGAGCTGGGGCGAGAGGCCGGTATTTATACTCTGGCGAGCGGATGCATGATATCTGATAAGGCTCGACCAGATGACCTTTTAGATTATCGCTTAGAGAGGGTTGCTATCGGCGAGGGACAGCCGTTGCTGGCAAAGATTGAGATAGACTGATGAAGTGGCACGTCAGCGATACTATATATAGAGAATGTAATCAACCAACCAACCAACCTTGAAAAAAAAAAAAAAAAAAAAAAAAAAATATTTTTTTTTTTTTTTTTTTTTTTTTTTTTTTTTAGGTGCCACGCCCACCCTTGAAGCTTGTCTATATATACTATGGCTAACATGACTACACGCTCATTGTGTCTCGGGTCACTCGTAATAGGTTTTCAGCAAGATTGATGGAGATTTTTCTATAAAAGCCTATGATCTATCCTGATTTCATGAAAACCTGCAGTAATTTGTCAGACAAAAGTCTTGTTTTCAAAGCCAATACTGTATAAATTATGCTATTTCATCCTATTTTAAAAGAAGTGGGTCAGGAGCTAGTTTATGCATGACCGTACAGTAGAAGAAATAAATTCCACTCCCACCCACCCTAATAGATATACTATATATATATACTATATATATAGACTGCAGCGCCATCTACAATGATTGGCTAAAGAAATATAGCTTTAGTAGCCAACTTAGAAATATAGCTTTAACGGCCAACTTAGAACTGTAGCAGCCAACTTAGAAATATCTTTAGAAACCAACAGAATGAATGAGTACGGAGCCGCTATTTATACTAAATATAAATCAACTAATCAACCAACCATCTGAAAAAAAAAAAAAAAAAAAAAAAAAAAAAAAAAATTTTTTTTTTTTTTTTTTTTTTTTTTTTTTTTTTTTTTCAGTTGGTTGGTTGATTAGTTGATTTATATTTAGTATAAATAGCGGCTCCGTACTCAAGCTACATTCATTCTGTCTTCATACTCATTGAAATAGCTTATTAGATATTTTCTAGTCTGACCGTCCTGTTTCTAATCTATTTACGATGGCTCTTATCAAGTACCACGAGATCACAAGCCAAATTTATTCGGGCATACCTTTAATAGCTACCGAAAAATTGGATGGCTCTAATATTGGTATTGGCTACGTGAAGAATACGTTCAGGATACAATCTAGAAACGTTGTGCTAGATGAAAAGACACGCCTTTTTAACTTGAACGCAATCTTGGAACCGCTGTCGGAAAAGGTACGGCTTATCAAAGACATTTTACATGACAATTTTATCATTTATGGAGAAGTATTCGGAAGCCACATGAAGAGAATAACCTATCGCGACTTTGAATCCGAAGCCGTATTCGGTAGCAATACTGTCTTTTTTCGGGCCTTCGACATCTACCAACTGGATTCAGATACGTTTATGAAGTATAGCGACGCCGTGAACATTTTCCAGCGAGTGAAGCTACCCCACGTACCCATCTTAGATTTAGATTACCAAACGATAGGGGATTTGTACGAAAAAGTTGAAACGTATCCCAGCGCTTATGCAGAGTGTCCGCTAGAAGGATTCGTCATGAAGGCCGACGCTGAAGAATCTCCACGCTCTAGGAACATTTTTAAGGTTAAGCGTAAGCAGTTCAACGAACAAGCTCTGAACAAGTACAAGATCAAAAATTATGTAAATTATAATAGATACCTATCTGCGTACTCCAAAATCGGCGAAGACTTTGAAAAAATCAAAGAAGAAATGGTGAGCGATTCGCTAAAAGATATAATTTCAGTCTATGAAAAGGACGAGGGCTGCAGCTATGACTTGGACTCGATTCGTACAGAGATTGAAAACGAGGCGGATAAGCTTATAAAGAAGTTTTCTAGATCAAAGATGATAACTAAATAAACAACTAACTTGAAAAAAAAAAAAAAAAAAAAATATATTTTTTTTTTTTTTTTTTTTTTCATGCCACGCCCACTCATGGATATTCTATATAAATAGTGGTTCCGTACTCAAGCTACCATCATTCTTCCATTGCCTCTGTTTATTGAAAGATCATAGCGCAATCATGTATCTGAAAATTTGTTTTGATACCAAACCTGCACTCATCGCTGCTACTGTTGGTAGAGATGTTTATTTCATAGCCGTCGATGTTGGCAAATATCTAGGCTACGCGTCACCTTACAACTTTGCACATCGATATTCCAACAAGGATCTGGCTAATCTATATCCCAATGCACAACGCTTGAACATGAGTTCCAGGCGCGTGTTTGATTTCAACGATATGCTTCAGGTACTTGTGAAGACGCACCGAATGCCTATCGAGGAGATCTACCGTATCCAGAAACTGTGGACCGATGGCCGGGTAACCTCTACGTATCCCAGCATTATACCGTTCAGCAGAAGGATGGCCTTTGAAATCACAGTTCGAAACGAAGGCGAGATGAATTTACAAGATTGGCTTAAAGGGTATTACGAATACTCGAGCGCAGTCTGCGAACAACATACGAATATCTACGCACCCCCGTCGGTAGAATCCAGGTATGGGGATACTGAAGAAGAGAAACCTAGCAACTTTTCCATGCGTGTGAGAGCTGAAGGTATATGGTCTGTCAAATCGGGCGACATGCTTCAAGAATTGACTGCTACGGTTAAGAGAAAGTTTGAGGAAATAGAAAAAGACTATGTAGTTGACGAAAAAGACAGAGCGTATGAGTTGACCGTCAAGCTGGCTCGTAGAGAGAGAGTTTAATTATGTTAAACTACCAACTGTGAAAAAAAATGTTTGAGTCAATCAACCAACCTTTGAAAAAAAAAAAAAAAAAAAAAAAAAAAAAAAAAAAAAAAAATTTTTTATTTTTTTTTTTTTTTTTTTTTTTTTAAGGTTGGTTGATTGATTGATTGACTCTAGCTAGCCTATATATATCATGCTAAAGTAACAGTTTATCTAAATTTGCTGATGTGCCACCACCTCTGTCAAAATTTTCAATTTTTTTTAAATTTGAAAAAAAAACAACTGAATTAAATTGCTTATTTTACTATGTATATGTAATAAGAATCACGATTCCACGATTAGTTTTCAAAAATATTTTTATTTTAAGATTACGTTTCTAAAGTTGGCCAAAATTTTCATTTTTTTTTTTAATTTGAAAAAAAAATCGACTGAAAGTAATTAAATTGCTTATTTTACTATGTATATGTAATAAGAATCACGATTCCACGATTAGTTTTCAAAAATATTTTTATTTTAAGGTTACGTTTCTAAAGTTGGTCGAATTTGCAATAGTCAACTCAAAGTCTAAATCTTCATTTTTGAAAATATACTTAATTCAATTAGTATAATCTGAAGACAGGATATTGCATAAGTCAGTTTCTACGAAAACAGGATGAGATAAGGCTTATGTTAGATGAAACAGGATATTGCCAATCTGAAGACAGGATATTGTATAAGTCAGTTTCTACGAGAACAGGATGAGATAAGGCTTATTATAGATGTCGCGGAAACAGGATATTGTATAACTCATTTGCTATGAAAACAGGATGCATTTTTATAGACGCAGATAAGCATTGCTGGACAATGATAATGTATATACTTTAGCATAATATATATAGGTTAGCTAGAGGCAATCAATCAACCAACCTTATTTAAAAAAAAAAAAAAAAAAAAAAAAAAAAAAAAAAAAAAAAAAAAAAAAAAACATTTTTTTTTTTTTTTTTTTTTTTTTTTTTTTTTTTTTTTTTTTTTTCAAGGTTGGTTGATTGGTTGACTCTAGCTAGCCTATATATATCATGCTAAAGTAACAGTTTATCTAAATTTGCTGATGTGCCACTACCTCTGTCAAAATTTTCAATTTTTTTTAAATTTGAAAAAAAACGACTGAAAAGTAATTAAATTGCTTATTTTACTATGTATATGTAATAAGAATCACGATTCCGCGATTAGTTTTCAAAAATATTTTTATTTTAAGATCACGTTTCTAAAGTTGGCCAAATTTGCAAAATTTTCAATTTTTTTTAAATTTGAAAAAAACGACTGAAAAGTAATTAAATTGCTTATTTTACTATGTATATGTAATAAGAATCACGATTCCACGATTAGTTTTCAAAAATATTTTTATTTTAAGATCACGTTTCTAAAGTTGGTCAAATTTGCAAAATTTTCAATTTTTTTTTAAATTTGAAAAAAAAAATACTTAATTCAATCCCATCCATATATTTTTCAGTCTTAATAATATTTTCATACATGTAATTGTAAAGTCTCAACTTAAACGTCTTAATTATTTTTTTATGCTGATAACCTCTTCAATACTAGCTTAATAGATTTTTTTAATAAATACTTAAATTAAACCCCTCAAAGTCTTAAATTAAACCCGTCCAATGTTGGCACTATATCTATCGCAAAAAAATGGGTCGAACGAGGTGTCAAAGACAGAAATTCTGCCATGAGACACCTCGTTCGACCCATTTTTTTACTCTCATTTTAAAGATTAACACAAGCTCTCTATGGGTTGCTCATTAGATGACCTCCTGATGGTCATCTTCAACGGTCCGGTCATTTGGGATTTGTATAATTCATAATCCTCATATTCAAGTTTAAAAAATTTCCTCACCTGTAGTTGGTATGTGGCAAGGAAGTCTTCGAACTTGGTATGGGACCTTTCTACAAATCTAACACCTATGGCTTTCTCGAAGCTGAGCTTCATGTTAGCCTGGTATTTCACCATGGCCGAACCATCGAACATCTTATCAAACTCCTGTCTGCCCATGAACCCTCCCAAATGATGTTTGGCTTCGCTAATGGAGAAGATTCTCGTCTTAGCGAGCCATTTGGGTAAATCGATTTTAGGGTCCATTACATCTCGGACGGTGAGGCCTGCATATCTCTCGGCAAAATGGAGATCTAGAGGATGCCTCGAGTAGATAGCCAGGTCCTCAGCCCGGACAAACAGGGTGCCATCAGAGGCCATTAAGCATTTAAAGGCAACGCCATAGGCATAATTTTTTACATGGAAAAACATGACTGAGCTAATGAATCTAAGCAGCTAGTAGAGAGATCGACTAGCAATTGAAGAGCTCTCGCTGGACACTCGTATATATACCCGGTCTTATCAACAGATCTGATTGTAATTTTCTAGGAACCGCTTATCAAGAGGGCATAATATCCTGTCTCTTGAGCAATTTTTATCGATCTGATTATAACCGGGAGGAAAGGCTTACATAATATCCTGTCAACACTTCTCGAAAAATCTTTTTATAGAGATCTGATTGTAATTTTAATCGAAGCCGCTTATCAAGCATCCTGTCAATAGTTTCTCGAAAATCTTTTTATAGAGATCAGATCATAATAACTGGCTTGGCTACACTTAACCTTTAAAAATTTTAAATTTTACATAAAAAATGTAAATTTTAAATGAAAAAAATTAAATTTTTAAACTCAGATCCCTTAAATTTAGCTATTGAGTCTGTATATTTTAACAAGATTCATATTTATTTTATAGCTAAGCCATATCCCTTGAAAATTACAATCGGTACGCATTCAATGTTGGCTTGGCTACACTTAGCCTTTAAAAATTTTAAATTTTACACAAAAAATGTAAATTTTAAACGAAAAAATTAAATTTTTAAATTCAGATCCCTTAAATTTAGCTATCGAGTCTGTATATCTTACCAAGTTTCATATTTATCTTATAGCTAAGCCATATCCCTTGAAAATTAAGAATTATAATGACTGCCACACTTAGTCTTTAAAAATTTTAAATTTTACACGAAAAAAATGTAAATTTTAAACGAAAAAATTAAAATTTTAAACTCAGATCCCTTAAATTTAGCTATCGAGTCTGTATATTTTACCAAGTTTCATATTTATCTTATAGCTAAGCCATATCCCTTGAAAATTTAGAATTATAATGACCGCCATACTTAGTCTTTAAAAATTTTAAATTTTATACAGTAAATTTTAAACGAAACAATTAAATTTTTAAACTCAGATGCCTTAAATTTGTCTATAGATATTTTACCAAGATACAAAATTATCTTATAGCTAAGCCATATCCCTTGAAAATTACAAGTTCAAATCGGTACGCATCCAATGTTGGCACTCTATCTATCGCAAAAAAATGGGCCGAGCGAAGCCTCAATGACTTATGTCATGAGAGGCTTCGCTCGACCCATTTTTTTGCACCTCGTCCTGATCTTAAGACGAGGATTTATAAAAGTAGGGCTTGTTTCCCACCAAAACTTTTATTTTTTTGGGGAAATACCCTAGCTCCAAGTCTCCGTACCTCTCTCCGAAGACATAGCTATCCATCGGTACAGATTGCAGGTAAGAGTCCATGGATATTTTCAAATCAGCTATAAAACTCTCCATGGTAGCATTGGAAGAGCTAATGCATGCTATCTTGATACGTATGGGCCTTCTGATGTTGAACGTACACTCTATCGGCGACAGAATCTCGATAGGCCCCTGAAATAAGGATTGAAATTCACCTGGATGCATATCCAACAGCGTGTTGGCATCTTCCAATCCAAAAATACGTGTCTTGGCTAGAGACGGAGGCAGGCTCAAGCCCTCGGGAGCGATGTCAGTCACTGTAAGATGGCATAAGTTTAAAACGCCAGAAGAATTTTGATAGCCCATGGTACGAGCTACGTCTGAACCTTTGATAAAAATGTCACCGTCAAAAGTCAAAAAACAAGTAAATTTCACGTTTAACTCTTCAGCTAAAATTTGAAATATCATTTTGGAGCTTTTAGAATATCAAGCAGTCAGAATGAAATGTCTCGTCCAGCAGCCTGTATTTATACTAGCAGCAATCTCTATTTCTATCTAAATTTCTTATCGACATCCTCTGACGCACATCCTCTTACGCACGTCCTGTAGATTATGCAAGATCCCGCTCAAACGACAAATTAATTCTAAAAATAAGTTTATCGCGTCCTAAGGATTACATAATATCCTGTCAACAGCTAGAAGAATTTTATCAGAAGGTCACGTTTTCTAAGAAAGCTTGCTAAAATTAGGTCGCGAATCGGGTATATATACGAGCTGCCTCTAAGAGCCTGCATCATTTTGACTTCTATTGCTATTAAGTCATGCTATTCACAATTGAACATCCACAGCTGGATGCTAAAATCCTATTCGTAGTCTCTGCGGATGGACTTTTGTTCGTCAGGGCCTCTGATGTGGCCAAGCTGATGGGTAAGGGTAGTGCATACGTAAAAAAAACTACCAAGCTAAAGGTGAGGGACCTCGTTTACAAAAGGTTCAGGATACCTGTCTCTTTAGCTAATACCTGGGTGTATCCAATAGAAGAGATTCATTTCGGAGATGCGCTGTCGACCATGGGTTTTGAGGCCATGATGAAATCTGCTAAGATTGACATCTTAGATCCTATAGTGCCAACTGCATGCATCCATAAAGCAGTCAGAATTCGGATCGTGAGGAATTCTGATGTCTTCATAGATGAATTCTTAAAGGATTTCATAGAAAGAACCAAGCTGTTCTATGATGGAGACCACGATGATGACCCTCGCCTACACGAAGATAGATTTGAGACTATTTCTTGGACAGACACCCCTCCGTCCAAAATCAAAGTCTTCGTGGGGAATCGATCTCGCTGGTATAAACTGATGCCTTAGAGATTTAAATTGGAGGGGGCAAAAAAATGGGCCGAACGAAGCGTCTCATGGCAGATTTCTGTCATTGACGCTTCGTTCGGCCCATTTTTTTGCGACGGTAGTAAGCCAATATTGGATGGGTACAAATTGAGACTTTGAATGGGGTCTCTGAGATAGATAATATTAATATTTCAATATTGAAACGATACTAATGCCTTTGAATCTGAGATAGCTAATGTCTTTGACTCTGAGATAGAAATTTACAATATTGAATAAGGACATTTTTTTAAATGAATGCCGTACCAATATTGAATATATTTTTTAACGATTCGATAAACAAATAATATATTTAAATAATAAATATTTAAAGAATAAAATATTTATATAGTCAATCTGAAGGATTGCATAACTCATTTTCTACGAAAACAGGATGAGATAAGGCTTTTTATAGAATAATTTATCACTGGATATTGCATAACTCATTTGCATTGAAAACAGGATACTGAACACGGAAACAGGATGCAGTAAAGATATTTATAGACGCTGAAACAAATAAGCATTGCTGGACAATGATAGTGTATATACTTTAGCATGATATATAGGTTAGCTAGAGTCAATCAACCAATCAACCAACCTTGAAAAAAAAAAAAAAAAAAAAAAAAAAAAATTTTTTTTTTTTTTTTTTTTTTTTTTTTCAAGGTTGGTTGGTTGGTTGATTGGTTGATTGACTCGGATTCATTCTTTATAAATAGCTGTACTCAAACCTTCATTCCTTCATTCTGTCTGAATCTCTTCTAGCATCAACCTTCTACTAAAACGCTCCTAACATTAAGATACTTTAGCATGATTGGTTGATTGGTTAATGTCTTTAAATCTGAGATAGAAATTTGAATGCTGTACCAATATTGAATATATTTTTTTAACGATTCGATAAACAAATAATATTTTTTTAACGATTCGATAAACAAATAATATATTTTTTTTAACGATTCGATAAACAAATAAAATAATTAAATAATAAATATTTTATTATTAAAATAAAATATTTAAATAATAAATATTTTATTATTAAAATAAAATATTTAAATAATATATTTAAATTCTAAATATTTATTATTCGAACCGAACGTGAACAATTCTGACGAGGTGGAGTTGCTCGAAGAATACTTCTGGCGACTGTCTGATAGACCTTTATATGCCGTAAAGAAGTAGGTTCACCCAGCTTTGCGGTACTTGGCATAGGAGCTGTAGTTTGAATAGAATACCCTTGTAACTGTAATCTTTAAATCTTAATTGTAAAAATTTACATGCTTAAATTTCTAATGTCTCGTCAACGTTGCTGAGATTTGCGGTACTTGGCATAGGAGCTGTAGTTTGAATAGATCGTAACTGTAATCTTTAAATCTTAATTGTAAAAATTTACATGCTTAAAATTTCTAATGTCTCGTCAGCGTTGCTGAGATTTGCGGTACTTTGGCATAGGAGCTGTAATTTGAATAGATCGTAACTGTAATTTTTAAATCTTAATTGTAAAAATTTACATGACTGCATGCTTTAATTTCTAATGTCTCGTCAGCGTCTATTATTGGACTCGTCTGATTTTGACATGAGATGTCTCGGACAGGGACCATTCCAAGAGGTGCAATCGAAAGCTTAAATTTCATGCGACTATTCTTTTTCGGTCTTGGCTGAGTATGTACGTAATTTGGACAACGACGCAAAGGCTGAAATGCTAAATTTAAAACAACAAATGTTTGACTTGCAATCCAAATTGAATGTAGATATTGCACTCTTGAAAAACTAAGATTGAGAATTTTGACGTGAGAAGGCTCAAATTAGAGATGGGCATTCAGCAGATGCAAAATTAAATCGATTCCGTTTATCATGTCCGTCTCAAATTAAATGGCTACACAATAGGCTTAATAATTTTTTTTAAATGGATAAGGTTAGGCGACGACAGTTTTTAAATGAATGCTGTACCAATCTTAACGATTCCATAAACATATAAAATATTTAAATTCTAAAAATTTATTATTTAAATCTGAAAGGGTGAAGTTGCTCGAAAATTATTGCTGGTGACTGTCTGATAGACCTTTAGATGCGTAAAGTAATAGGTTCACCCAGCTTTGCGGTACTTGGCATAGGAGCTATCGTTTGAATTTCTGAAAGGGTGAAATATGCTCGAAAAATATTGCTGGTGACTGTCTGATAGACCTTTAGATGCGTAAAGAAGTAGGTTCACCCAACTTTGCGGTACTTGGCATAGGAGCTGTAGTGAAATCAGAATGAGGTCATGGGTTTTTATAGATTATCATGAAGCCAGACGGTTGCTGATCATACGCAATGATGATTTGGATACGTTAGCCATATTATATTGATTCATTAGACATTATGCTGGATACCGGTATTTTATTTAAAATGTTTTAAAACGGAGACATGATATATATATAGGCCACACCAAAAAACTAATGTTGCATAAATGAATCCGTTAAGTTAAAGATACTGCTCCGTCCTTGAAGATGTGTTCAAGGTCACACGAAAAAAAAAAAAAAAAAAAAAAAAAAAAAAAAAAAATTTTTTTTTTTTTTTTTTTTTTTTTTTTTTTTTTTTTCAGGTGCCACGCCCACCCTTGAAGCTTGTCTATATATACTATGGCTAACATGACTACACTCTCATTGTGTCTCGACATTTGCCTACAACGATCGTCTAGTCACTATGTCTCGTAATGCGTTTTGAGTAAGATGTACATTGATGTACACTAGAGAGTTAAATTTTTCTACAAAAACCTATGATCTATTCTGATTTCATGAAAACCTGCAGTATCTTGTCATTTGTCAGACAAAAGTCTATAAAATCTTGTGTTCAAAGCCAATATTGAATAAATAACGCTATCCCCATCCTATTTTAAAGGAAATGGGTTTAGACATCAGGAGCTAGTTTATGCATGACCTTACAGTAGAAGAAATAAATTCCACTCCCACCCACCCTAATAGATATACTATATATATATACTATATATATAGACTGCAGCGCCATCTACAATGAATTTGATTGGCTAAAGAAATATAGCTTTAGCAGCCAACTGAGAAATATAGCTTTAGCAGCCAACTGAGAAATATAGCTTTAGCGGCCAACTGAGAAATATAACTTTAGCAGCCAACTGAGAAATATAACTTTAGAAAAATAACTTTAGAAATATAACTTTAGAAACCAACTTCATCAACCAACCAACCAACTGTGAAAAAAAAAAAAAAAAAAAAAAAAAAAATTTTTTTTTTTTTTTTTTTTTTTTTTTTTTTTTCCGTGTGACCTTGTGACCTTGATAGCTTTATAGCGCCTATATAAGCAGCTGACAAATCTCATTTTCTAACATTACTCCTACATATGTGGCGACAACGATGAAAGGGTTTTGAAAATAGCTGGTCTGAAGACTCTCTGCAAAGTCCAGGTAACTATGTTATTTTTTTTTAAATGTAGTTTAATATTTTTCGTTTTCGCAGATTACCTTATGAAGGCCTTGCCTCTGAAAATATTGTCTGGATGGCTTCGTCTCTGAATCTATATAATTATTAATAAAATATTTTAAATTCTAAGGCCTAAATTTACATACCATCGCTACCATAGACATAAGGCAGGGAGAAATTGTGACTTTCAAAAATGCTTATAATTCATATTAATTAAATGTAATTAAAATTTTTTGAAGCAAATTTTCCTGTTCCTATATGTTTTTCCTATTAATAGAAATAAAAATTTTCATTGATTTTCGTCCATTCTTTTCTAAATAAGTACTTTTCTTAAAACAGTTTCGTATTTGGCGATAACTTCAATAATTACACAGCCAACATCTTTCAGAAGAAATCGCACTTTTAACGTGCGGCGTTCGGTTTTTTTCCCCCTTCTTTTTAGAACAATTTTGAAAATAAATTATATAAGTTAACATTAACTAATATACACTTATTATTATTTTATTTATTTATTTATTTATCTATTTATTTTTGTTTTACCTAATCTTATTAAAAATTATTTTGATTAATATAACAAACATTTAGATATAAATACAATTGATAAAGTAAAGTATATTTTTGGAAATTTTAGTGTTAAAATACATAACTAATAAATAAAAAGGCCTTTTAATTATTTATTTATTTATTTATTTTTTATTTTTTATTTTTTTAATTTCTTCAGGAGTATATAAATAAAGGCTAGTACATTCATTTAATGCATAAAGCTTAAACTCAATAGGTGCCTAAAATTTTTCTTATATTTATTCAAAAATACGGAATACGAGGGGGAAAAGAATAAGGTTAAAAAAAAGTATTAAAATGCTTATTGTTCTCTTATTTATTAATTTAAAAACATAAAATTATTTTATTTGTTTATCTATTTTATTTTATTTATTTATTTATTTATGGAGAAATCAAGGCATTAATAGAAGTAAATACCTCTATGGTGGCCAAGCGGAACTGCGGTCGAAGTTGACAGATGGGAAGTGCCGTGTTCGATCAAAAAACGCGTTATCGATCTAGCCGTTCGGAGTTTTCCGTAGTTCTCTCTAAAACTCGCGTAAATACGAACTAGATTCACTTAGAACCCCCCCCCCCCCCCCACGGAGGGCATTTCTCCTGTAGGCCTAGGTCCCTAGAGTAGTCAATCAGTCTTAAGCCATACAACCAATCAACCATTCTTTATGAGATTAACATATGTTAGAATTTCATGCTGTAAAATTATAAGTGCTTATTTCTTCATTTTCTTTATTTGTTTATTAATTAATTAATTAATTTATTTATTTATTAAGTGTCATATTTCTTTTTATCATATACGCTATTTTTTTATCTTTTTTTTTTTTTTTTTCTTTATCATACTTTATTCAAAGGTACAAAATACGAAATATATATATATATATATATATATATGTATTACATTTGAAGAAAAATAAACTTTTGACATGAACAATAAGGATGTATAAAACTTTTGAAGTTAATAAATATTTTTACAAATATTAATATTATCAATGATTATGCATTTAACTATAAAATATTGGTATGTTTTTAAGTATTAAACCAATTCAATTTTTCTAAACTGAATTATTTTAAGAAAAATATGTTGGTGTTAATGTGCCAGTTGCCTACAAAAGAAAGGCTGAGGTATGGGTGAATAACTTAAGAAAGGGGTGGTCTTTTTAAAGTGTTCTAGCCCATACTTACGCTTGTTTCGGAGAAAACTGCAGATAATTTCGAAAAGTTAGCCCGATGAGCCCTACCTGGTATCGAACCTGATATCTCCCGTCCACCAGCTTTGAGAGCAAAGTTAATTTTACAGTCTCAAAAGCACGTGACCCCCTGAAAAATCTTTTATAAACCAAATAAAACAATTTTTAAACATTTAATGTGCTGAGAATGTATATATTTGTAAGTTTTTGCAATAAATAAAATTAATCATAAAGCTAAACGGTCATCTCTCAAATGAATATATCAAATCAAGTTAACTGTTTTTTACTAATTAATCTTAATATCGATGAACTTTCTTAACAGTAACTACAATGATAAATTTGATAAAATAAATTATTTTTTAAATAAGTAAAAATAATTTTATTATTATTATTATTATTTATTATCAGTTTGTATGAATATATATTTTTAGACTACAGTTGCATAGTATATTATTAAAAACTAAAGAGTATTGAAATTCAGAATTTTTAATATGCAGTATGATAAGATGGTGTAAATTATTTCTATGAATATAGAAATGTAATCTAAATTTAAATAATAATTATAATAATAATAAAATGAATGTAACGTAATTCATAATGTATCTTAGTTTGATTGCAAAGAAAATTTTTTTTTTGCTTTACTTTAGAGAATATCTTTAAAAACTTACACCGATAAATCACCAAAATGCGCGATTAGCGCCAAGCATTGTAAAAGGTTACTGTAGGAAGAGGGAATCTGGACAAGCGTTTGTCCACTGAACATGCGTACTAAGTACCTGTCGTATCTCTGAGATTATCCAGGGTTTCTACATAAAGCGAAAGGAAAAGATCATAGATAGAAACAAACAAACAAATAAATAAATAAACGAGAGGACAAAAATATAAATAAAATGTCCTTAACTCCAGATGCAGTTTCTTAATTAGAGGAGTGGCTTGTGGATATGTCTACAGCCAGAACTCAAAGTCTCCGCCCATTTTCAGGAAACTTTCAGAAATAAGAATTTTTTTGCTTCTTTGCCACTACTATATTTATAGAGAAATGTTTTCTGTGTTCTTATATTATAGTGCCGTGATTATTTAATCACGAATTATAATCACGAATTAATCATGAATTAGAGAACACTACATAAAAATAGTGGAAGAAACCAGAGCAGAAATTTTCTCATCAATGGAGTATCCTGAAAAAAGGGCAGAGAATTCGAGCTCTGCCGAATCCTCTCTAAAGCAGAAGAATGGGTACAATGCTTAATTTGCAAAATGTGGCCACACATTAAATGTATGAGAGGAAACAAAATATCATTTGCTTGAAAACATAGGCATATTTCTTTACATTTTGGCATAATTATTGTCTCTAATGCTATGATTATTCTATAACTTAAAAAATATATTCTTCTATTTTAGTTTAGAAAAGAGTTAGAATAATTTACAAAGCAACTTAAATTCGTTCAACATTACCATCTGCAGCATTTTTTCTTCAAAAATTCATAACATTTAAAAGATTTAAAAGATTTACAGTTAACGTATTTTCCAAAACCTCAGACTATTTCTCGTATAATATAAAACACCTAAAATTTTATTTTAAAAATGACAAAATGAAATTGTTACTAATGGGCATGAATTTTATAACTGTGTAGTCTTGATATTGTAAAGCACAGAACTTAGCTTGATGTCTGCGCCTTTTTCTTTTTTTTTTCCAAGGATGCTCTTAACGGCCCTCTTCACTCACCGTCGCCGGAAGCCCGAGCCAATGTTATTCTGCGGGAAATTTTCTTTACAAATAACTTATTAACGAATATATATTTTTAAATTCTGTTTTCACATTCAGAAAATTCCCAACTGTTAAATTGACGGACCTTTTTTTAAAATGTATTTTTTTTTTTTTTTTTTTTTTTTTTATATATATATCTTATTTTGAAATTGCAAAATGAAAATTTTCACATGCTGAAAATTCGTATTTTGCAGCTTTAAAATAAAATGTAAAAAATTTAAAAAATACTTTGTCAATTTAACCATTGGGAATTTTCAGAATGTGAAAATAGAATTTAAAAATATGTATTATTTAATAAGTTATTTGTAAAGAAAATTTCCCATAGAATAACATCAGCTTCGGCTTCCGGCGACGCTGAGTGAAGAGGGCCCTTAAGGATAAACAAGTTTCGCTGTTTTTGGTATCACTATTTTCATACAGAATTATTTACCGTATTTTTATCGTAATGAATTGTGATTAAATAGGACAGAGATTATTGTATAAAAGTAGTGGTAGTAATGCAGGTATAAATTTATATCTGAGAGTATAGTTGGCAACTTAGCATTTTTTGGCTACTGGAAAATTAGGAGAGCATTTTCTGGAGGGAGTGGGCCAAAATATCTCATAGCCGAGTGGGCCAGATTGAGCAAGTCTGCCCCTGTTCGTGGCCCTTATATTAAAAAAAAAAAATGCACTCTTGTTGCTTCCTTGTATTAGAGCAAAAATTTAGGAAAAGACAACTTACAAACTGAAGAATATATACACAGTATATAACTATACTGAAGATATATATACAGAGACACGCACGCACACACACACACACACACATGTATAATAAAATCATTGTGAATGACCTTCAACACTTACACTGCATAAAAAAAGTAGACGGACAGTTCTTTACAATTTTTTAAAACTCCGTCTTTGTTTAACAAGAAATGTCAATTAAAATTCTTTAACATGTTTATACTTATCAATCTTCATATTTTTGACAGACAAATAAAAATATTCAATTATTTATAATTTTATTGTAGGGAAATGCAGAAAAGAGAAAAGATATACATTTGCACAATATATTAAAAAAAAAAAAAAAAAAAAGTAGACGGACACTGGTCAAAAACCAGTGGCGGATTTAAGGGGGGGGGGGCTAGGGGGCTGAAGCCCCCCCTCCCCAAAACACTGACATTCCCAATTGAATATTGCAATTGTAAATTTTTTATTGGTCTAGAATAACACTTTGAAAAATCTTAGCCCCCCCCCCAAAAAAAAAAAAAAAAAAAAAAAAAGTCAAGTTCTGGATCCGCCACTGTCAAAAACTGCAATTATCTAAGTTGGTGTTTCTTGCAGAATACCAGTTTTGCATGTACATGTACATTTGGCATTTTGACAATTGCTAACGTGCTTGACAAGATGGTTTTACATAGTTAAATTTCTTGGAGATGAATGCGCCATGCCACGAGGAATTCCTCTAACTGATTACCAGAAAGGACAGATTATAGCGCTGAAAAATTTTAATAAAGGAGTCAGAGAAGTTAGTATGCTACTTCTAATAAGCAAAAGTAGCATCAGTGATTTTCTACGTGCTCCTGAAGCCCATGGCGTAAAGAAAAAGAGTGGTCGGCCAAAGAAACTTTCGCTTAGAGACCAAAAAAAATTTTTGCTGAGCTGAAAAATACTGGAGCATCAATTCCCAGAGTTCGAATAAGCACAGGAATTACTAACGTAACTTCTCAGACAAATTATAGCTACATTAAGCACTCAGAGTTCTTTCAATATAAGAAGAGAAAACATCATCCATGCTGGAAGGATCACCACGTGACAGAACGCCTACAATGCGCTCAAAACCATATGTCTTGTACTACAGAATGGATATCTGTAGTTTTTTCAGATGAGAAAAAATTTTGTTTAGACGGCCCAGATGGATATCAATATTATTGGCACAGTTTGGAGAAAGAAGACAAAGTGTACATTGCTCGGCTAGTTGTTGGTGGCGTGATGGTGTGTTGGCTGTGGGCTAAGCTGTTGGCTATGGTGGAAGGACACATTTAGTGTTCCGAAGTAAGAAGCAGGCTCAAAAAGATTATATTGAAACACTAAGCAGTGAGATTTTGTCATTTGCGTGTGATCTTGGAGGCGAAAACTGGATTTTCCAAGAAGATGGAGCGCCAATACACACCGCTAACAACGTAAAAAAATGGTTTCATGAGAACAACTTCAATGTTTTACCCTGGCCAGCCAAGAGTCCGGATATGAATCCTGTAGAAAATATTTGGACTATACTTGTTCATAAAATTTATGAGGGTAGATGCCAGTATGAATCAATTCACCAGCTCAAAGAAGCTCTTACAAACATTTGGGAAATTTTCTGTCAAAAAAAGATTCAAAATCTCATTCATTCGATGCCTAACAGAGTATACTAACTTATTAAAGCAAATGGGAGACGAATCTCTTACTAAAAACGTTTTATCTTAGAGATACAAGATGTGTCCGTCTACTTTTTAAAAGAAAATTTACAGTGCAAATATGCACCATTTTCGTTTCCTGAATTTTTCCATTACATAATTCAAAAGGATTGAATCTATATCCAAAAAATAGTAATATATGATGAATATATTAGAGAAATGAACCTCATATCTCTAATTGAAGAAATAAACAGCTTAAAAGTATTACAAGTAAGTGTCCGTCTATTTTTTTTATGCAGTGTATATATTTAATAGTAACAAGCAACAGTAAAGAAAGTTAAAATTAAAAAAGTATTTATTATACTATGCATATTTTTAATGCAATTTTGAAATATTTGTGGATTTTAATGTTAAATGTGGTCTTCTTAAAAATAAGAAACTGCCCTTAAAAATCTTAAATGTGCCCTTTTACTAGCAGCGCCATATATATATATATATATATATATATTATCCTATGGGAAACTGCGTCATTAGTATAATTTTATGTAAAAAGAATCACATAATAATTTAATCTAGCTGTCGCTAAATGTTATTGTTTTTGTACCTATAAAGTGACTCCTTGCTGGATTCAGAAATCGATGTGATGGAGAATTAGATCAAGTAAAGGTAATTTTTTTCCTTTTTACATGTATTTTGAATTTTTTAATCATATAGTTACGTATAAAAAATTGCTTAAATGTTCTAAAATTTCTTTTTGATATTTACAGTTTGATAAGTCATTTATTTGCATAGTGGAAATTTAAATTGTTCAGTAATTATTTTAACTTAAAATATACACATTTGCGTATTTAATATTATTATACATGCATTCAGTTAAAAGAATATTAATGCAACTAAATGCATTGAAATTGCATAAGAATGCTTTCTAACCCTTTGTAGCATTTAACTTTTGGAAGGTTTCATTTATTCTGTACAGGGATGGAACCAGGGCCTGATTAAGGGGGAAGCTCGCTCTTCACACATTATTTATACTTACACCGTTATTTTTTAACAAATACTTTCCTCCAATAATAAACAGAAAATTTTCATTAAAAATTATTTTAAAAGAATTCTGGTGTCTAATAACGGTGAGTAAATTGGATTGTTTTACACCGTTCATTTTTTATAAAAAATATTTCCTTGTCAAAGCGTGGAATTTCTATGACATGAAGTAAAAAATAATTGTAAAAATATTCCGGTATGAGCGAGCTTCCCCCTTAATCAGGCCCTGGATGGAACGCAGGCGAAGAACTGATGCTGATATTTGTTTAAGATATTTTTATACGTATATCTTATATCGTTGATTTAAGAAGTAGAAATTTTTCTTTCATTGATAATGATATGAGTTCTGCGCCCGTGTTCCATCCTTGTCTGTAAGTAGCATGAAAATGAAAGAAAAACGAAACGGGGTGGGGCTACGCGTGTTACATTCTTGATCAGAAATTCTTACATTATTGACTAATCTGAGGCTTAAGGCGCAAGTTTGAGATATTAAATGTCACCGATACGGATTAACACTATTTTTTCTACTCTGTGGTCAACACTTTGAATGTTCAGAGTCGTTTTAATTATGTTGATAAAAAATTTTATGCTTTCTCATCTTAAACAAATGTTTGTCTGACTAAATCATTATTTAATGCATATATTTTCATACATGTTCTTCTTTTTTTTAAATTAAAAATATTTATAATTACATGAATGCTATTATTGGTTTTGAATTTATTACGATTGTTTTAGTAGTATTTTGCTACAATCGAACTCATTGCTCCACCTATTTCTTATAAAAATAAAAGTAAAATTTTATGTTTGCGATTGAGGGAAAATTAATATGGTATGCTATCATAACAATAGAATATGTTAATATTTTGATGTAAAATACAAATTACATGGATAAAAAGTGTAAGTTTTATTTACATTTATTTAGTTAGTTATTTTTTAAACTAAGTAACGTACTTTACTAAATTTTAGTTAAATTCATAAATAACAGGTAGGTTAAATTAAATAAATTTTGTTAATGTAACTGTTACTGCTTCATAAAAGCAATCTAAAACATTAAATTAACGGAATTGAAACACTCAATTGTGAATAACATTGTTTTCGTGATTTCTTTATTTATATTTACATAAAGCTGATATTTTGTGAAACAGAATTCTAAGAATATATCATGAAATTTTTTAAATTAGTGTAAGTTTTATTTAAATTTATTTTTTTAGTTATTTTTAGTATAAGTAACGTACATTACTGAATTTTAGTTGAAATTATATATAAAAGGTAAATTAATTACTTCGATTTACTCTACATTAAGTGGTTAAAAATATTTATTTTTACTTTCTCTTACCCATAACGTAGAGAAAGTATTGTTTTTGGGTCAAATTTTCGAACGCGAGATTTTGTTATATTTACACGTTTTGAGGTCCCCTGAATACGAAAATCATGTTTTTTGCAAATGGTCTGTGTGTATGTCTGTGTGTCTGTCTGTGTGTCTGTGTGTCTGTCTGTTATCAGCATATCTCAAAACAAATTATGGCAGAAAGTTCAAACTTGGTATTCTAAATGTGTATCATATAGGGATGCTACAGTAAGCTTTTCGTTAAGATCAAGCAAATGGTTCGTGTGCAGGGACAATCAAGAGAATTCTAATACATTACGTCTATAGGGGAAATTGCAGGAAAGTAGAGTTTAACGTCTATAGACTGAACTAAACCAAATGAAACGAATATATATTTTTTGTAATAGAGATAGTTAACTGGGAAAAAAATTTTGTGTATGTAGGAGCTTCGCCTCCCCCCTGGGGGGAAGTCCCCCCTCGAGGGGAGTAAATTTTCATGATGGGTATCTTTCAAAAGAGCTCGCCAATACCTTTAAAACGAATGGTTGAACCATCGATCTGCGATAATTTAAAACAAAGTTATCGATTTTTTTTTACTTTTAACGAAAAAAAAAAAAAAATCGTGTTTTTTTTCCCCCCTTCTTTTTAATGATTTTAATGATGAGAATAAAATGGACTTTTTTTGGATTTTTGGTGTTATACCACTTCTCTAAAATGGAAATCGTCTGCATTATCATAAGAGATATTTTTTTAAAATAATAATTTTAATAAATTATTTTTTAAAAACTGAATTATTTTTTAATAACCGAATTAAATTCTATGTAAATGTAGGTGCATTAATGAAACGGGGGGTTGAGGGGGGCGGTAGCCCCCTCACACAGAACTAATTACCATATAAAACTCTTCAGAAGCCTAATATGAATTGTTTAACACAGGTTTACATAGCAGTACTCGTTATCTTACCTTTTAATCTGCAACCTGTGTTTATAGTGTTAAATTTCAGGGTAAGAGAAAGTCGTGTGAGTGACACACCAGATTATTTTTAAACCAATTAGCACGTTTCATAAATAAACTTAATTTCAAATCATTTAACGGATTTAGACGTATACACGTATTGAAAAATAAAAATAATTAAAGAAACTTTCCACTTCTGTTTTATAATTCACAAATCTCTATAATTCGCCATTCCACATTTTTTTATGTACATTTAAATCACAGATGTCAACTTTCATATTTTGGTCGCACCTTCTTTTCCTTTCTTTTCTTTTTTTTTTTTTTTTTTTGTTTGTTTTGAACATAGTTGTACAACGTAGAAAATATTTTACAAATATAATGCTGTAAAATGAAAGCGGGACTAAAATTGCTCCAGAATAAGTTATAAAAATTGGCAAATCCGATTTAATAAAAGCATATAACTTTATATACAGTGTTATTCTATGGCCATAGAGCAGACTTGGCGCAGAGGTAGAGAACATTACATCAAATCAACTGATAATTGCATAGAAATCCGCGACCATACACGTTATTTTAAAATTTTGCAAACTGGATGTTTTTGGTTATTTTTTAACAAAAAATCCAGATATGTGTGTGGCTCTCAAATATTTTGATGCAAGTATGTGAATAAAAGCATGCAGGGCCTGATTAAGGGGGAAGCTCGCTCTTCACACATTATTTATACTTACACCGTTATTTTTTAACAAATACTTTCCTCCTATAATAAACAGAAAATTTTCATTAAAAATTATTTTAAAAGAATTCTGGTGTCTAATAACGGTGAGTAAATTGGATTGTTTTACACCGTTCATTTTTTATAAAAAATATTTCCTCGTCAAAGCGTGGAATTTTTATGACATGAAGTAAAAAATAATTGTAAAAATATTCCGGTATGAGCGAGCTTCCCCCTTAATCAGGCCCTGAAAGCATGTATAATAAGTGTATCTGTAATACGTGTTTTACATGCCAATATATTTTTGGCAGTATGGTCCGCCTGTTGGCGTAATTCTCCCAAGTTACAATATTTCAGAACAAAATTTCTATATTCACATTTGTATTAAAAATGGATATACTATATTATAATTATATTCTTCGTAATCAAAATATTTGCATCCATATTATATTTGATTGTGCAAATTTGAATATTGGCTATAATTTTAAGAAATAAATAGCATACAAATCGCAAAAGAAACGCCCACTGGAGGAATTACAGATTTTCAATTAACGTGAATTTATGTGAGCGATCGCGAAAAACTTAACACTTTCGCGACCGCATACTTTTGTCTGTTTGACAGTAAGGTCCACCTGTGTGCATTATTGTCCCAAGTTATAATATTTCAGAATAATATTTTCTGTATTCACATTTATATTACAAATAGATATATATTATAATTATTTTCTTCCTAATTAAAATATATGTTTCCATAACATATTTGATTGAAAAAATGTGAATATTGAGTATATTCTTAAGAAATAAATAATACACAAATTGTGAAAGAAACGCCCACTGGCGGAGTTACAGATTTTCAAATGACGTGAATTTACGTCAGCGCTCGCGAAAGTGTTAATGTAATAGTCATGGAAGCACACTTTTAAATTACAAAATTGTTTTAATGAAGAGGCGATTTCTGGCTAGAGCATTTTTTGCGCAAGGTTAATATTAAATTACGAAATTTAATTTTTATACGGCCCTCATTTTACTATGTGTTACATGAAAAATATACTGCTCTTTTATTTTTATTGATAACATATACATCAGATTTGTATGCTTGACTCGTAGTCCGCTTGTAAATCTTCGTCAGATAATTACAGAGAGCACATGACAGAATTATAATACGAAGAAATGGAAAGACACCTAGGGCCAGTGCGGGAATCGAACCCGCTCTCCTATGCTCGAAGGCGATTAGCAGTGTGGCGACATAACACCTCGCCCATGGAGGGCCCAAATACTGTTCTCTGTCCAAGAAAGAGAACACAGGAATCCCCATGCCTCTCAGTGAAGAATTCCCTGTGATATCGTAATTTTAAAATTCTAGCATTTTTTACCAAATCTTAACAGCCCTCTTACTTACCAACGCCGGAAGTCCGAGCCAATGTTATTCTATGAGGAAATTTTCTTTACAAATAAATTATTAACTAATACATATTTTTAAATTCTGTTTTCACATTCGAAAATTTACAACTATTAAATTGACGGACCTTTTTTAAAAATGTATTTTTTAAATTTTTAATATTTTATTTTGGAATTGCAAAATGAAAAAATTTCATATATTGAAAATTCGTATATTTCAGCTTCAAAATAAAATATGAAAAATTAAAAAAAATAATTTTTTAAAAATGGTCCGTCAATTTAACAGCTAGGAAGTTTCAGAATGTGAAAACAGAATTTAAAAACAGAATTAGAAAATATGTATTACTTAATAAGTTTATTTCTAAAGATAAATTTCCCATAGAATAACACTAGCTTCGGCTTCCGGCGGCGGTGAGTGAAGAGGGCCCTTAAGGAGTTGTATTAAAAGTGAGAAATTATAAATAAATTACATTTCAAATAATATTAATTTATGTTTGCAATGTATCATGTATATCATCCCCATTTTCTTTTCCAAATTAATTTTATATTTGATAATTATTACATAAGTAAGTCAGAAATTACTTATTAAAAGAAAAAATACTGAGATAATTACATAGTGATATTAAGTTTATTTTTCGTTTTGTATTGTTTCTTTTTTTAAATTTTGTAATAACTGCAGTTTGGTTGCCATTATGTTTTTATGTTTTGGTACAATTTGAAGGAAGAAAGAATCACTTAATAATTTAATCTAGCTGGCATAATTTTTTTAAACACTAAATGTTAATATTGTTGTGCATTAAAAGTGACTGATTGTTGGATTTAGAATTCGATGTGATAGAGTATTTAATCTAATAAAGGTAATCCCCTCCCCACACACCTTCCCTTTTTAATTATATAGTTATGTATAAAAAATTGTTTGAATAGTCTAAAATTTCTTTTTGATATTTACAGATTGTTTAGGCATTTATTTGCATGAATGACATTTAAATTATTTAGTAATTATTTTAAATTAAAATGCAAACATTTATATATTAAATATTAATATATATACATTCAATTGAAAGAATATTAATGCAACTAAATGCATTGCAATTGCATAAAAAAGTTTTCTAAAGTTTTGTTGTAGCATTTGTTTTGTATGTAATATGAAAATGGTTTACGATTGAAATAACTGTTTAAATTGTGTTTCTATGTGTTTTATTGTGTTATAACTTGTTTAAAGTGTCAGTAGTAGCACATGTGTTTTTCAATAGTTTTAAAAGTATTATGTATTTTTATTATCATTTTCAGGATTATTAAATATTACGAATGCATACATTTCAGAGGTGCGAATGCAGTAAGGCATTGTTGCCTCTTGATCTTTTATTTATTATTCATCATATTACTTGTAAAATTCATAATTAACTGCAATATGTTTTCTGTGAAAATGCAACTCATAACTCAAATATAAAGTAATTCATAACATGATCCCCCCCCCCCCCCCTTTACTTCCAAAAAGCCGACAACGAGCAAAATGTTTTGAAACTGTTTCGATCATACTATATTTAATAATTCACACAATGTTGCCATCTAATTAATTTCAAGTGATCAAACAAAGATCACATCCAAATCCGACAATAAAAAATGGCACGTGATAAAATAGTAATTTTGTGTTTGTCATTGAAAAATGCATATGAAGTGTCTTAACATGCACGAAAAGCATCCCACAATTTATACACATAAGAGTGAGAGGCATTTGCAACAGTTTTACTATGGGTTATCCAATACGTTATTACTTTTAAATTTATTTTTCTCAAATGCTGCAATTCTGGGTTGCGTTATTTATTATTATCATTATTATTTGGAGTGGGTGTGACAATATATTGTTATTTAAGAAATTTTGTGTGTTTATTTAGAAACCTGACAATTAATAATTTTCTGTGACTGTGAATTCAGCATTACACCACTGCTGATCTGTAGTAATAATTCCCAATATTTTTCTACATACAGTCGGCTGCAAAATTATTCGAGCACTAGCAATAATCCCTGTCTAAAAAAAGTACACTTAATACTGCTTTGTTAAATAAATCCTTATCGAGTCATGTTCTTAGTCAGTCTAAGAACATGATTCGACAAGGATTTATTTAACAAAACAGTCTTAAGTGTACTTTTTTAATATAGGAATTATTGGCTAGTGCTCGAAAAATTATGCTGCCGACTGTATATATAAACCACTGTTTCTGTATAGTAGTTTTATATATTTTTTTTTTTTCATAATTTAAAGAATATAATATTACTAAATGTAAATGGTATTAACGAAGAAGTTTGCAAAAAATTAGGTGATTGACATCTGAATATAAGAGTAAATCAGCCAGCTGAATATTCGGTATTCGCCCAAATATGCTTAGTTTAAACAATGAATATAATTTTTCTTCTGCAAAAAAAAAAAAAAAAAAAAAAAGAGAGAGAGAGAGAGATTTAAAAAATAATAAGTAAAAAATTTGAATAAACACCATAAAATGCAAGAACTCGCAACAATTGTTTCAGGCACCTGTATCTTGAATCTATGATGATGATATGATTACTAGACTTGCTAAATAAATTTCGAAGATTTTATTTTCCGACAGTGCAAGGCCATAGCCAAGAGAGTGGTTTATGGGATTCAACTTTCTCTCCCTTGGCTACGGCCTGGTTTTGTTGGATTTTTCAGGCTATGTTTTTCAACAGCAAAGTAAATATGCTTGAACTGAACAACCAAAAATTCGGTAAGTGATTTTAGTACCTTTCTAATTTTCTATTATAAAGGAACCATTATATTTCTAAACTGAATACTAATAATTATTCTACTGTATATTGTTATGCTGAAACTTTACTTTTAGTTTTTTAATGGGGGAATAATAAATTTAATATGAGTTTAAAGTATGACATAAATATTAAATTCTCGTAATTCCAATATTTTTTTATTATAACTGTCAGTCCCATTCACAAATATTTATTTTCCTGTTATTTAGCTTATTTTTAATTGTTGACACTTTAACAAAATTAAGTAGCAGAGATTAGATCTTGAGTTTTAATTAACGTAGTTACAGAAAACGACAAATTTTGTAGTAGTTACATAGGATATAAACCAAACGCCATACGAATGCTACAACATCAATAAACTGAACAGGAAAGAGAACTTGCCATCTGCACAAAGAAAAGGTTACATGTAAAAGCTTTACGAACACGAGCAGGTACATGGAGTAAAGAGTTAATTGAAAGTTCATAATATTAACACTTCCCCTTGAACTTACAATTCTGTTATTTTCACCATACCAAGAGCATTTCTTAATCGCTCAAAACGTGCTTTTGGCAGCGCTTTTGTAAAAATACCTGCAAGTTGATGTTCACCATCAATATGTTGAATATTGAGTTTACCAGATAAATATTTTTCACGTACAAAATGAAACTTGATGTCAATATGCTTGGTTCGTTGGTGAAATTCTGGATTTTTCACCAAACGAACTGCACTTGCATTATCCACTTTCAGGGTAGGTATAGTTGCTAGTGGGGCAATGTCATCAAAGAGACGTGTCAACCAAACTATTTCTTTGGTTGCCTCACATGCAGCTACATATTCTGCTTCTGTGGTACTTAATGACACACATTGCTGTCGACGACTAGCCCAGCCAATGGCTGCTCCACTATATTTAAACACAATACCAGAGACACTTTTTCTCATTGTTATCTCACTTGCGTAATCTGCATCACTATATGCCTCCAAGGTTCCAGGCTGGAAACCAGATGTGAATATCAATGCTATATCATATGTTCCTTTGATGTACTTCAGAATTCTTTTAACCATTGACCAATGTCTTTGTTCAGCTTTATCTAAAAATTGCGAACAATATGATACAGCAAAGGCAATATCAGGGCGAGTAGCAACTGCCATGTACATCAAGCTTCCAACAGCCTGTCTGTAAGGGATTTTCTCCAAATCAACTTTTAAAGAATCTTCCCCTGAAAGATTGCCTCTTTCCATGGGTGTAGAAACAGGGTTGGCATCTTTAATGTTGAACTTTTCCAAAACCTTGTAAGCATAATTTTTCTGACTGATTGCAATATCACCACTTTTCAGCTTTTTTATTTCTAAGCCAAGGTAGTATTCAGCATCTTTATGCGTCACTTTAAACTCATGCTGCAATTCCCGAAGGAAATTATTCTTTATTTGTGGAGTCGTGGCAACAAGTCCATCATCAACATATAATGCTAATAATAACTTCTGTTGTTTGTCATTGTTGGAAAACAGACATGGATCAGCATTACTTGCCTTTAAACCATACTTTTCTAGAAATTCTTTGAATCGCTTATTCCAACATCTCGGTGATTGTTTTAGTCCATAGAGACTTTTTACTAATCGACATACTCGACCTGAGTTGTCATCATAACCTTCTGGTTGTTTCATGTAGATTTCTTCTTCTAATGTCCCATACAAAAAGGCAGTTTTCACATCAAACTGTGTCAGCTCCAAGCCCTCATTTGCAGCCACACTGATAAAAGCACGGATACTTTCAAAACGTGTCACCGGACTAAACGTTTCAAAATAATCTACTCCTTTCCTTTGTGAAAAACCTTTTACCACCAACCTAGCTTTGAATCTATCGATTTCACCACTGGCATGATACTTCACTTTATACACCCATTTATTTGCAATGGCTCGTCTTCCTTCTGGTAGGTCTGTTAAATACCATGTTTTATTCTCAGATAACGATTTAATTTCTTCATCCATTGCAATCTGCCATTCATTGGCATTTTCAGATTTTATTGCTTGATAGTAATGTTCTGGCTCAAGCTGTTCTGCAATACAACATTCAATAAGACATACAGGTGCTTTCAGTCCTTTTCTATCCCTTAGTTCTCGAACACAGTTTACATCCTCAGGAGTGTCATCTGAATCAAATTCAGTTTCAGTAGTGGGTGTAATATCTGGTGGTTCAACATTAGATTCTGGTTCAACTCTGACAATGGCTGACGCTGATGCTGATTCAGGAGAAAATACTACATCTCTTGTTCGTTCTATCTTTCTTTTGTCTTTTAACCATACACGATAACCATCAACTTCATCTAAATAGCCAACTAAGATTCCTTTTTGACCTTTTGGATCCCATTTCTTATGTTTCTGCTTAGGAGTATGGACAAAACACTCTGTGCCAATAATTCTAAAGTGGTCTAGTCTTGGAGTTGTACCCCAAAAAACTTCATAAGGAGATTTTCCTTCAATTGCTGATGTCCCAGCATGATTCAATATGTGCACTACAGCATTGACTATTTCAGCCCACAATGATTTTGGCAAATTCTTAGCAATCATGATTGATTGAGCTAGATCAACAACAGTTCTGTTATTTCGCTCAGCTGATCCATTTTATTGAGGTGTATAGGGTGTAGTATAGCGAAACTGAGTTCCCATTTTCTGCAGCAAACCTTTGAGATCTTTGTAATTATATTCTAATCCACCATCACTGAGTATTGCCTTGATATGTTTCTGCGTTTGATTTTTAAAGAAAACACAAAATTCTTCAAATTTTTTCACAACTTCTGATTTATATTTAAGAAAATACACTTTTCTGTACTCAGAATAATCATCAGTAAAACAAACAAAATAATTAGAACCACCTACTGATTTTTCCTCCATAGGTCCACAGACGTCAGTATGTATAATCTCACCAATATCCTTAGCACGTTGCTGTCGTTTTTGAAATGGTAATCTATGTTGCTTACCTAATACGCATGCTTCACAGAATTCATTACCATTTTGCACATCAATACCTTGAGATTGAAGAAATTTTTTCACATGTTGCTTATTCAAATGTCCTAGTCTCTCATGCCAGATTTGGAGAGAGTTCACTTCATTCAATTGAACTTCCGAAGAGGACGTTGTAATAGTGCTGAGCACACTTACTTGAGGTACAACCATTTTACATAAAAGTCTGAATAAATTTCCATTGCGTATTTCAACAGCAACGACACCTTTCGGCTTTATAAATTCACATTTGTCATTTGACATGTTGAACTTTGACCCATGATCTAATGCTTGACTTACAGAAAATAAATTTCTTGAAGAATCTGGAGCATATAGTACATTTTCCATTACACTGTCTTTCCAGCTACCATGTACAAGCATTTTCACAGATATCTTGCCATGACCATATGCTTTCATTGTTGAGCTATTTCCAACTCTCACTTCTATTGGGCATTTATATTTTGTAAAACTTTGAAAGCAATCATTTCTGTTTGTGATATGTTGTGTGGCCCCTGTGTCAATTACCCATGTGTCATCACTACCAGTTGCAAGGCATTCACTTATAAAAACCTCTTCTTCTTTAGACCTTTTATCATGCACAGTATTTTTCTTATAGTTAAAATTATTTTTCATGTGGCCTCGTTTTCCACATTTGAAGCATTTATATTGCTTTTCCTGTTTATTTGCCGGCTTTTCAAATTTGGCTGTGCTACCTCGAACTTTCCCCAAATTGGATTTGGCATGTAAAGCAGTAAGTTCAGTTTCTCGAGAAGAAGATTCTGTCAGTCTTCTCTGCTCTTCTGCAACCAACAGTTTTTTCAATTCTGTTAGTGTTTGTTGCTCTTCAGGCCTTGTACACCAAGACATTTTCAGGGGTTCAAAGTCACTAGATAAAGTTTCCAAAAGTTTACTCATTATTACAAAGTCATTGGGTTTAATATCTAAATCAGACATACGTGAAACTAGGCGCTCCAATTGCGCTATATGCATAGCCATTGTACTTGTAGGATCTCGTGTAAATGATGAAAATTGCAACTGACATGCATATTGTGCTTGCGTGTTTTTCTGTTCAAACAATTCATGCAATTTTACCCATATTTCCCTGGCAGTTTTACACATCGCTACAAGATCACATATTCTAGAATCAAGTGTCCGGGAAAAGATTCCTCGAGCAGCTCTATTACCTTTATCAAACTTTGTTAACACACTGTTGTATGCATTTCGAATATCTGCTGTAGCATCTCCGGGAACCGGTTCTGGCTTTACGATTTCGCCAATACACACCTCGTATGCGTTTTCCTTTTCCATAAGCAGGCCTTCTACCATCCATTTCCACCTTACCCAATTTTCTGAGCCAAGAAGTTTATCTGTCGTAAATATTTCCATAATTAGCTATTAATTATATCGCCAAGATCAGTTTTACACCGTGAATCTCGATCACCTTGAATAGGCTTACTTCGATACTTTTCACTTAACTCTGGCGCAGTAGGACGCGAATCTGGGCCCCATAACCTGTTGACACTTTAACAAAATTAAGTAGCAGAGATTAGATCTTGAATTTTTAATTAACGTAGTTACAGAAAACGACAAATTTTGTAGTAGTTACATAGGATATAAACCAAACGCCATACGAATGCTACAACATCAATAAACTGAACAGGAAAGAGAACTTGCCATCTGCACAAAGAAAAGGTTACATGTAAAAGCTTTACGAACACGAGCAGGTACATGGAGTAAAGAGTTAATTGAAAGTTCATAATATTAACATTAATATTAAAATTCATGACAATATTGAAAAATTTAAAATATTGTATATTTAATTTCATATATTGTATATTTAATTTTAAATTGAAAAATATAACTGTTTTATTTAGAACAAAATATTTTAAAGAATATAATTTTTTTTTTTTTTTTTTACTCATAAAAATAAAATTCATAAATTTACTGAAATATTTGAAATGTAAACAAATTTATCGCGATCGTACAGCAAAATTTATATCTTTAGATTTTTTTTAAAGTAAAATATATATGTGTTTTCCTTTGAGTTAATCATTTAAATAACTGTATTTTTATTTCATTTAATATAATATAAATTCATCGTTTTATTGAAATATTATAAATGTAAACAAACGTACAGCAATGTTCCCGAAAACGCGAAAGCTTTATCATTTTCTATGAACTTTATATAAATATTTTAACGGAAGTACTTTTATTTCATGTAATGCCGTATGTGATTTTCGTTTTTGTGTAACATTTATGACAGTTTACAAGTTATTTATTTTTTAATAGGTAACAGCCAACTGGGATAACAGCTGTCAATAATATCGTCGTTTATTTTCGCCATGTGACGTTTAACATTTGCTTTCTCCTGATTGGTTGTTCTTCCAGTGGCCCAACCCACAGATTATTATACAGATAGGACACTTCCGTATATTCTTCGGTAACCGGAATTTGACTGCAACGACCCTATTGTCAACGGCTGTAAGTTTCTCGAGCTCTCCAGTTTACGCAGTCGCTCGTCTTATTTTTATTGTACATATGTTCATATCGTAATGTTAGTGCAACGTTAAACCCAACATCCAACCGACTAACCATTTATTGATGTTTACTTTTGGACTTTGTTATTGTTTACGAATTTGATTATCGAAAGCAATTTATTTTAAGAAGCAAGTACAAATATTAAGCAAATAAATTTCGAAAATATACATAAACCAGAAACAGTTTTTTTCATTTTAAAGCATTTTGTATTATTTACACCAAGCAATGTTAAATATTTAAGATTTCATACCATACTGCTATTTCAGCATTACAGTATTAATTTCTACTTTTGAACACGAATGTGTTTGGAAAAAATTAATTTTCAAACATAATAAAAATTAGTGTTATTTCTTAAAAAATAGCTGTGAATGTTATGATTTTGTAAATTTAAAAGTAGTAGAAAAAGTGAAGGAATGAAAACTGCATATACGTTTTCGTTGGCAACTTTATTATTGTTTACAAACTTGATTATCAAAAGCAATTTATTTTAAAAAGCAAGTGCTAAATATTAAGACAATAAACTTAGAAAATATACATAAAATAAAAACTTTTTTTTATTTTTTTATTTTAAGGCATTTTGTATTATTTAAACCAAGCAACGTTAAATATTTAATGATTTCATACTGCTATTTCAGAATTACAGTTTGTAATTTTAATTTCAACTTGAATATGAATATGTTTCACAAAGCATATTTTAAAACATTATAAAATTTTTTTTTTATTTCTTAGAAGAATAGCTGTGAATGTTTTGAGGATAATTTTGTGAATTCAAAACATAGAAAGTGAAGAAAAAGAAAACTTCCCATACTAACCTGCTACTAACTACTCGCGAAATAGAAAAACAATTTTCGATCAAAGATGCTATTCGTGCAGACTTAACACATGTAGTTCCCCTCTGATGACACTAGTGGTGCTACCATATTTCCGGTTCGTGTTTTAGCTTCACTGTCCTATCTGTATGATAAGATAATCTGTGGCCTAACCTAAGTGATAGAAGAACCTTGGCAGTACTGTTTCCAAGTTCGTGGTCAACGATTTGAAGCAGCAAACTTCGATAGGGACTTCCCTGAAATGAAACGGAACATTGAGTAGTGTGATAGATAATATAATCATGATTTGGCAATGGCATTTCTCACCAGTGTTGCCAGATGAAAATTTAAATTATCCCTACTTTATGGAGAAAAAATCCCTACATTCCCTACGTTAAAATATTTTTACCCTACAAAATACCCTACGATTCAAAACTATTAATAGAAATTATATAAAATCATATTATTATTATTTTAATATTTTCTAGCATTAAAAAAAAAAAAAAAAAAAAAAAAAAAAAAAAATATCTATTCTTATTAATATACACATAAGTTGATTGTTGAAACAAACAGACAAATAAAAACAAGTACCTAATATATGTATACAAATGTATATTCGTGAAAACACAGTAAATAAAAGGAACTATGTTTCTATAATTTGTTTAAATTTAATACTGTCAGCTCTTTATTCTAGTAAATTATTAAATCAAACAGCTAATCTCCTTTGACATCTTTTCTCATCAAACTTACCTAATAAATTTAATTTAGTAATTAATAATCGATGTTAAACCAGCAAATATCGACTTTATAGGTACCTTACTCCGACTCCTTAGGGGGTGTGGCTAGACGAAATGGGTGGTGTGAGCACATCAAAGAGAAATAAAAAGACTAATTTACAGAAAAGAAAACGAAAGACAACGCATTCTGACGTAAAACAAAATAAAATACACTTTTAAATCAGTATAATATATGTACGCTTAAGATTTTGTACTACACAATATATTTTATTTGATGGGTGGGTGTATACAAATAACTTGACAGTTGGTATTTCGAGGAAATTTAATTTGAACATGTACATGACTTATTGTACAATTTATTTTAAAACTTTGATGTTAATTATATCAATATATTAAATAAATGTTATATTTTTTATTAAAATTATATAATAAACTTACCATTTCGGAATAATAGTAATAATAATAAAAGGAGGACATATAAAAAATATGCAAATTTTCCAACTATTATAACTTATCTCGGTGCAATCATAATAATGCCCTTTTTTCTCCCTTACTAATTTTCTTGAGTAATTTTCCCCAGTATGTAACTATAACTAAGATTAAATAGGAAGGAAACAACTCTTAAAAAGGTAGAAGTACGAGAAGTAGAGGGCGGTTCTAATAATACACTGGAATAAATTATAGATGTTGGCAACTCTGAGTTATCAGATGTACCCTTCGCATCAATCACTGTTTCTCACTGAGCCCGCCACACGGCGGTCCAGCGTTTACATACGAACCTAGTTATTGCACAAAATACAATCCTCATTTTCATAAATCTTTTATAAAAACTACTGACTTAGTCTAATTGGTGTAAATTCCAAAAAATATTTATTTGTATAGAGTCGTTTTTAATTATGTCGATAAATCTTTTGATAATTTCTTATCTTAAATAAATAAAATTTCGCCTAAGTAAACTAGTTTCTAATGTATATTTTAATATATATATATTTGATTGGAAATATTTATAATTAAACGAGTAATATTATGTGAATCATTTTTAGTAGTATTTTGCTATAATACGACATATAGTTTCGCCTATTTCTTATTAAAATAGAAGTTCAATTGTATCTTTTCGACTCACAGAGAAATTACTCTATGATAACTCCAGGATATGTTAATATTTTGAAATAAAATAAAAATAAAATGTACAAAAATTGTAATATTTATTTTTTTAGTTACTTTTTAGACTACGTGACGTACGTTACTAAATTTTAATTAAATTTATAGATAAAAGGTAAAATAAATTAAATAAATTATTTCAGTGTAAAAGTTACTGCTTCATAAAAACAATCTAAACGATTAAATTTACGATATTAATAATGATTAAATATACTCAATTGTTCATAATATTGATTTAAGTTATTTCTTTATTTATGTGTACAAAAAGATGATAGTTTGTGGAATAGAATGGTGAAAAGAACATGAAATTCTTTATTTTAGTATACTTTGATTTACTTTAAAAACACCTGACTATATATATTTATATATTAAATAAATTTTTTAACTAATTAGTACGTTTCATAAAAAAATTTAACTTAAAATCATTTAGCTCTTTTAGACATGTATTGAAAAAAAACAAAAAAAAAAAAGAAACTTTTCACATTTTTTTGGATATATTTAAAACACTGTTGAGAACTTTTGTATTTTGGGCGCGCCTTCTTTTCATACTACTTTTATAAGGGTATTTTTATTTTTATTTATTTATTTATTTATTTATTTTTTCTGATTTTATCATAGTTATTTAGTGAAGAAAATTATTCGACAAATATAATACTGTTAAATAAAAGGGGGACTAAAACAGCTCCGGAACAAGTTATAAGAGTTGGTAACTCCGATTTAATAAAACCATATAACTTTATGTACAGGGTTATTCTTTGGTGACAGAGCAGATTTCGAAGGGAAATAGAGAATATTACATGAAATGATAATTGCGTAGGAACCCATGACCGTGCCCGTTATTTTAAAACTTTAAAACTGGATGCTTTTGGTTATTTTTTAGCAATAAAATCCAGATAAATGCGTGGCCATGAAATGAACTCATGCAAGCATGCAAATAAAATCATGTAAAATGATATTTTACATGCCAATGTGTACATAAAAAAGTATACGTAAAAATAATTCTAATTCTAAATGATAACTTTGTCATCCTATTAGACATTTTCTGTCTCCATTTTAAGTTTGCACCTTTATTCATAAAATAAAAAGAGGTAAATAATTTAAGGAAATGAAGGGCAGTTTAAAATGACTGAGAGTGCCATTACTGGAAACATCCTGTTCACTATTTTTTAATTACCGGATGTCTTCTGTTCAATTTCAGGACTCACCTCCATCTATTGCATGAGCGATATCGACAGCTCGTGAATACACTTCTTCATATTACTTTACTTCTTCTACAGAATTTAGTTGCTTGTAACACCGCCTACTGAGTAAATTTTAAAATCTTATATGTTTCGTTTTTCGTAAAACAATACAGAACGTTCGTATTAATGCAATCAATTTGATAAACACCAATTTAAAAAAAAAAAAAAAAATACAACTACCTATTTCTTATATAAACTGTATCACGTAAGAAATATTAGAAGAGAAAAAAGAGAAAAGAAAATTACTTTCGAGACCTACGCCCATATCTGGATTTGGCTCTTAAAAATAACCAAAAAACTTCCAGTTCTTAAACCATTTTATCCCATTGTCCTGTTTAAAGGACAGCTAAAAATTAGCATATAGAAATCAGAATTTGCTTGATGCGAATATTTTGTCAGCTGGAATATATAATGGTATATATAAGCTTCTGTTAGCGTATTACGTGTCTCACCTCCTCCACCTCTCACCTCCTCTTTGTTTAATCATTCCATTAGGGGGCGTGGTTCATCTTCTCTTTGCGGTTGAAAATTCTTTCTGGAGAACTATCACGTAGATAAGACAGCATTATACAGATAAAGCAAAACTTTATTCTCGGAAAGCATTTTTCCCTATTGAAGAGAACACTGAAACATGTAAGTGTAAATTTCATCTTCTTTATTTCAACGTCCTTCGTACAAGGTGCATAAGATTTCTTAAACAGAATATATATATAAATATATATTTTCAAATTTTGTTGTATTTAGTTTATTTAGGTTTAATTAAGCTTAAAAAATATTTGTGTCATTGTAAAAAGACTATAAATGTTATGTTCTACAAAAATTGATACAGCTTGTTTGAAGGTGATTTTTAACATAAAAATAAATTTACTCACCGAAATTTACACAGCTTGTGCGACCGTGAATGATGAAATATATATGTAAATTTTCAACTCAATAGGATGAGGTGTTTAGACACTATCGTATTTAAATAATTTGAACCCATAAGACACAATGATAAAGAATTTTTCTTTGTGTTTTCTTAAAAAACTATAGGTGCTACATGGTTCCGAATTAGTGTGACAAAGATCTATAACATGTACAGTCACCCAAAAAAAAACGCCACCCCCCACCTAATTTTGCCGTAAATTATCGTAGAAACATTTGACTGGTACGGATCGATTTGTAATAACGTCTAGTTTATAACGGTATACTTAAATTTTGCCTAAGGGGTCGTCTACATATTAAAACTGGCATTAACTTCATTTTCTTCAATGGCAACCCCTATTTTTGACTTCATATTCAGATTTCTGAGATCAAGGCGGTTCGAAAAACATACCTATTTATATATCTTAAATCAATTTTAAATAGAGTTACACGTGAAAATGTATTAGGGGTCCGTCTATACATTTAGAAAATATAAATCACGATCTACCACCCAGTATACATTATTTATTAAGTTTCACACCGGAAATAAATTTCGGAAATATTAATTATAAAATAAAAAAAATGACTAACTCACAGAACTTTATGAGTTAGTTTATGAATTAAAAGATTTTTATTGGTTTCTATTGATTTAAACATCAGATAGTTCACTTCATACGAAGAAAATTAAATAGCTTGAATAGATATTAAAATATCTATCAAAAGAAGAAGAAAAAAAAAAAGATGAATGGTTTTAAATTTGTTTGAAAATTCAAAATTACTTTAACTCAAGCTGCCGTATAATTGTCTGAAACGGCGACACTCAACCTGGTTCCCACGGCCGTTTCACAGTGACAATGGGAGTTTGTTCTCATACTGCAGTACTTTCATTTTCTTTAATTGACTTTTTTAAAATATTAAAACAGTTTTTTTTATTTTTATTTATTTATTTTTTTAATTAATTATTATTATTTTTTTTTTCATGACATTATTAAAAACTTTTACATATATCTCCACGATATTCTTTTGCTTTTATATTTTATAATGTGTAACAAATTAATATGTAAAATAATAAATCCTACTACTTAATGGGGTGTTCTAAAATTCTACACTTTAACACAGATGCCGAAGTGGACGGTGGGTGTAGAAAGGCTGACTACCCTTAATCTAAATCTTCACTTGAAAAGGTCAAAATGTTACATAACTCTTTTTTTTTTTTTTTTTTTTTTTTTAAGGAAAAAAGAAGAAGATAAGGAGGAGAAGGACAGATCAAAACGAATATAAAGCATATTAAACGTTAATACCCTTTAATCACTGGAAAAAGGCGGGGTTTTGTATTGTGTGTCATTTGGGAGCTGTAGGGTGCCAGAAAATTACTTTATGTAATAAAACTTTTCATTTAAAGGGTATTTAAAGCAGCATTATATTTAATACATAGACTATTCAGAAAAAAAATACCATTCATCTGGTTCATGAAAAATAAAGAACATTTTCTGGCATTGCTCTATGTATATACATTCTTGTCAACCTATCCCGGAAGATTACTGGTCCCGCCCCTTTCCGTACATTTTTTTCACATCAGTCTTTTTAGAGCTGTGTCAGCCATCGGTGGCTGACACTGATCTTTCCATTTAGGCTAAGTCAGCCGGCAGTGTAAAATATGATATAAAACTACAGAACTTACATAGTTTTAAGTAATTACTGACAATTTATTTAAAATTTACTTCATGTTTTTTTTTTTTTTTTTTTTTTTAAATAGGATTTTTATAGGATTATATCTTTAAGGCCTAATAGGGTTTATTGAAACTCGATAAACATAACACGCTTCTAAGCAGCACGTGTGGCCTGAATGGGATTTCCATAAGAATTCGCGTGGCGCTCAATGAGTTAATCGTAAATGTATTTGAAGTTAATTACTCTAAAAATTAAATTGTGTACACACAGGGGCGGGAACTAACAATGTTACGGGTTAGGTTGGCAAGTATGCATATATATTTTGCTTGATTTATAAAAATTTATAACACATTTTCTTCTTTTTTTTTAGTATTTTGTGTTTATATCTCTTATTAAAAATAAATACAATATTCATATATAAACATTTCCATACAGTAATGTATATAAACATATTGATTAAAGAAGATTTGTTGATATTATATAATTATTCTTCTATCTGTATAGTATATTAACACAAATATATTTTGTAAATTTCGCAGCATCGAAAAACAGCAACATAGCTTCCATATCAAGGCTTAATGTAAATAGCCACGCCTTTTCACAAATTTTCTAAAACTTTATAATTTAAAGCAAAATAATTTTGCATATTTGTAATTAAATCATTTAAGTTTTGTCTTCAATAATCGATGTAGTAAATACCATTGTGATTTATGCATACCAGCGTCACATATAGAGTCAAATAGGAATATGCAAATTTGTCTTTTTTTTTTAAATAGTGTTTCAGGGAATCAGAGGCGGGGCTTCTTTTCTTTTGAAATTCTTTCACAATCCCTCGCCTACATTGTGATAACTTTACAAAAATATGCCAATTTGTATAATAAACATCGAAATATTGCTTAGGAAACAATAAAAATAACATAAAGGTAAATTAAAATAGTTTTCCGTCAAATTATATACAAGCATTTACTTATAGAGGGTACAGATTATAACAAGTGACGGCCCCCTAACAGAAATAAAAAGTGAAATATCACTGTAACTCAAAAAATAATGTTAGGAACGAGCTGTAAATTTGGAAACCCATGTTTTTGATGATGCCCGTTCTATTCGTGCAAAAATTAACATAGGTCATAATTCATAATTTTTTCAAATATGAATTTATTAATAATTTTCATAATTCAAAAAATGTATTTTTAGCAAAAATTTGCATGGGATATGTTTGGGTTACTTCATTCTAACGAATAAAAAAAACAGAACTTAAATATCATAATTATTTCGGAAGATATGATTTAATGTTTGTCACATTCATTTAACATTAGCACCCCCAAACTTTGACAGCTTATAACTCTATGAAAAATTGAGCGAAATATATAAACTATACCATTTTCCGTGATGATTTGATCCAAAGAATTCAAATAAATTATAAAAAATGGGGGTTACCATTGAAAAAAATGAAGTTGATGTCAGTTTTAATATGTAGACGACCCCCTAAGTAAAATCTAACTATAACATTATAAACCAGACGTTATTACAAACTGATTGTTACCAGTCGCATGTTTCTACGATAATTTACGGCAAAATTAGGTGGGGGGTGGCTTTTTTTTTTTGGGTGATTGTACATAAATTTTTAACTCAGTCTAGTGAGGCGTTTACACGTTATCGCACCTATATCGAGCCCATAGGGCATAATGATAAAGAATTTTTCGTTGTCTCCCTTTAAAAGAACTATGGGTGCTAGATTCACCAAAATTTATTCACTTCGTGCAACAGTTACGTATAGCATGGGTATAAATTTTCAGATTAAGTAAGGTGTTTAAAAGCTGTTGCAGTTTAAAGAATTTGAGCCCATACAGGCGATTAAAAAAAAAAAAAAGCTTTTTGTCCCTGTAAATAAACTATTAACGCTAAACTCCCTACTACATTTTGTGCGACGGGGACTCATAACATGCATATAAATTTTCAGCTCATCCGAATAAGGCATTTAGACTCTATCGCACTTTAAAATGTTTGATCAATAGACCATAATGATAAAAAAAAAAAAAAAAAAAAAAAAAAAAAATTGTGTGTGTCACTGTATAAAAAGCTATTCAGCAAAATCAATAAGCTTCGTGCTATGGTGACTCGTAACATGTGTATAAATTTTCAACTCAGTCGAATAAGGCATTTAAACGCTATCGCACTATGAAAAAATTTTGCCTATAGACAAAAATGATAAACAATTTTTCTTTTTATTCCTGTAAAAAATCTATAAGTACTAGACTCACCGAACTTTATACAGCTTGTGCGATGGTAACCTGTAATATGTATGTAAATTTTCAACTCAATCGGATGAAGCGTTTAGGCGTTATCGTGTTAACTCACATACATACACACATACATACACATATAGGCACATACATCAACTTAAAACTAGTAAATATAAATTCAGGGGAACCAAAATATCAAGTTCAAATTTTTGACATGATTGCAATACTTTCCTCACAATCGGTTCGGAAAGTAGTAGGGGCAAATAAAGAGCAAAATTAATGTACTTTTTTTTTTTTTTAAGGGTTGTATATATATAAAATAACGAAATTTAATTTTTGTACGGTCCCTACTTTCCTGTGAGTTTTTTTTTTTTTTTAAATATTGCTCTCGGTATAAGAAGGAAAAAAAAAAAAATCCTTGTCTCTGAATAAAAAATTCGCGGAATTATCACAATTTAAATATTCTAGCATTTTTTACAAGTCTTATGTAGTAGTTGTTTCAAAGGTAAAAAATTTTAATTACATAGCGCTTTAAATAATATTCATTTATGTTTGCTATGCATCACGGAAATCATCTCCATTTCAATCACAGCTAATATTTCTTTTAACTAGAAATGTACAGTCGGCAAAAATAAAAAAGTAAATAAATGGAGAAAATAAAGGCCACACCCCTGACTAGTTTTGCTGTAGATTATCTTAGAAACATGCCGCTTGTACAGTTCAACTTTCACGAGATGGTACTTCGCCCCTCCTCTTTTTAGATGAGTTTACTTTAAGGGGTGCGTGATTTGAAAGGAATGAATGGGTTGGGGAAAAGGAAGGTTGCTATGAGAATAGCATCAAGCCAATTGTTTTTGATTCTCGCTAGTTAAAACCCGTTTTGCATGTTAAAAAGAATATATGTTAAAATTTAAAATTCAATGACCCAATAAATGATAATAATAACAAAGCTTCACTTACGCTTGCATTTCCGATAGGCACTAATACCTTATTTAGATAAAGATGTAGTTAAAAATAATAATAATAAATAACAGCTGAAAATGTTTCGAACAATTTCCACTTTCATTGCATAATGTATTTGAATTTATTGACTCCCCACTAGCAGCTGGGAAGTTCAGCATTCAGAATTGGAGATACTGATATCGAATCCATTGTCAACAGATATTCTCTTATAACAGTTACAAATTTCAAGGTATTTAAGCTAAAGTAGTTGTTAAAATGCACTTAAGAGTTTTTTTCATTAGGTATGATTTAATGCCATTAACTAACAGAATTATTAATAATTTCACATTAGAAAAAAATTATAAACCACGATCTATGTTAATTTTTTCACGAATAAAACAGGTATTTTCAAAAATGTGTGTTTCCAAATTTACAGCTTATTTCTTTTAATATTTTTCGAGTTACAGAGATATTTCATTTTTTACTGCTTTTGGGGGGGAGGGGGCATTAGATGTTATAATTTGTATCACCTATAAGTAAATACCTGTATATTATCGGACCGAAAACTATTTTAATTTACTTTTATAATATTCTTATTGTCTTATATGCAACATTTCGATATTTATTATACAGATTAACTTACTTTTGTAAAATTACTGCAATCTATCTAGAAATTGTGAAAATATATCAAAAGAAAACAAGCAGTTTATTCAGTATCGCTGAAGCAACAACGACAACAAACAGAATATCTGTATTTCACACCACATGAGACGCGGTATGAACAATCATGGTTAATAGCATTTACCACATCGATTGCTGATCACAAAATTTAAATGATTTTATCGAGAATATGTGACCGCTGACGTACATTCACGTCATTTGAAAATCGGTAGTTCCACCAGTGGGCGTTTCATTCGCCATTCGGACGTTATTTATTTCTTAAGCTGCCTTGAAACTCTGGCAGCTTGGAAAGCTGAAAGTTCTGTGTGGTTTCTGAGAATCGAAGCTCGCTCGCCTCCTCGCTCACAAACCCCCTAGTGTGATAATTGCATGGGAACTGGTCTCTTTTGTAAAAGAGCAATAAAAAGTAATGTCCTTCTTTGTAAATGTGTGCAAAATTTCAAGGGTAACTTCTGGGCAATGGATAATTATGACTTTTGAAGCTTGCATCGTTGCCAGAGTTTGAAGGCAGCTTTAAGAATGTACCCAATGTTCATATTTCTACAATCAATACAATATGGATACAAATCCGTTGATTAATCAGATAATGTATATCCATTTGTATTATCATTGTGAATAAAAAAAATATTGTTCTCAAATATTTTAACTCGGAAGAATAACGACCACACGCGGACCTTACTGTCAAATAGGCAAAAACATGCGGTCGTAAGAGTGTTATATCATTTTTTTTTTTTTTTTTTTTTTTAATGTAAAGTTTGGGAAAAGTGAGTAAAGCGAGGTTCAGTTTACAAGAGATCAGTACATCGATATCCGATCTTCATAAGTTCAGTCTTTCTTTTTAAATATCAACACTTTCGCGACGGCTGATGTAGATTCACAGCATTTGAAAATCTGTAACTCTGCCAGTGGGCGTTTCTTTCGCAATTTGTATGCAATTATTTCTTAAGTATATAACCAATATTCGTATTTTTACAATGTAGCATACTATGGTTACAAATATTTTGATTAGAAAAACATAATTATAATGCATATCCATTTTTAATATAAATGTAAATACAGAAAATTTGCTCTGAAATATTGTAACTTCGGAGATTAACTCCCACAGGCGAACCTTACTGTCAAAAAGACAAAATCATGCGATTGTGAAAGTGTTAAATAACTTTTCCTAGTTTTTCACCGCTAAATTCATGCTTTAACCCTGTTGTATTTTTTTGTATTTGAATATTGTAGGGTTCGTACACCTCAACTTAAATGTGATCTTTTAGGGAACGCAGGGAAACGTGGCTTAATTAGCAATATGCACTCGATAATCGTTTATTTTTATTAATATTTAATAACTTTTGTATGATTTTTTTAACGGCAATTTTTTATTTTAACATTATTGTCCATAATTTTGGATTTATGATTTGAACGGTTTTTTAGCTTTAAATTACATATACTTTATCGCATGATGTAACGTTGTAAAATGTTTTATTTTTATCAATTTTTATTTATTTTTTTATCAATATTAAGTCAAATGTTGAGATTTTTTTTTTTTTAATCTATTATTGAAACAAAAGCGCAATATTATTTACATTCGAATAATTATAAACTCTGCGTACATTTCTTATTTATTATTAAAAATAATTAAAAATAAAGTAATATATGTTATCACTTTTAAAGATGTAGACTCTGTTCCATAGGTGCCAACTTGCAACAACCAACTTGATTTTTAATACCAGTACTTCTTAAAAAAAAAAAAAAATCATTATGATTAAGCGAAAAAACTGCTAAAAAAATTATTAAGAATTTCTATAAGGAATTTCTGGCAGCAAAAAATCGTTCAGATTGTTAGCTATGGTTATCTTATACTTTGCATAATTAGAAATACAAGTACAGTAGACTCCTTTGCAAAGCGGGAGATACATTCTGTGCCATAGTATAAAACTTTATACGCATACTTGATAACATCTTAATTAATATTCGCAGGGGTTGCACTCTCCCCCCTTTTTACATGTCACTCTCATGCATATGAAATTTTAAAAGTTATTACTACCGCTATTTTAGGTTGATTTCTTTAAAAATCGACCTATTGCAATCACTTCGTTTATCTATCTATCTATCTATCTATCTATAATGAAAATTTTGTCACCACGATAACTCCCGAAATAATACTCGAAATCGAACCAAATTTGGACAGTGAACTAATCTTATAAATATCTTGGATGAGTTCGTTAACCAAGTTGCTCCGACTTTTTGTTTTTAAGTGGCAGCCACTTGAAAATTTCAAACCGACATTGTAAAAAGCATATTTAAAGCAAGATTTGCTTGAATTTTGATGTAAATACAGGCCACATAAGGATCTCAATGAAGTTTATTAATGAAGTTTATCCGCCATTTTTAATAAAGTGGCAGATATTTAAGTTAAGCGGGACCACTTGAAATCAGGCTACCACTTGAAAATTTAAAATCACTATAACTTCCGAAATAAAACTCCAAATCGAACCAAATTTGGATAGTGTCTTATTTTATAATATCTTAGATGAGTTTATTAACCAAGTTGCTCCGACATTTTGTTTTCAAGTGGAGACCACTTGAAATTTTCTAATTCAAATTGTAAAAAGCGTATTGCGAATTTGTTTGAAATTTGATGTAAATATAGACCACATAAGGGTCTCAATGAAGTTTATTAATGAAATTTATCCGTCATTTTTAATAAAGTGGTAGATATCTTAAGTTAAGCGGGGCCACTTGAAATCAGGCTACCACTTGAAAATTTAAAATCACGATAACTTCCGAAATAATACTCCAAATCGAACCAAATTTGGACAGCGTCTTAACTTGTATTATAAATATCTTAGATGAGTTTCTTAACCATAGTTGCTCCACCATTTTGTTTTCAAGTGGAGACCACTTGAAATTTTCTAATTCAAATTGTAAAAAGCGTATTGCGAATTTGTTTGAATTTTGATGCATACATAGACTACATAAGGGTCTAAATGGACTTTATTAATGAAATTTATCTTCCATTTTTAATAAAGTGGCGTATATCTTAAGTTATGTGGGGCCACTTGAAATCAGGCTACCACTTGAAAATTTTAAATCACGATAACTTCCGAAATAATACTCCAAATCGAACCAAATTTGGACAGCGTCTTAACTTGTGTTATGAATATCTTAGATGAGTTTCTTAACCAAGTTGCTCCACCATTTTGTTTTCAAGTGGAGACCACTTAGAATTTACAAATTCAAATTGTAAAAAACGTATTCCGAATTTGTTTGAAATTTGATGCATACATAGTTTATACAAGTGTTTCAAAGAACTTTATTAATGAACTATATCCCACATTTTTAATAAAGTGGCGGATATTTTAAGTTAAGCGGGACCACTTTAAATCAGGCTACCACTTGAAAATTTAAAACCATAATAACTTCCGAAATAATACTCCAAATGGAACCAAATTTGAAGAGTGTCTTAACTTATCTTATAAATATCTTGGATGAGTTCGTTAACCAAGTTGCTCCGACTCTTTGTTTTCAAGTGGCAGCCACTTGAATATTTCTAACCCACATTGTAAAATGCTTATTTAAAGCAAGATTTGCTTGAATTTTATGTAAATCTAGACTACATAAGAGTCTAAATGAACTTTATTAATGAAATTTATCTGCCATTTTTAATAAATTGGCAGATATCTTAAGTGGGGCCAGTTGAAATCAGGCTACCACTTGAAAATTTTAAATCACGATAACTTCCGAAATAATACTCCAAATCGAACCTAATTTGGACAGCGCCTTAACTTGTGTTATGGATATCTTGGATGAGTTTCTTAACCAAGTGGCTCCACCATTTTGTTTTCAAGTGGAGACCACTTGAAAATTTCAAATTCAAAATGTAAAAAGCGTATTCCGAATTTGTTTGTATTTTGATGTATACATAGATTATATAAGTGTCTCAATAAAGTTTATTAAGGAACTATGGATTTTCTCGCCAAAAGTCGCCAAAAAAGTCGCCAAGTGGAAAAGTCGCCAAATTTGTCGCCAAATCTATTACCTGCCATATTGGAGCTTTTTAATGCGTTTTTAAGGGAAAATTACGCTATTTTAACGTTAAAACAAACTGGAAATGCAGAAAAGTAATGTTTAATCAACTTACTAAGCCTCTTTGAAAGAATTTCTTCAAAAAAGAAAAAAAATTCAAATTTGCAACAATATCTTAGATTAATTAGTTCACTGAGCAACTTTCTCTGCCATTTTGATCCAAGTGGCAGCTACTCAATTTTTCAACACGATGACTTTTGATATTCTGAATTAATTCCAACTATATTTGTACAGTAGTCTTATCTCACAAATGCATTTGATACATTTGTCAACTTGGCCCACCATCTTGTTTCCAAGCCACTTGAAAATTTTAAAGTCACATAAAAAAGTTATTTATGATATTTATGAATCGATTTGCTTAAAACCCCATATGCAGATAGCCTACATCAATATTTCTACTAATTCGTTAATAATTTGTAGCCGTGCTTGATACGGAAAAAGAAATCAACCTACCCTTCCGAATAAGCCGGAAGGACTTGTTTATAAAATAATATCAATTCTATATAATCATGGCACAGTTCTATAAATAAGCCACAAGTATTTCTGCATCAAGTTAGTGGTGGCAAGAAAGGCAAAAATTTCTTATCTGTGAGAGTGTCCTGAAAAAAGGGCGGAGAGTACGCTCCCTTATTCGGTAGTCAGACCTGCCAACCTAATCCGGCAATTTGTTAGTACCGCCCCTTTTTCTACACCACTTAATTTTTAGAGTATTTTTCTACTTAATTCATCATAGATACATTTGAAGAGAATTGCTCTAAAAATTTAGTGGTGTAGAAAAAGGGGCGTTTTTCAATAGGCGTTAACAATTTGCCGGATTAGGTTGGCAGCTCTGGGTAGTGCTGTTAGCCCCGCTCTTTTTCTCACAACAATAAATCTATAGAGTAATATTCCCCAAATGCGATTACGATTAAATAAGATGAAAAATACTCTAATAAAATACTGGCGTGAAAAGAATGTCAGGCTAACGATACTATGGAAGATTAATTAGGCTGTTGGCAAGTACGTTTATGTGTCATACAATATCACACCAATTTATGCATGTTCAGTCCAATCTGGAAATATTTATTTCTATTTTCATTTTTTTTTTTTTTTTTTTTTTTTTTTTTCGATTTCTTCTGATATCTAAGTAATGTTTCGATGCTTACTATACGATAAAATATGGTAAATCGGTGTTTTTTTTTTTTTTTTTTTTTTTAATGATGCTCATACTACCAACATATTTCACATAAATATGGCTACAGCAGAGGAATTCATTAATGTATCACGCCGAGGTAATAGCAGGATAGGAGACAGCTATTTCGGTAGCATTTAGCGTACCGTCTTCAGTCAATAAAGAAATGAAAAAGAAGTGCTTTTATATATGGGAAAGTGATCGGATTTAGCTCAGGATGATCAGCCAGTACAATTATGCGGAAAGCGGGTGATTGGCCAATAGGAAATTACGAAGCTCTAGTTGTGAAAAATATGGAAGGAATTAAGAAAATGTGGACTGACTGTAAGATTTTTATAAATGTAAAAGTATTCAAAGAAACTGGGTTCAAGGGTGGATTTAGGCCTGCAAATTATTTTAGCTGAATCGAGTTTAAAGTTATGGTTTTAGTCCAAGCAATGATTAGATATAGCCAATTTATTGGTTTCTTATAATAGCAGGAGACTTGGCGTTAGAATATTAAAACAGGAATAAACTACTACGTCAGAAACGCCAAAGAAAAATTATTGAGGTGCATACAGCTGTTTCGGTAGCCTAAAGCGTACCGTCTTCAGTGCAAAAAGAATTCTGAATCTGGAGAAGTACTCGTATATATAGGAGAGGGACCGGATTTAGTTCAACCAATAGGATTACGGAAGAATCCGTACTCTTCCTAAAATTTGTACGGTTTTGGCAAGTATGTGAATGTAAAAAAAAAAAAATAATTGTAATACAAAATTATACCTTAGGATAGCCTTTTACTTGTGATAACATATTTCGCTGATTAATTCGCGCATAACTCGATGTAATGGATAATTAGATCGGATAAAGGTAATTTTTTCCCTTTTTGAATGTTTTTTTTTTTTTTTTTTTTTTTTTTTTTGTTGTTGTTGTTATTGTTGTTGTTTTCTAGTTACGTATAAAAAATTGTTTAAATGTTCTAAAATTTATTTTTGATATTTACACATTTATTTGCACAGTTGAAATTTAAATTTTTCAGTAATTACTTTAACTTAAAATACACACATTTATGTATTTAATATTAATTCATTTATGTATTCAGTTGAAAGAATATTAATAGAACTAAATACATTGCAATTGCATAAGTATGCTTTCTAACGCTTTGAAATATTTAATTTTTGGAAGATGTTGATTATTCTGAACAGGGATGGAACACGGGCGAAGAACTCATACTGATATTTGTTTAAGATATTTCTACACATACAATATGGTTGATTTAAGAAGCAGACAATTTTGTTTCATTAATTATGATATGAGTTCTGCGCCCGTGTTCCATCACTGTCTGTATAAAGTACGAAAACGAAAGAAACACGAAACAGGGTGGGGCTACGCGTGTTGCGTTCTTGTTCAGAAATTATTACAATGACTAATCTGACGTTTAATGCGCGAGTTTGTCATAGTAAGTGTCACCGATATGGATTGACACTATTTCTTCTAGTGTGTGGTCAACACTTTGAATGTACAGAATTGTATAATTTCTTCTAATTGTTTTTAATTGTAAAACAATTTTTAATTTTTTTTTTCTTTCTAATTAATGTATTTGTATCCATAAAATATTTGATTGTAAAAATGTGAATATTGAGTATATTCTTAAGAAATAAATAATACACAAATTGTGAAAGAAACGCCCACTGACGGAGTTATAGATTTCCACATGACGTGAATATACGTCAACGGTCATGAAAGTGTTAAGATAATGGTCATGGAAACATACTTTTAAATTACAAAATTGTTTTAATGAAAGGGAGACTTCTGCTACAGCTTTTTTTTTTTTTCCGCAAGTTTAATATTAAATTACGAAATTTAATTTTTATATCGTCCCTATTTCCCTATGTGTTATAATTAAAATATATTGCTCTCAGTCTAAGAAAGAGAATATAGGAAACCCCATGACTCTGAGTGAAGAATTCGCTGTGATATCGCAATTTTAAAGTTCTAGCAATTTTCACCAAATCTTAAGGAGTTGTTTCAAAAGTGAGAAATTGCAAATATATCACACTTCAAATAATATTAATTTATGTTTGCAATGTATCATGTTTATCATCCCCATTTTCTTTCCCGAATTAATTTCATATTTGATAATTATTACATAAGTAAATCAAATACCTATTAAAAGAAAGAATACTGAAATAATTACATGGTGACATTTTTACAGTATACTTATACTATATTATGTTTATTTACTTATTTAGTATTTTTTTTTTTTTTTTTTTTTTTTTTTTTTTTTATAATTTTGTAATAACTACAATATTAAAGTGTGGATGCCATTCGATATTTTTATGTATTGGTACAATTTGAAGGAAGGAAAAGTTAATAATTTAACTAGGTGGCATAACTTTTTAAAGCACTAAATGTTAATATTATAGTGCATAAATGTGACTGATTGTTGGATTTAGAATGCGATGTGATAGAGAATTAGATTTAATAAAGGTAATCGCCCCCATACTCGCTCTTACACGAATTTTACATTTTTAAATTATGTAGTTACGTATGAAAAATTGTTGAAATCGTCTAAGATTTCTTTCTGATATTTACAGATTGTTTAGGCATTTATTTGCATAAATGACATTTAAATTATTTTTTTAAATTAAAATGCAAACATTTCTATATTGTATATTAATATATATGCATTCAATTGAAAATATATTAATGCAACTAAATGCCTTGCAATCACATAAGAATGTTTTCTAACGTTTTGTTGTTGCATTTATTCTGTACGTAATATGAAAATGACAGGAAAATTAAACAGGCGATATATGGCGCTAGTTTCCAATGTTAATCAGAGCTGCCAACCAAATCCGGCAATTTGTTAGTACCGCCCCTTTTTCTACACCACTTAATTTTTAGAGTAATTCTCTTCAAATATATTTACGATGAATGAAGTAAACAAATACTCTAAAAATTAAGTGGTGTAGAAAAAGGGGCGTTTTTCAATAGGCGTTAACAATTTGCCGGATTAGGTTGGCAGCTCTGTAAATGTCACCGCCACAGATTAATAGTACTTTCAAGCAGTGCTGCCAGATTTAGGCAAAATTCCACCATGATAATTGATTGGTAACGTAACAGTTGGCGTTTCGATTATTTTTATGTAATATTAGACTTGCTAACTATGCTAGTTTAACCGCAATGATATTAAGCCCCGCCCTTTTTTCACACCAGAATAGTTGTAGAGTAATATTCAGCAATATATTCTCATGATTAAATAAGAAGACTATTGCTCTACAACTATTCTGGTGTGAAAAAAAGGCGGGGCTTAATACCATTACGGATAAACTAGCATAGTTAGCAGGTCTATGTAATATGTCTCAGAAATGATTAGCCGAACATTGGATCGAAAATTTAGTGTTGGATATTGAATGAAAGATTCCCTCAATCTGACAGCACTCAGGGGGGTGCCACTTCATAGATGCGTGAACTGTGAGTTATTTGAGATTCCGTGCGCACTATGTAATATGGCGAAAAGTGCACATCTTATTAACATTTGAAATAACTGTTTAAATTGTGTTTTTATGTGCTTTATTGTGTTATAACTTTTTTAAAGTGTGAGTAGTAGTAAATATGTTTTTCAATGAAAATAGTTTTTAAAGTATTATGCATTTTTATTATCATTTTCGACATTATTAAATACTACGAATGCATACATTTCAGAGGTGCCAATGCCTTAATTCAATGTTGTCTCTACATCTTTTATTTATTATTCATCATATGACATGATAATTTCATAATTAACTTCAAAATATTTTCTGTGAAAATGCAACTCATAACTCAAATAAACTAATTCATAACATGACTCCCCCCACCCCCTTCCCCCCCTATACTTACAACAAGCCGACACGAGCAAAATGGTTTGAAACTGTTTTTAACACACTATATTTAAACTAGGGGAGCACCGAATATTCGACTTGACAGAATTTAAAATTTTTCGGCTAGTTCAATTCATAAAAAATTCAGTTTTTTAAAAAAACTTTAATCATTTTGAAAAAATTCTATTGTTTTTAATTATCATTAAATTAAGATTTTTTAGAGTAATTAGAAAATAAATTATATTCATGCGAAAACAGTTGTTTTATCTAGTTTCAAATAATATTAAAGAAAATTAATAAATAGTTAAAATAATTGTAACAATATCTAACAAGAGTTGCTTTTACCAATAACGGTATAATGATGTATTTTTCTAAAGTTGAGTTAAGAAAAAGCTTACATAATTCACACGATGATGCCATCTAAGGAACTTCAAGAGATCAAACAAAGATCACATCCAAATCTGACAAGAATTGACACGTTATAATATAGCAGTTTTGAATTTGTCATTGAAAAATGCATATGAAGTGTCTTAACATGCCTGAAAAGTATCCCATCTCTATCCCACAATTTATCAACATAAGACTGTGAGGCATTTGCATTAGTTTTAATATATGTTATCCAATATGTTGTTACTTTTAAATTTATATTTCTCAAATGCTGCATTTTTAGTTTGCTTTACTTATTATTATTATTTGGTGTGGATGCAACAAGATATTGTTATTTAAGAAATTTTATGTGTTTACTAAGAAGCCTAACAGTTAATAATTTAGAGCGAAATCTGGTGGTGGGGGGGGGGATTTTTTTTTTTGCAGACTGTACCTTTATTTCATTTACTAACGTACTTGATTTTCCTTTTTGCGTAACATTTATGTCAGTTTACAGGATATTTAATTTTTAATAGCTAACTGCTCTAACAGCTGTCAATAATATAGTGTTTATTTTCACCGTTTCGTTATGTGACATTCAACATTTGCTTCCTTCTGATTGGCTGTACTTCAAGTGGCCCAACCTAAGTGATAGAAGAACCTTGGCAGCACTGTTTCCACGTTCGTAGTCAACGATTTGCATGCAAGCATTATTGGTCGGGACTACCCCTACGTTAAGCGCAACATTGAGCCATTTGCACATGTAATTAACCTTTTCCAGTTCTCACTGAGCTTGCTATATGGCAGCTAAGCGGTAGTACAACCATTGCGTTCAAATATAGCAAATAATGCATTTTCATAATTTCTTATATAAAAGGAAGTCACTTATTCTGCCTGGTGTTTTCATTTTGTTCGTAAATCATTTGATAATGTTTATATATATATATATTTTTTTCATTGGAAATATTTATAATTAAATGAGTACTATTATGTGTTTCATTTTCAGTATGATTGTTTTGGTTGTATTTAGCTATAATCGGACAGACTATTCCGCCTATTTCTTATTATAATAAAAGTTTAATTATACATTTTCTATTGACAGAGAAATTACTCTATGATAATGCCTGGATGTGTTAATATTTAGAAATAAAATACAAATTAAATGTACAGAAATTGTAAGATATATTTATTTTTTTAGTTACATTTTACACTACGTAATGTACGTTACTAAATTTTAGTAAAATTTATATATAAAAGGTAAGTTAATTTCTTTGGTTTACTCTACATTAAATGATTAAAAATATTTTTTTTTGAAACCAATTAGCACGTTTCAAAAATAAACTTAATTTCAAATCATTTAAAGGTTTTAGACGTATACACGTATTGAAAAATAAAAATAATTAAAGGTACTTTCCCCTTCTGTTGTTTTATAATTCACAAATCTCTATAATTCGCCATTCCACATTTTTTGGGATATATTTAAATCACAAATGCCAACTTTCATCTTTTGGTCACCCCTTCTTTTCATTTTTTTTTTTTTTTTTTTTTTTTTTTTTAACTTAGTTGTAGAATGTAGAAAATATTTTTTTACAAATATAATACTGTTAAATGAAAACAGGACTAATGTTGCTCCGGAATAAATTATAAAAATTAGCAAATCCGATTTAATAACAAGTCCTTCCGGCTTATTCGGAAGGGTAGGTTGATTTCTTTTTCCGTATCAAGCACGGCTACAAATTATTAACGAATTAGTAGAAATATTGATGTAGGCTATCTGCATATGGGGTTTTAAGCAAATCGGTTCATAAATATCATAAATAACTTTTTTATGTGACTTTAAAATTTTCAAGTGGCTTGGAAGCAAGATGGTGGGCCAAGTTGACAAATGTATCAAATGCATTTGTGAGATAAGACTGCTGTAGAAATATAGTTGGAATTAATTCAGAATATCAAAAGTCATCGTGTTGAAAAATTGAGTAGCTGCCACTTGGATCAAAATGGCAGAGAAAGTTGCTCAGTGAACTAATTAATCTAAGATATTGTTGCAAATTTGAATTTTTTTTTCTTTTTTGTAGAAATTCTTTCAAAGAGGCTTAGTAAGTTGATTAAACATTACTTTTCTGCATTTCCAGTTTGTTTTAACGTTAAAATAGCGTAATTTTCCCTTAAAAACGCATTAAAAAGCTCCAATATGGCAGGTAATGGATTTGGCGACAAATTTGGCGACTTTTTCACTTGGTGACTTTTTTGGCGACTTTTGGCGAGAAAATCCATAGTTCCTTAATAAACTTTATTGAGACACTTATATAATCTATGTATACATCAAAATACAAACAAATTCGGAATACGCTTTTTACATTTTGAATTTGAAATTTTCAAGTGGTCTCCACTTGAAAACAAAATGGTGGAGCCACTTGGTTAAGAAACTCATGCAAGATATCCATAACACAAGTTAAGGCGCTGTCCAAATTAGGTTCGATTTGGAGTATTATTTCGGAAGTTATCGTGATTTAAAATTTTCAAGTGGTAGCCTGATTTCAACTGGCCCCACTTAAGATATCTGCCAATTTATTAAAAATGGCAGATAAATTTCATTAATAAAGTTCATTTAGACTCTTATGTAGTCTAGATTTACATAAAATTCAAGCAAATCTTGCTTTAAATAAGCTTTTTACAATGTGGGTTAGAAATATTCAAGTGGCTGCCACTTGAAAACAAAGAGTCGGAGCAACTTGGTTAACGAACTCATCCAAGATATTTATAAGATAAGTTAAGACACTCTTCAAATTTGGTTCCATTTGGAGTATTATTTCGGAAGTTATTATGGTTTTAAATTTTCAAGTGGTAGCCTGATTTAAAGTGGTCCCGCTTAACTTAAAATATCCGCCACTTTATTAAAAATGTGGGATATAGTTCATTAATAAAGTTCTTTGAAACACTTGTATAAACTATGTATGCATCAAATTTCAAACAAATTCGGAATACGTTTTTTACAATTTGAATTTGTAAATTCTAAGTGGTCTCCACTTGAAAACAAAATGGTGGAGCAACTTGGTTAAGAAACTCATCTAAGATATTCATAACACAAGTTAAGACGCTGTCCAAATTTGGTTCGATTTGGAGTATTATTTCGGAAGTTATCGTGATTTAAAATTTTCAAGTGGTAGCCTGATTTCAAGTGGCCCCACATAACTTAAGATATACGCCACTTTATTAAAAATGGAAGATAAATTTCATTAATAAAGTTCATTTAGACCCTTATGTACTCTATGTATGCATCAAAATTCAAACAAATTCGCAATACGCTTTTTACAATTTGAATTAGAAAATTTCAAGTGGTCTCCACTTGAAAACAAAATGGTGGAGCAACTTGGTTAAGAAACTCATCTAAGATATTCATAATACAAGTTAAGACGCTGTCCAAATTTGGTTCGATTTGGAGTATTATTTCGGAAGTTATCGTGATTTTAAATTTTTAAGTGGTAGCCTGATTTCAAGTGGCCCCGCTTAACTTAAGATATCTACCACTTTATTAAAAATGACGGATAAATTTCATTAATAAACTTCATTGAGACCCTTATGTGGTCTATATTTACATCAAATTTCAAACAAATTCGCAATACGCTTTTTACAATTTGAATTAGAAAATTTCAAGTGGTCTCCACTTGAAAACAAAATGTCGGAGCAACTTGGTTAATAAACTCATCTAAGATATTATAAAATAAGACACTATCCAAATTTGGTTCGATTTGGAGTTTTATTTCGGAAGTTATAGTGATTTTAAATTTTCAAGTGGTAGCCTGATTTCAAGTGGTCCCGCTTAACTTAAATATCTGCCACTTTATTAAAAATGGCGGATAAACTTCATTAATAAACTTCATTGAGATCCTTATGTGGCCTGTATTTACATCAAAATTCAAGCAAATCTTGCTTTAAATATGCTTTTTACAATGTCGGTTTGAAATTTTCAAGTGGCTGCCACTTAAAAACAAAAAGTCGGAGCAACTTGGTTAACGAACTCATCCAAGATATTTATAAGATTAGTTCACTGTCCAAATTTGGTTCGATTTCGAGTATTATTTCGGGAGTTATCGTGGTGACAAAATTTTCATTATAGATAGATAGATAGATAGATAGATAAACGAAGTGATTGCAATAGGTCGATTTCTAAAGAAATCAACCTAAAAGCATATAGTTTTGCTTTTAATAAAATTATGCACAATTTTCGTATTAATGCATTCAGTTTGATAAACACATCGATTAAAATAAGGACTAGAACTATATATATTTATTTGTATAAAAAAAGCATGTAAAAAAAATTATAATTAATAAATTAAATAAACGAAGCGAAGGTTTTTTTTTTTTTTTTTTTTTCCTGTTTTGAACATAATTGTACAATATTGAAAATATTTTACAAATATAATGCTGTTAAATGAAAACAGGACTAAAGTTCCTCCGGAATAAATTATAAAAATTGGCAAATGCGATTTAATAAAAGCATATAACTTTACATACAATGTCATACACGGCCATAGAGCAGACTTGGAGGAGAGGTAGAGAAAATCACATCAACTGATAATTGCATAGACATCCGGGACCATACACGTTATTTTAAAACATTAATAACTGAATGCTTCTGGTTATTTTTTAACAATAAAATCCAGTTATGTGCGTGGCTCTCATATATTTTGATGCAAGTATGTAAATAAAAGCACGTATAATATGTATATCTATAATACGTGTTTTTACATGCCAATGTGTACGCTAAGGGGATATACAAAATAATAATTCTAATGCTAACTGATATATTCTTCATTCTTTTCTCGTTACCTATCTTATTAATACGAGTTTTACATGCCAGTGTGTTTTTGGCAATAAGGTCCGCCTGTACGCGTAATTCTCCCAATATTTCAGAACAAAATTTCTATATTCACATTTATATTACAAATGGATATTTATTATAATTACATTCTTCCTAATCAATATATTTGTATTCATATTATATTTGATTGTGCAAATTTGAATATTGGGTATAGTCTTAAAAAATAAATAGCATAGAAATCGCAAAAGAAACGCCTACTGCAGGAATTACAGATTTTCAAATAACATGAATTTACGTCAGCGGTCGCGAAAAACTTAACACTTTCGCGACCGCATATTTTGTCTATTTGACAGTAAGGTCCGCCTGTGTGCGTTATTGTCCCAAGTTACAATATTTCAGAAAAATATTTTCTGTATTTACATTCATATTGCAAATAGATATACATTATAATTATTTTCTTCCTAATTAAAATATTTGCATAGCTGCCAATATTTTAATTTATTCTAGAGTATTTTTAGCCCCGCCTTTATTTCATATCACTTATTTTTTTAAAGTAATTTTGTCTTATTTTATAAAAACTATATGTATTGGAGAAAACTTTTCTATAAATAAAGTGGTGCGAAATAAAGGCGGGGCTAAATGTACTTCGTTTACATTAAAATATTGGAAGCTATGTATTTGTATGCATAACATATTTGATTGTAAAAATGTGAATATTGAGTACATCTTAATAAATAAATAATACACAAATTGTGAAAGAAACGCCCACTGGCGGAGTTACAGATTTTCAAATGACGTGAATCTATGTCAGTGCTCGCGAAAGTGTTAAAATAATGGTCATGGAAGCATTCTTCTAAATTAAAAAATTATTTTAATCAAGAGAAGATTTCTGCTACAGCATTTTTTCCGCAAGGTTAATATTAAATTACGAAATTTAATTTTTATACGGCCCCTACTTTGCTAAGTGCTATATGAAAAATATACTGCTCTCAGTCTAAGAGAGAGAATATAAGAAACCCCATGCCTCTAAGTGAAGAATTCGCTGTGATATCAGAATTTTAAAATTCTAGCATTTTTCACCAAATCTTAAGGAGTTGTTTTAAAAGTAAGAAATTATAAATATATTACACTTCAAATAATATTAATTTATGTTTGCAATGTAACATATTTATCATCTCCATTTTCTTTCCCAAATCAATTTTATATTTGATAATTATTACATAAGTAAGTCAGAAGTTACCTATTAAAAGAAAGATTACTGCAATAATTACACAGTGAAATTTTTACTTTATACTTATAAGATATTAAGTTTATTTTTCATTTAGTATTGTTACCTTTTTAAAATTTTGTAATAACTACAATATTAAATTGTGGATGACAGTATGTTTTTATGTATTGTTACAATTTGAAGGAAGGAAGAATAACTTAATAATTTAATCTAGCTGTCATAAATTTTAAAGCACTAAATGTTTATATTGTTGTGCATTTAAAGTGACTGATTGTTGGATTTAGAATTCGATGTGATAGAGAATTGAATCTAATAAATGTAATCCCCCCCCCCCGTCCCTTTTACATATAATTTATGTACATTTTTAAATTATATAGTTACGTATAAAAATTGTTTGAATGGTCTGAAATTTCTTTTTGATATTTACAGATTGTTTAGGCATTTATTTGCATAAATGACATTTAAATTATTTAGTAATTATTCTAATTAAAATGCAAATATTTATATATTAAATATTAATATACATACATTCAATTGAAAGAATATTAATGCAACTAAATGCATTTCAATTGCATAAGAATGTTTTCTAAAGTTTTGTTGTAGCATTTATTCTATACGTAATATCAAAATGACAGGAAAATTAAACAGGCAATTTATGGCACTAGCAGGGTGTGGAACATGGGCGTAGAATTCATACCACTATCAATGTAAGAAAATTTTCGACTTCTTAAATCGACGATATTACTGGTAGAGAAATTTCTTAAACGGATTCTGGTATGAATTCTGCGCTCGTGTTCCATCCCTGCGCTAGTTTCCAATGTTAAATGTCACCGCCACAGATTAAAAGTTTTTCCAAGCAGTGCGGCCAGATTTAGGGAAATTCCACCATGAAAATTGGACGGTAACACTTGGCTAATCATTTCGAAGACTTTTATGTAATATTTCTTAGAAATGATTAGCCAACCATTACAACGGAAATTTAGTGTTGGATATTGAATGGAAGATTCCCTCAATCTGACAGCACTCAGGGGGGTGTTATTTCATAGATGCGCGCACTGTGAGTTATTTCAGATTTCTTGCACAGGTGATACCCCATTTCGCCCAAAGATCATTAGTGAGATAAGTCTTGACAGCATTTCCTGTTTCAAGTAGATCGACGGCCATTTTGATGCTGAAATATTTAATGGTCAGTGTCCGCTATGTTCAAAGACGATGACTAAACACCTGTGTTATAGCTTCCTTCTTTTTCCCTCCAAATCCTATAATATTCCCTTTAGTAGTCTAGTGGATATCCCTTGCGATCTTTTGGCTTTGTAAAAAATAAGCTGTAATGATGAAAGAAAATTAAATGTATTGTTATGTTATATTATGTTTCATTTTAGGTGTATCTGTAACTGAACATAGTAAAGAATAATTTTCTTTCTGTCTTTCTTTCATCGTTTCTTTTCTTTTTTCTAATATAAAGCAAACTTGATAAATTGGATTAATATTTTTGTTTTCCGCAAAGAGATTTTATAATTTATCAAAATTAAAAGAATTTTTGGATTGATTTTAGGATTTTTGTTATAAATAATTTAATTCGTGATCAATTTATAAATCTTAAAAGTTCTAAAAATTAATTAAAAATCTAAATGCCAGAAAAAAATTACCAATTATGCTACAAAAGCGCATTGGGATTGGATTGTGATTGAAGGAGGAAAAAAAAAAAAAAAAAAAAAAAAAGTATTGATTTGATCAACTTAGGACTTAAATAGTACCACAAACGAAGCGAAATGTTGAAATTAAATGAGTGCGCGTATATTTTAAATTTTAATATTTGTCCCAAATATTGTTTTGTGGTTACTTGATTTTTAAAATAATATGTACGAATGGGGCAGGATATAGGGATGAAGAGAAAATATAAACAGCAAGTGAAGCTGTAACTGTAAATACTGTAAATTAATTCCACAAAAAGCGTAAAATTTGAGTTAAGCCAATGTATATATATATATGTGTATAAGTAATAAAAGTAATTTAAATTAGTAATTTATATAAGTAATTTAAATTGTTTTTGTCTCTTATTGGATCTTAACATGTATCGCAACATTCCTGTGCTGTTTTAGCAATGTGTTACAATCAGTTTTATTTTTGTTGTGTTGGTATTGACATGTATCTATTAAATGCTAAAATATTAAGGTTAAATTTTATTAAGTTATCTATCATATATCTATATATTATTCAATTTTAATTTTAACACTTTCCAATAAAGTGGAAAAGTGTTTATGACTTCGGTTTGTCTGTGCGTCTGTCTGTCCGCGTTCTAACTCCCGTAAATATTGAAGGAATGTCTTGAAACTGATATATGTTATTCAAGTTCCTTATAGGATGTTCCCTACTGAAAATGGAACCACTGGTTTGTATACAGGGTCATCCGAAATTATTCCAAAGAATTGCGTTATACAAGCATGGGCGGCGAGTCATAGGGCAAGAGGGGGCGCCTGCCCCCATTAAATTTCAAGTGCAGGAGCGACGCCCCCTCTAAAATCACGGAGGATGATCAACGTTTGTTGCAGTTTTCTGAAGCTGTATTTAGAATATTTTCATGTATTCTTTCAATATTTCGAATGTTAAATTGTTACTAAAGTTTCCCTGCAACAATATTATTTCTTGTTCTGTACATTTTATTAGCTGATTCATTAGCCATAAATATATACATATATATATAATTTATGTTCATAACACCTATAGCCGAGTGAAATATTTACAGACGTTTTAAATTTATTTTGATGATTAGGATTTGAAAATTATGAAATTGACATTCCATGAGAAACCTTTATTTAATTTAGAGCTTTAGAAACTGCAGAGTATTTCCAATGTAAGTTTTAAAAATTTTTAAAGACTTTAAAACACCGAACTTAATTTAAAAGCATCTAAAAATTCGTTTGCTATCTAAGACAAATTTAATGTAAGATAAACTTTGAATGAAAGTAAATTTTTAAAATTTTGATTTACGTATTTTCTGAACCATATTACGGACTAAGGAGTTTTGATTTTAAAGATAGTAGATGGGAGGTACTTAGTTCGAATCTAGGTCACGCTCATCGGCTTCTTCGTTGGGAGTTTTCCATGATTATCTCTCAAACTCGAGGGAATATAGGCTAAGACGACTTAGCAAACCCCTACGAATGCATTCCATCCTGGCTTGATCCTCTTTACACAGACACACACATGCATCCCCCCCCTTAAAAAAAAGAGAAATAAAACCCAATATTATCATAGTTTTAAATCACGAGACCATAGATAATGTTGATGAAAATATGCCTAAAAAGAAGCGTAGTTCAATATTATAATATTTTAATTAAAAACCTTAAAAAAAAGAAGGTAAGTCAATTGTTTTTCAATATAGAAAAGCAATTAATATTCTTTTTATATAGCATTACGAGGACTTTCTCTAGGAAGGACAAGAAATGCACCACCTCCTAATCTTGGGAAAATTCCACAAACTTATCAAAATTACAAACCTAGTTCTGACTTGCTTTAGAAATTCGTTTTCTTCTTTTTTGAAAAAGTCTAGAAAAACTATGAAATTGGCTGGCAAAACCCGAAAATAAGTTGGTAAAAATATATAATTTTTTTCTTTTTTTCTTCTTTTTCTTTTCTTTATTTTTTGTTTTTCTTTCAGAAAATTAGTAGAAAGAACAAGTTACATGAGTTGAAACCGAAAATCGAAAACCGATAATCTTACGAATGATATTTCTAAGCGATGGACCTGGTCACACTACACTCTTAACTTTTAAAAAAGAAGGGCGGTCCAGTTAAAAATAAAAAGTAGAGGGGGGTGTTAAGGCCGATTAGACTATGCGAGTGTTTTAGTCATGTCTGGAGTGCTCTTTGTGAGGTCTTTTCTAGGGGTGAAATGAAAGTTTTGTAGAAAGCTACAGAAAACTTCAAACGACTAGACTGATGAGCGCAACCTTGGTTAGAACAGAACCAAGCACCTACGAAATCTACCAGCTTCAAAAGCAAAGCCTCTAGGCCACAAATGATGTGAAAGGTTGGTTGGTGTTCATCCAGAATTCTTAGAATATCATACAAAAATTAAGCGTATTTAAAATCTGATTTTTTTTTTTTTTTTAATAGGAATATAAAAACAGATAGGAACTATTACATATAGTGAGAGAAAGAGAAATATTTTCTGTATTTCATAAATTGACACTAATCTATATATATATAAATGAATGTTTGTCTCTATGTCCTTTATAAAATCGTAAACGGCTTGACCGATTTCGATCATTCTTTTTTTGTTTTTTTCCTTATACGTCAGGGATGTTTTAGGAAAAAAAAAAAAAAAATTGGAAAAAATCAAAAATTTGAAAGAAGATATTAAATAAAAACTCCATTTTAACTTTAAAATGATTAAAAAGAAAAATATATTTGATGCCAAAATAAAAAAAAATTCACGTTTATTTATTTTTTTCCGGAAATAAAATATTTTTAATTTCGCGTGATAAATAATAAGAATTAGAAAAAAAATCAATATACTATGAAAATATTCGCGTGTAAATAAATATTTTCATAGAGATACTTGCTATTAGCTTAAAAGTTTTATTTAATTGAGTAGTACTTACTTTTCTTTTCTACAGTAAAACAAAATTCTTCGTTTTAATTGATACTTTATATGCAACTTATAAAGGTTCTTTTATGTTTTCACCTTGATTGTAAATAGTAATAATTTCGAAATTTTTTTATTTTTTTTATTTTGCATATATCATAAAAGTTTTTTTTTTTTTTTTTTTTTTTTTTGTATGGAACAGCTTTAGTTTGGAAAATTTTGAAATTTGGCACCGAAGTACCTCGGACTTTTCTCGCCAAGGTCCTTAATTGCACAGTTGAGATAGCCAATTCAATTCATCGCAAAAATGGCTAAAAATACTTAAAGTCACCAAAGGGGTCCCATACTAAAACTGTGCTTTTTGTATTTATTTATTTATAATATTTTCTATTAAAGACTTCTGTGGTCACGAAATTTGGTGCGTAAATTGTTTGTATGCATCCGGCCCTTATTGTAACTGGATTTCACAAAATTCGAAATCCCCCCCCCCCCCTCTTCTCGGAGTCGGAGGGCAATAAACATGTGTAAAAACATGTTTTTTCGTTTGAATTCGCCTTAAATTATCTTAGATAGGCGAATTTTGGTGTGTGGATATTGATTAAGTGTACGCATTATGTACATTAGTGGGAATTTGCAAAACTTCGAACTCACCCGCTGAGGAAGGTTAAGTAAGAAGTGGGTAAGTTGCTGCCGAAGGCAGTGGGGACCCAGATTCCTCACGTTGCGAGCGAGAAAAACCTCTACCAATCACAGCGAGAACTTAGGTTATTAATAAAGATATGGGATTTTGACAACTCATTTAAGTTTAATGTCCAGCGAAGCAGGCAAAGCCTGCTAGTCTTAAAATAAAAATTTAAAGGGATTTAACAACATTGTATATTAAATGTTGTAATCTGTTTTGTAATGGATGGTTTTGACTTAAATACAGACGAGATTCCCATACAAGGCCTACGCACAAAATATTGAACTATCTAATCAGAGGCCTCTCTACTAGACTTGATGGAAATCTCCCTTGCAAGCCCTCTTCCAAAATAACATTAATAATAATAATATTTGTATTAAAAATCTGGAGTGACACCACTCGGCTTTCCGAATATTAAGTAATTAACGGTTGTTTAAATAAAGTAAGAGATGTCATTAAATAAACAAAAGGGAAAATGATAATAAGGTATATAAATATTTTTCCCTATGTATCATTTTCTTTAAATTAACCCCATCAAATATTTTGAGCATAGATCATGATGATAAGTAAATTTCGCTGTGCCCCTGTAAAACTCAATAAATGCTAGACTCACTAAAATCTATACAGTTCGTGCGACGGTCACCTATAAGTTATATAAATTTTCAGCTTAATCGAATGAGGCGTTCAGACGCTATCGCGCACTTTAAATAATTTGAGCCCATAAGCCACAATGATAAAGAATTTTTAATTGTGTCACTGTAAAAAGACTATAAGTGCTAGATTCTACAAAATTCGTACAGTTCGTTTGAAGGAGATCTGCAACATGCATATAAATTTTCAGTTCAATCGGATATAGCGTTTAGACGCTATCGAACTTTAACGAATTTGAGCCCATAGGGCATAATGATAAAGAATTTTTCGTTGTGTCCCTGTAAAAAAAAAAAAAAAACTATACGTGCGATATTCACCAAAATCAGTGTAGTTCGTGCAACGGTGACTCACGCAGGTGTATAAATTTTCAGCTCAATCGAAGTAAACATTTAGACGCTATCGCACTTTATTTGAGCCCATAGACCATAATGATAAAGAAATTTTCGTTATGTCTCTGTAAAAATCTATAAGTACTAGACTCACCGAAATTTATACAGCTTGTGCGACAGTGAACTGTAATATGTATGTAAATTTTCAACTCAATCGAAGGAGGCGTTTAGACGCTATCGCATTTTAAATAATTTGAGCCCATAAGGCACAATGATAAAGAATTTTTTCTGTTTTTCTAAAAGAACTATAAGTGCTACATAGTCCCAATCCCAAATGGATATAGTTAGTGTGACGGTGATCTAAACCATGTATATAAATTAGCAGCTCAATCCGATATGGCGTTTAGACGTTATCGCACTTTAAAGAATTTGAGCCCATAGAGCATAGTGATAAAGAATTTTTCGTTGTCTTCCTGTATAAGAACTATACGTGCTAGATTCACCAAAATTTATTCACTTCGTACAACAGTGACTTATAGCATGTGTATGAATTTTCAGCTCAACTGAATAAGGTGTTTAGATGCTACTGCAGTTTAAAGAATTTGAAGAATTTGGGCCCATATAAACCATAACGATAAAGAATTTTTACTTTCTTCTATATGTAATATAGAGAAAGTCTTGGATTAGTGAAAATTGTCGAACTCCGGCTTTCGATGGGTTTGCACGTTTTGGGATGTCCTGAACACGATTTTTTCTCTTGATCTTTTTTTCGTGCGGGTCGGGTTCGGGTCGGGTTTGGTTTTCAACAAGTCGGGTCGACTTGAAAACACCTTTAAAAATATTTTTTTCAATTATAAACATAAATTTATAGGCATGTTTACAACTATGTAACTAATTTAAACATTCTGCACGTACTAGACATGTATCGGTTGGTTGTTTGGTTGGAGGATTTAACCCTTTGCGGCGCAAGACAATTCAGATCATTTAAATTATACTGCCACCGGAATTCATGAACTAAATTAAACTAAAAGAAATTTTAAATTTTAAGGTTTAAAAAACCGGCCTTTTCAGATATGTTATAAACGTAAATTTTTGCTAAAAGGTTTCCGGGATGAATTTTTGCAGCTGGATCTTAAATTTTGCGTCCTCGCAGCAAGGACACCGCGCGTTAAGGGGTTAAGGCCGATTGACTCCAGATGTATCTTAGGCCTATAGGGGGAATGCCCTCCGTTTGAGTCTTTCTAAGGGGTCCTAGCCCGTATTTATGCGTGTTTCGGAGGAAACCACGGAAAACTCCGAACGGCTAGGTCGATGAGCGCGACCTGGGACACCCGACACCTCCCATCTACCAGTTTCGAGCGCAGAACCGCTCGGCCGCTGGTGGGCAGACATGTACCGGAGCTCCCTATTCATATCCGCCAGAAAAATAGATCCGTATTTGTATCTAGATCTGTTTTCTTTTCTTCAACGGAACTAATATGTATCTTCTGTAGAAACTGTATGAAAATTAGAAAAGTATTATAAATCTTTCTCGACTGTTGTTAATATATAAATTAAAGAAATACAAATACAGTATAACCTCGCATTTACATTCTGGAAACTGAAAAGATTTCGCAGTTTACAAGTTTTTTTTTTTTTTTTTACTTTCTTCTATATTCAGTAGAAGAAAGTATTAGATTCGTAAAAATTTTCAATTTCCGGTTTTTGATGAATTTGCACGTTTTGAGAGTCCCGAATACGATTTGACTTTTTCTAGAAAATATCAGTCTGTGTCTCTGTATGTGTGTGACAAAACTTTTGTGGCGACTGTATCTCTCGAACTACTGCACATAATTGCATATAAATTTGTAAATAAATGCGCCTTGACATAAATTAGTGCCTATCAACTTTTGGTGCCCATCGCTCAACAGATAGCGCTGCTATACAGTGATTTCCACAATTTAAGGGAATGCTATATCTCAGGAACTACTGCAGAGAATTGCATATAAATTTATATGTAGATGCACCTTGACATAACCTAGTCCCTATCAACTTTTTATGTCAATTTCTCAAAAGGTGGCGCTGCTATACAGGGATTTCCACAGTTGAAGGAAAGGCTATATTTCAGGAACTACTATACGAAATCGCACATAAATGTATAAGTGGATGTACTATGATATAAATTATTGTCTTTCCACTTTTGGTACCAATAATTCAATAGGTGGCGGTGTTATACAACGATTTCCATAATTTAAGGGAAAGAGAAATCTCAGGTTCTATTGTGTATAATTAAAAAAAAAAAAATGATATGTGAAAAGACCATTATCAGACATTATGCTGATTCAATTTGGATGCATATCGGCCAATAGGTGGCGCTGCTGTCCTGCAATTTTCCCCGAGAACGGAAAAGCTATATATCAACTTCTATGGTGTATAACTGTACAAAATTTGATAAGTGAAATAACCATTATGAAAACGCATTTTTTAATATACAATTTATGGAGAATAAAACTGCCTTTCTTTGTACAATGTAATTTTTCTCTAAGATGAAAATCCTCTGCATTCATTATGGCAGGTAATTTTGATAAATAATAGCTTTAAAAGTCTTTAAAAAAGCGTCTTCATAATAGTTACCTCATACATCGGGTTTCGTACTGTTATATGCCATAGAAGTTGAGATGTAGCCACATCCCGTTCTCAGTGAAAATTGCCCTATAGCAGCGCCACTTATTGGCTGATAGGCATCCAAATTGAATCAGCGTAATGTCATATAATGGCTACACAGATACATGTTAAGTTTTGTTATACACAACAGAACCTGTGATATAGCCTTCCCTGAAAATGAGAAAGTCTGCGTATAACAGCGTCACCTGTTGAGCAATTGACACAAAATTTGGTAGACGCTAACTTATGTCAAAGTTTATCTGCATATAAATTTATATACAAAATCGTGAGTAGTTCCTGAGATGTAGCCTTTCTTTAAATTGTGAAAATCGCGGTCCAGCAGCGCCACTTGTTAAGAAATTGACAACAAAAGTTGATAGGTACTAATTCAGGTCAAGGTACATTTGCATATAAATTTATATCCAGTTAAGTGCAGTAGTTCCCGAGATACAGTCGCATTTTTTTTTCACGCAGACACACAAACAGACGCTGATTCAAATTGAATGCCTATTAGCCAACAGGTGGCGCTGCTACACAGCGATTTCAGCAATTTAAGGAAAGGCTATATCTCAAGAACTACTGCACAGAATTTCATATAAATTTGTATGTAGGTGCCCTTTAATATGTATTAGCGCCTGTCAACTTTTGGTGTAAACCGCTCAAAAGGTGGCGATGCTACACAGCGATTTCCACAATTACAAGGAAAGCTATATCTCAGGTTCTATTGTATATCATCAAACAAAACTTAATATGTGAGAAGGCGATTATGAGATGCTGACTCAGTTTGAATGCTTGTCGACCAATAGGTGGCGCTGTTATACTGCAAATTTCATCGATAACATGATGGCTATATCTCAACTTCTATGCCATATAACTGTACGAACCATGATATGTAAGATAACCTTTATAAAAACGCATTGTTTAAGAAGTTATTTATAGACGATAAAACTGTCTCTCTTTGGATATTTAGTGTTAGATTTCCCTAAGATGAAAATTATTTGCATTCATCACGTTAAACTTTTTAATAATAGTTTTAATAAATTATTCGCACTTAGTGAATTTGACAGAAAAATATAGAAGAATGTCTTGTGGTGGCCACATCATACTAGTTTTTTTTTTTTTTTTTAAATTTACCAACTGTGTGACAATGAAAATTTACTTTATTTTATATCATGTTATATCATTTTACATTGTTTTGCATGATTTTTAGATGAATAAGTAATGTTGATTTATTTTTCGGGTTCGGGTTAGATAAGTCGGGTTCGGGTCGCAAAAAATTCTCTGTTGCGGGTTCGGGTCGGTTTTCGGGTTGATGAAATTTTTTTTGTCGGGTTCGGGTCGGGTTTCGGGTTGATGAAAATTTTTTTGTCGGGTTCGGATCGGGTTTCGGGTTGATTTAAAACTTATCTGTCGGGCTCGGGTCGGGTTAATGTGCATTATTCTTATTATTATGCAAATCTATTATCCTACCACCCTCTAAAATGAATATGCAAAAACATATGCTACTACTAATAACAATAATTTGAGTTTACTTTGTTACTCTAAACTTTGAACATTTTTTTTTAAATTACTTTTAATCGAAAAAAGTATTTTATTACTGTAAGAGTCTTAATAAGTAATAGCTAGAAAAATTAATTTTAATATAAATCATGCTTAAATTATTATTTTCAATCAATTAATATATTTTGTTTTGTATCATATCAATTAAATAAGTGTAAAATATGAAAAAAAAATTAAAATTACCGAAAACAAACACAGTTTATTACTTTCAAATTATTATTAGGTAATAGCAAGAAAAAGTTGTTTTTATAATAATAAATTATTTTATTATTTAAATAATTCAATTACACCTTTGTCGTATGGCATTTTTACAGCAATCTACAATTCTACATTAAAAAAAGAAAAAGAATTATAAAATGTTTATCAATATGTGCATCTTTTTCGTTACCCATCATACTATAAGTAGGGGATCTTAGGCAGTTATAAAAATTTAAACCGTCGGTTTTTTTTTTACATTTCTACACGTTTTGAGTTGTGAGAAATCTAAAAATCATAAAACTGATATGGTTTATCCGTGTGTTATCATAAAGGGTCTTTGTCTAACACACAAAAAAAAAAAAAAAAAAAAAAACTACTAAGGTTTAATTAAAAAAAAAAAAAAAAAAAAAAAAAAAAACTGGTGGATGGGTGGGCAGATGTTTGATTAAGGAGGTAGGGTGGTGTTGTTTCGCTGGTTGGTTGGGTGGGTTTGTTGCTGAATAAAATAAATTAAAAAAAAAAAAAAAAAAAAAAAAAAAGAGTGTGGGGGGGATTACTCATAGTTACATGCTTGTATTTCTGGTTGATACTATGTATTTTGAAATCTTTTATCCTTAAATTTAATTTTGTACATCTGGCTACTTGAGGCTTCCATTGTTAAGTTTGAACAATCAATCTATATGCATAACAAAAATAATTTATGGAATATGGTACTAAATATCGACTCCCTTCAAAAACTAATATTTCACAGATTATACAACAGTTTTCATATGATATTGATTTGTTTATTTATAAACTCTCCATCTCTTATAATAAACCTTTTGAATATTTCAATCAATGGAAATTTTTAGTGATTTCAAAACTTAAAGATGAATTAATTCAACAAAAATCAAATCTCACACATTACAATAAATCAAATCTCTTTAAATCGATCAAAGAATTGCAACAAAACTTTGTTATTACTTATGTAGATAAATCTCCTAATAATTATGCTATAATATGTAAACATTATTATCTTTCTTTACTCAGTTCATCTATATCTAATAGTACTAACTTTCATCTTACAAATCATGATCTTAAAATCAATAACCGCAAAATTCACTGCTTTTATAAATTGCTAAAGCTACCATATAATAATTTTAAATATCCTTATATTGTACTTATCCCTAAATTTCACAAAAATCCTATTAAATTTAGAACTGTCACTGTAGGGTGTAATACTTACAACAATAACGCTAACAAAATTCTCCTTGATATTCTCAAACAAATCTATGACTTAATCAGTAGATCAAAAAACTTCTTTTGCCTTAAAAATAGTTATCAACTTAAAGCCAATGTCTTATCTATGAATAATGTGACTGATATCATGACTTATGATTTTGCTGACCTGTTTAATAATATTAATTTAACGGATCTTCATCATATCATCTTTAACCTTTTTGAAAAATTTAAAAGTCAAATCTCTTTACCAAAATGCTTTTCGGCAGCATCATTTAAGACACTTTTAAATTTTATTATTCATAACAATTACATTCTACACTGTAATAAGATCTATATTCAAAAGGTCGGTATTCCACAAGGAGGATGCAGCTCGAGTATGTTAGCTGACTTATACCTTTACCATTATGAACAGGGATTATGTATTAAAAATGTCTATTTTTACCGATACATTGATGACATTATAATTTTTTATGTCAATAATTTTTCCCCTAATTTATTTAAATTTGAATATCCTTCTCACCTTACCTTAACTCATAATCTTCTCAACAATAACTGTATAAATTTCTTGGATTTAAAAATCAAACTTGATGGTAGTCAAATTTATACTGATCTGTATGACAAAAGACAAGATTTCAGTTTCAAAGTAAATTTATTTACTCACTTTACTTCTTGTCTTCATATCTCTGTTTACAGAAATATCCTACTCAATCACCTCTTTCGTATACATAATCTTTGTTCTGTTAGGTTTAAAAACAAAAATATCTCTCACATAATTAATGTTGCTACAAAAATGGGTTATCCTAAAAAATTTATTTATTCACTTGTTTATCATAAAGGGTCTTTGTCTAACACACACACAAAAAAAAAAAAAAAAAAAAAAAAAAAAACTACTAAGGTTTAATTAAAAAAAAAAAAAAAAAACTGGTGGATGGGTGGGCAGATGTTTGATTAAGGAGGTAGGGTGGTGTTGTTTGGTTGGTTGGTTGGGTGGGTTTGTTGCTGAATAAAATAAATTAAAAAAAAAAAAAAAAAAAAAAAAAAAAAGAGTGTGGGGGGGATTACTCATAGTTACATGCTTATATTTCTGGTTGATACTATGTATTTTGAAATCTTTTATCCTTAAATTTAATTTTGTACATCTGGCTACTTGAGGCTTCCATTGTTAAGTTTGAACAATCAATCTATATGCATAACAAAAATAAGATCTTATATTATTTGGAAAAAAAAAAAAATCTTTTAAATTATAATTTTAATTATTAATGACTGCCCTATAATGCTTATCCTTATATGTGTACTCTTTGGCATTATTGCTTGTAATTGTGTCTGATTAAAACTTAACATTTAATACTATGATTTCAAGATTATTTAGTTTTGGGTTAATCACAAAAGTTCAATTCTTCTAATTACTTAATTGGCGCTAAAAATTATCTTAATCTTGCAGTCAATACTTCTAATTACCTTAATCTTTCAGTCACTACATCTTAATTTCCCTTATTGCATTGGATTCTTCTCCTGAAATAATTTTACTGACTTAATGTTATTATAGCTCACCGATAGATGGCGCTTGCACTCTGTCTTATGATTTTATTCTTCTGTCTTTAACTTTAATGATATATTATTAATGTATATGGTACGATTTAATTCAACTCTACTAGTTTTAAAATTAATTAGATATAAAATCTATTTTAACATTATCATTTAATATTAACTCTGTGTAATTTATCTTTAATGAAAATGCTCTGAAGTTTCTTCGATTAATCGATATCTGTCGAGATTTTATTTTACTTCAATTTAAGTTTTGGCATCATCCTTTTCTCCTGTTAGAGTTAATTGTTATACATGTGGTTGCTTTGCTTCATTCATGTGTTCACTTTGGTATCCATTAAGATTAAATTTAATCTTTTTTTAATCTTTGTTTTAATTTAATATTTCAATTATTTCTAATTCTTTTTGGTTTTGCTGCATCGATCGGGGTGTGGAACGATATTAATTGCTATGATTAGCAATATCGTTGTACGAAATCGTTGCGGCTCTTTAAGCTTTATGAAGCATGCACCCCTTGATAAGTATGTTTCTACGTTTAAGCATTTACATCCAAATATTTCTGTGATTTATTAATTATTAATCGTTTTCACTCTCATAAGCTTAATGGTCATTTTTATTATCATTCTGGTAGGCTTAAGTATTTTATGTTACTATCCTAACTCATTGGTTCTTAATCTACATTGCAACTTTTTGTGTAATTCTTTCCTCTGTGTTAAATTCAGTTCTATATTTTAGTGTGCTGTTATTGTCTTAGTTCTATTAATAGCTGAATTTTATGATTTAATCTTATTACGATATCTATTATTTATCTTTGCATTTAAATTCCATCTGCTGCTTATGCGCATTTAATTTAAATGTATTTTGTTTAATATAAACAGTTTTTTCATTTATTTAAAATCTTGTTTATGATTTAATGTATATATTATTATATATATACATATGTTTGCCAATCTGGCTTACCATCAGTAATTTAAAAAGTTTACATGCACTTTGATTATAGCTGCAATGGCGCTTTATCTGAGTTGTATCATTTCAATTGTTAATCATACCTTGATTTTGCTGTTTGTGGATCTATGCATTTAATGGCTCTTTTATGTGGAACTGTTTTATTTAAGTTCAAATTGGGATATTCCTTTAGTAGTTTGTATATTTTTCAATAAGTTTTGACTTTTATTATTAAAATTAAAAGTGTTTAAGCATAATTTTCTAAAGTTACATGTGGATGAATTTTGATATCATGAGCATTTATTATTCACTTTGTCCATTATAGTTTTTCTATCGTCAACTTATTCAATTTTAGTCCTATGAATTTGATTGTAGGGTTTATAATCATAATGCTTCGGGTTGAATTATACTTTGGATTGGAACTTTTTGTAAATATTGTGTATATTTAATTATGTAATTATCCCAGATTAAATGAATGGTTAATTTTTATTAATGTATGCTTATTATAATCTAGAAAGGTTAATATTCAATTTGTGATTTTCAATATGTTGGTGGATATGTATAGGTTGATGACCATGATTAAAGATTAATATTCCAGACACTTTAATTTTCTATTTTATTATATAACTATTTATTATTAAAAAAAAAAAAAAAAAAAATATTTATCAATTTTAATTTTAAATTTAAATTTTCAATTTTGATATCTCGTTACTTATTCAAGAAATTTCTTTTTTTTTATTTATTGATATTCTAAATGATATTTATAATGTATTCTTGCAAATTAAAATTTTTATTTATTGATATTCTAAATGATAGTTTTAATGTATACTTGCAAATTACAATTGATTTTCTTATTATCTATAAAACCACTCCTTTATTATGAATGTTCTCAGTAAATTAGTAGTGCCTGGCAAGAAATGCTTTGGTCATCCTCAGTATTGTGCCCGGTACAGGAATATTGATAGGGATATTCCTGGATCGATATCAAGCTACCTATACTCTCCTCCTTCCAATCTTAAATTTAGAAAGTGTGATTCTTCTCGTTGCAAAACTTGCCCTAATGCTTTACAGTCCCAAATTTATAATGATTTAAAATTGGTTCCTTTCTGACAGGTTTATAATGTAATATACAAATTAAGCTGTGGTATGTGTAAAATGCAGTATGTAGGTGAAACTTCCACCCCTTTACATCTTAGAATTAATCAACATCGCTCAGACTCCAAAAAGTTATCATCACCTGTCCTTAACAATAAATCAACTATTGAGCTAAGACATTTTAATTTACATAATTTCTGCTCATGTACTATTGAAATTCTTCGGATTCAAAAAAATAAAAGTGAGCGCCTTTTCTATGAATCTCACTACATGAAATACTTTAATACAATTTATCCATATGGTCTGAATCATGAATATTTCAATAGGGTTGTTAAGGTTTATACTAACATTAATCCCCTTCATGATTACTCCCCTGTGTACTCTGTTCTTAATCATAGTGTCAACCAGAAAACTTCTCGTTCAAAAAGAGGTAAACAATCAAATAAATCTGCTAATGGTTTAATATCAAAAAATCTCATTATTAAGAATATTCTAGCCTTACAGTCAAATTATCTTAACCATTATGATTGGATTTATATTAGAAAGTTTATATTTGCTATCAAAAAAAAGTATTTGTCCATTTACTTAAGTGTATTTAAAAACCTATCCTATAATCAACATTTTTCTGATATTTTCTATGATTTAATATTATACAGAATAAAACTCTTCAATTTAAATATCTCTAAAAAACCTCACAAAATCCAATCTAATTCACAGCTTATTCTAAATTATTCTAATCAAATATTTAATAGCATTAATATATCATCCATTCTTAATGATAAAACATGCATGTTTCCAATTAAAGACATTCATATTTCTCGCACCTTTAAATATCCTATTACGCTTGGTCGTCTGCTTTTTAACTATAATTCAGTCTCTAAGTCTAATTTATCTTCTCATGTGACTTGTAGTTGTGCTCATCCCTCTTATGTAAAATATGTTGACAGAGATCATGCACATATTATCACTGGTGATCTTAATATTATTAATGACTCTAATTTAAAGAAATTTATGGAATATGGTACTAAATACGACTCCCTTCAAAAACTAATATTTCACAGATTATACAACAGTTTTCATATGATATTGATTTGTTTATTTATAAACTCTCCATCTCTTATAATAAACCTTTTGAATATTTCAATCAATGGAAATTTTTAGTGATTTCAAAACTTAAAGATGAATTAATTCAACAAAAATCAAATCTCACACATTACAATAAATCAAATCTCTTTAAATCGATCAAAGAATTGCAACAAAACTTTGTTATTACTTATGTAGATAAATCTCCTAATAATTATGCTATAATATGTAAACATTATTATCTTTCTTTACTCAGTTCATCTATATCTAATAGTACTAACTTTCATCTTACAAATCATGATCTTAAAATCAATAACCGCAAAATTCACTGCTTTTATAAATTGCTAAAGCTACCATATAATAATTTTAAATATCCTTATATTGTACTTATCCCTAAATTTCACAAAAATCCTATTAAATTTAGAACTGTCACTGTAGGGTATAATACTTACAACAATAACGCTAACAAAATTCTCCTTGATATTCTCAAACAAATCTATGACTTAATCAGTAGATCAAAAAACTTCTTTTGCCTTAAAAATAGTTATCAACTTAAAGCCAATGTCTTATCTATGAATAATGTGACTGATATCATGACTTATGATTTTGCTGACCTGTTTAATAATATTAATTTAACGGATCTTCATCATATCATCTTTAACCTTTTTGAAAAATTTAAAAGTCAAATCTCTTTACCAAAATGCTTTTCGGCAGCATCATTTAAGACACTTTTAAATTTTATTATTCATAACAATTACATTCTACACTGTAATAAGATCTATATTCAAAAGGTCGGTATTCCACAAGGAGGATGCAGCTCGAGTATGTTAGCTGACTTATACCTTTACCATTATGAACAGGGATTATGTATTAAAAATGTCTATTTTTACCGATACATTGATGACATTATAATTTTTTATGTCAATAATTTTTCCCCTAATTTATTTAAATTTGAATATCCTTCTCACCTTACCTTAACTCATAATCTTCTCAACAATAACTGTATAAATTTCTTGGATTTAAAAATCAAACTTGATGGTAGTCAAATTTATACTGATCTGTATGACAAAAGACAAGATTTCAGTTTCAAAGTAAATTTATTTACTCACTTTACTTCTTGTCTTCATATCTCTGTTTACAGAAATATCCTACTCAATCACCTCTTTCGTATACATAATCTTTGTTCTGTTAGGTTTAAAAACAAAAATATCTCTCACATAATTAATGTTGCTACAAAAATGGGTTATCCTAAAAAATTTATTTATTCACTTGTTTATCATAAAGGGTCTTTGTCTAACACACAAAAAAAAAAAAGAAAAAACTACTAAGGTTTAATTAAAAAAAAAAAAAAAAAAAACTGGTGGATGGGTGGGCAGATGTTTGATTAAGGAGGTAGGGTGGTGTTGTTTGGCTGGTTGGTTGGGTGGGTTTGTTGCTGAATAAAATAAATAAAAAAAAAAAAAAAAAAAAAAAAAAAAAAGAGTGTGGGGGGGATTACTCATAGTTACATGCTTATATTTCTGGTTGATACTATGTATTTTGAAATCTTTTATCCTTAAATTTAATTTTGTACATCTGGCTACTTGAGGCTTCCATTGTTAAGTTTGAACAATCAATCTATATGCATAACAAAAATAAGATCTTATATTATTTGGAAAAAAAAAAAAAATCTTTTAAATTATAATTTTAATTATTAATGACTGCCCTATAATGCTTATCCTTATATGTGTACTCTTTGGCATTATTGCTTGTAATTGTGTCTGATTAAAACTTAACATTTAATACTATGATTTCAAGATTATTTAGTTTTGGGTTAATCACAAAAGTTCAATTCTTCTAATTACTTAATTGGCGCTAAAAATTATCTTAATCTTGCAGTCAATACTTCTAATTACCTTAATCTTTCAGTCACTACATCTTAATTTCCCTTATTGCATTGGATTCTTCTCCTGAAATAATTTTACTGACTTAATGTTATTATAGCTCACCGATAGATGGCGCTTGCACTCTGTCTTATGATTTTATTCTTCTGTCTTTAACTTTAATGATATATTATTAATGTATATGGTACGATTTAATTCAACTCTACTAGTTTTAAAATTAATTAGATATAAAATCTATTTTAACATTACCATTTAATATTAACTCTGTGTAATTTATCTTTAATGAAAATGCTCTGAAGTTTCTTCGATTAATCGATATCTGTCGAGATTTTATTTTACTTCAATTTAAGTTTTGGCATCATCCTTTTCTCCTGTTAGAGTTAATTGTTATACATGTGGTTGCTTTGCTTCATTCATGTGTTCACTTTGGTATCCATTAAGATTAAATTTAATCTTTTTTTAATCTTAGTTTTAATTTAATATTTCAATTATTTCTAATTCTTTTTGGTTTTGCTGCATCGATCGGGGTGTGAAACGATATTAATTGCTATGATTAGCAATATCGTTGTACGAAATCGTTGCGGCTCTTTAAGCTTTATGAAGCATGCACCCCTTGATAAGTATGTTTCTACGTTTAAGCATTTACATCCAAATATTTCTGTGATTTATTAATTATTAATCGTTTTCACTCTCACAAGCTTAATGGTCATTTTTATTATCATTCTGGTAGGCTTAAGTATTTTATGTTACTATCCTAACTCATTGGTTCTTAATCTACATTGCAACTTTTTGTGTAATTCTTTCCTCTGTGTTAAATTCAGTTCTATATTTTAGTGTGCTGTTATTGTCTTAGTTCTATTAATAGCTGAATTTTATGATTTAATCTTATTACGATATCTATTATTTATATATATATATATATATATATATATATATATATATATATATATATATATATATATATATATATATATATATTATTAAAAATTTGTTATATATTAAGAATTTAAAAACTAATAAATTCTTATTATTGATTATAAAAATTAATTTTAATTTTAAGTAAAAATTTTAAAAAATTGAATTTTTATATTTGAATAAATAATTTTCTTTATATAGCTTTCAAAAGCATCTATTAACACGCACACTCACACATATATAGGTATATATACACACATATATAATCATAAATCATTATTTTAACTCTTTAACTCATAATACATATGATTGATTTAGTTTACATATATTTGGTTTATAAATATCAGTAATTATATATATATATATATAGATATATATATATATATATTGAAAACCTTTTCAAACACACACACATATATATACATTTATATATATTTTACCTAAAATAAAAATAATCTCATCTTAACTTTTTCTTACTTAAAATATGGTCTGCAGAGGTTAAGCGCCTGTAAAACTTGTTTATCCCACTCCACCCGTCTGAGGCCGTGGTGGCCGCTCCTCCTTAGTTTTGTTTGAGTTTCATTTGTTTGAACACTGCCTTTATTTCACATAGTTTTCATTTTTTATACTAAATATAAGTAATCATCACATTAAAACATTCTTACAAGCTTTTAAACGCATTTCAAAACTGAAAACGCATTTTTATTTATTTATTTTCCTTCAATAGATCTTCTTACGCGTCACTTTTTTTCCGCCAATCGATAGACCTAAATCTCAAAATCGAGCTTTCGTTATGATTACAATACTTGTACGTTCGGAAAGTAAAAAGCATATAAAAGTATTCGGTTAGTTGAAATTAATATTTTAAAAATAAATAAATTTTAATAAACAATTTTAATCTATTGTAACGTCATTTCATCAGAAATTTTTGATAATACAGGTTTACATCCATAAATATATTTCCGTTTATGTTGAACATAAATAAGTAAATAAATAAATAAATAAACACGTTTCTTTCTTTCCTTTCATCTTTTTTTGGAACATAGTAACATTGTTTTTCTTAAAAAAAACTTAAAGTTAAAATGGAGTTTTTAATTATTATCTTGTGAACTATTATCTGATTGAGCTAAACATTATGACGTTAGATAGATTTTATTCTGATCAATAAGAGTACGAAGTTTCGTAACTATCGGTTTAACGGTATACTTTGTACAGCTAATTAAATCCTTATATAACATTTCATCCATTTTATTAAAATAAAATCGCGGTCCAAATTCTGTTTTTTGAAGTGGTACCTGGTACAGTTCGCACCTGACACAGTTCGAGAGGTCTCTTCCTTAATATTATATTGGATAGCATGACAATTAGTTACCATGTGTATATTTTAACTAGTGGATCTGCAGATCAGGAGCCTCAACGTCCTAGTTGCATCAGACATTTTTCAATAGGTCATTTTTATTTATTTCTTATTATATAATAGTATATATTGATTCGATCGACTTATTACCATAATCAGATACATTTCTGAGGGGGGCTGCCGCCCCCCTCAACCCCCCGCTGTATCTCTCTTTCTATACCTATTTGTATCTCATATAAAGTGTTACGGAATTGTAAATAATTGCATTTATTTTTGTATAAATTTTTTCAAAGAGGCTTAGTAAGTCGATAAAATGCTAATTTTGTGCATTTCTAGTCGTTTTAGCGTTAAAATAGCCTAATTTTCCTTTAAAAACGAATTGAAAAGCTCCAATAAGGGAAGAAATGGATTTGGCGACAAATTTGGCGACTGTTTCCCTCCTTGGCGATTTTTTTCGCGACCTTGGCGAGAAAATCCTTATTAGGGATATACCAAATATGTAAGCTCTAATCTCATTGGCTGATGAGATACGATAATTTTACAGAACAGTCTGTGTTCGATAGAATAGTATAAAAGGAGCATTTTTTTAGTCAAGGCTTCCAATCTCAGATCTGTGTCGGTTTCGTCAAATGTTTGCTTTGCTTTGAGCCTCTTTGAATGAGACTTGCTTTATGTGTTATTGCTAAACAGTTTGTACTGTTGTTTTGCTGTTAACGGCTGTTGTTTAAGCTATGTTTACTGGTTGAATTGAAGCTGATACTTGGTTTATAGACCTGTATTCTTCTGGAACTTTCTGTGAATAAATCACTGAATTTTTGCAAGTTTCGCCTTTCATTTTCGGACAACTTACAAACCCCCAAGTACGCAACAATATGCATTCTTATTAAACGACGGTCTTGTATTATTTCCCAGAAACTCATAAATACCGAATTTCATACAAAAAAAAATTACATAGCATATCGGAAATATTTTGCGTAACCTTTAAACTAATTATCAATTCTATGCCCACAATTTTCAACATGAAAACAGGCTTTTAAAATTCCAATAAAATTTCATTATATTTGATGGGGTGTAACCATGTTAAAATACACTTTTAAGAAATACCGACTATACACCATAAAAGTACGAAATTCCTTTATGTATCCCGGAAAAGTAGCCACAGTCATTATAAACGCCAATAATAAGAATAAATGTAATTAATTATAACTCATTAATCATTCAAACTAATTTGACATCATTTGGATGATTACAGTACATACTCGGAATTATTTTGTGTGGTCCCATAAATTATTTAGTCTATACATAACTTTTTTTTAGAGTAAACACGATTTTAAGCATCTTTATAATGTATGTTAACTTTATTAAGTTCAATTCAGCATAAACGCATTAAAGTGCGCGCTTAAATTAAAAATTCGTCCATAGGCTCTAATGTTACGAAATTCTTTCGTGTGTCTTTGTAAACGAACCATAAACATTGTATACACCAGTAAAAACTATTCAGCTTATTTTGCGTTTAAAATTAATCATTGTTCCAAATTTAACATCGTTTGGATGACTAAGTGACATTGTCAGAACACTTTTGTAAGGTCCTGTACATTAATTACAAAGCTTAAGAGCACATATTTTCTTCAAGCAACATAAGTTTAAGCATCTTACTCACGTACTCTAGTTCCATTTTCTTCATTGCAAAGTAATGATCTTAAAATGCGTTTAAACGAAATTCACCCCATACGCCGTAATGTTAAGAATTTTGGCGTGTCTCTGTACACAGTTTATAAAAAATATAGCAATGAAAATTATACAGCTACTTATATGGAAAGCTGGAATGTGTGCGCCAATTTGCAAGTCAATCGAAGGATTTTTGCGGCCGCTATTGCGGTACATACAAATTCTTCCCATAGGCTGTAAGGATAAGAAAAGTTTTGGCGTGTCCCTGTACACGAACAATAAAGGGAATACACACCTAACACTATACAGTTAATTCTGTTGGGCTCGTGAATATGTGTACCAAATTGCAAGTCTATAGCGTTATTTTTGGGGACGCTATCGCGGTACATACAAATTCTTCATATAGGCCGTAATGATAAAAAAAACTTTGGCGTGTCCCTGTACATGAACTACAAATGGAATGCACACCCAAAACTATACAGTTAATTTCGTGGGGATCATGAACATGTGTACAAAGTTTCAAGTCAATAGCGTGGTTTTTACGGCCGCTATCGCACGACAGACAGACAGACAGACGGACGGACCGACGGAACCCACAATCCTTTTGAGTCTCAACAGAGGGCCTCCACTGACGTTTCGGCAAAAATTGAAGTCAATAGCTTGATTTTTGCGGCGGCTATCGCGGTACATACTGATTCTTCCCATAGGCCGTAATGATAGAAAATCTTTGGCGTGTCCCTGTACACGAACTACAAATGGAATACACACCTAAAACTATACAGCTGACTCCGTAGGGCTTATGAACATGTGTACCAAATTGCAAGTCGAAAGCGTGATTTTTGTGTCTGCTATCGCGGTACATACAAATTCCTCCCATAGGCCGTAATGATACAGGGTTTAATCCAACTTTTTAAAAATGGTACCCCATTTGTGAATTTATAAAATAATTTGTGAAAAAATCAAGTAAGTTTGTGAAAATAATGCTTCAGAACAATTAACCAAAATGTGCAATTTTTTAAAATTTTAAAATACATTTAAAAAATAAAATGGAACAGTCGTAAAATAAATATATATATATATGCTGGCCAGTTATTTCTTATGCATAAAATAAGGTGTTTACTTAGATATTTACCATTTTCTCCAGTAAATATCCAAACTGAGGGTATTTTTTTATGTTTGATGCAGCGAAGCTTATAAAAATATTGCTGAGAATTGACTTTGTGAAAGTGCTGCTTTGCTGAAAATTGATTTTGTGAAGGTACCTCATTGCCAAAATTTGACTTTGTGAAGGTACCTCATTCCCAAAAGTTGACTTTGTGAAAGTGCCTCAATGGGGTACTAAATTTGTTCTGGATTAACCTCTGTGATAAGAAAAATTTTGGCGTGTCCCTGTATACGAACTACAAATGGAGTACATACCAAAAACTATACAGCTGATTTCGTGGGGCTCATAAACACGTGTACCAAATTTCAAGTCAATAGCGCTATTTTTGCGGCCGCTATCGTGATACATACAAATTCCTCCCAGAGGCCGTAATGATAAGAAAAACTTTGGCGTGTCCCTGTATACGAACTACAAATGGAGTACATACCAAAAACTATACAGCAGATTTCGTGGGGCTCATGAACACGTGTACCAAATTTCAAGTCAATAGCGCTATTTTTGCGGCCGCTATCGCGATACATACAAATTCCTCCCATAGGCCGTAATGATAAGAAAAACTTTGGAGTGTCCCTGTATACGAACTACAAATGGAGTACATACCAAAAACTATACAGCTGATTTCGTGGGGCTCATGAACACGTGTACCAAATTCCAAGTCAATAGCGCTATTTTTGCGGCCGCTATCGCGCGACAGACAAACAGACAGACAGACAGACACAGCCCAAAACCGTTTTGAGTCTCAACAGAGGGCCTCCACTGACGTTTCGGCAATTAGAATAACAACAAAAAAAAAAAGTTTGTCATCAATGTTTAGTGAAAAATATGGTAAACACATGTTCTCTGAAAGTTATCAGTCATGTTAATTGTCCGCGGTATCCGTCCGTGGCTTGGGGTCAGATAAGAAATTATCATTGCAATTAGTTATATTTCCTTAAACGCATCTGGAAATTTCTGTAAACGATACTGAGAAAGAAATCAAAGTTGCAGATTTCAATTTTTAGATAGGCATGGGAAATTCTGAAGAAGCTTTAAATTTCTTACATAGCTAAGTATCCCAATGCGTGAATTAATCAATAAATAATTACATGTGCAAATAACGCATTACAAACGCGATATTGAAAAAGATTTGGTGATTCTAGCACTTATAGATTTTTACAGAAGACACAAAGAAAAATTCTTTATGATTATGGCGCAAATTGTTCAAAGTGCGATAGCGCCTAAATGCGATTAAGCTGAAAATTCATATACATGTTACAGGTCACCATCGCACTAACTTTGTTGATTTGGGTAAATCTAATACTTATTTTTCTTTGTCCCAGTATAAAAACAAATCTTTATGATTATGGCCTATGGGCTCAAATTATTTGTTGCGCGATAGTGTTTAAACGTCTTTTTCGATTGAACTGAAAATTTATATACATATTATAGAACACCATTACGCGAACTGTATAATTTTAAGAGAATCTAGCATTTATTGTTTTTATTACTTTCTTCTATATTCAATAGAAGAAAGCATTGGAATCGTAACAATTTTCGACCTCGGAATTTGCACGTTTTGAGAGATCTAGAACACCATTTTTAGAAAATGTTTGTCTGTGTGTGTGACAAAACTTTGTGGCAATTGGAAACACTGCACAGAATTTCCATAAAATTTAATATGTAGTTGCATCTTACATAAATTAGTGCCATTCAAATTTTGATGAAAATCGTCCGACAGGTGGCGTTGCCATCTCGCTTTTTCTAAATTTTTACGATGGCAGCATATGGCAAAATTTCGTATAAATGTACACAAAGGGAATTACTTTTTAATAATCATTATGAAATTAAAAAGAATTCTTAATAATAGTGATTGTCAACTAGGAAAAAACTTCTGTATATGCATAAACATCCCTATCCCCTCGAGCTCGTATGTCTTTAAAACGAATTGTTGAACCGTTGATCTGCGATAATCTATAATAATAAATTTAAAATAAAATTATCGATTTTTTTTTTTTTTTTCATTTTTGACAAAAAGAAAAAGAAAAAAAAAAAATCTAAATTTTACTTCTTTTATATAATAATATCCGAAGAAAGTATTGGATTCATGAAAATTTTCGAACTCTAGTTTTCGACGGTTTTTCATGTTTTGAGATATCTTGATCACGATTTGGCTGTTTAAAAAAAATATCTGTCTGTCTGTGTGCGTATTGCAAATTTTGTGGCTGCTGTATCTCACGAAACAATGAACAAAATTTAACCAAACTTTGTATTTAGTTGGACCTTGACCTAAACTGGTACTGATTAGATTTGTGGATCAATCACTTAACAGGTAGCGTTGTCATCCTTTTTTCCCTAAATTTTTAACATGGCAGTATAGGACAAAATTTCATATAAATGTACTTAATGAAAGTTATTCTTAATGCTTGATTGTAAAAATTACATCAATTATTGATAATAGTAGTAGAAAACTAGGGAAAAAGTTTGTGCATATAGGAGCATTGCTTCCCCCCCTTGGGGGTAGTACCCCCAAGGGAGTGTAAATTTTCAATATGGGTATCTTTTGAAAGAACTCGTCAATACCTTTAAAACGAATGGTTGAACCATAGATTTGTGATAATTTAAAACGAAGTTATAGATTTTTTTTTTCATTTTTAACGAAAAAAAAGGGGGGGGGCTGATATTTCATTTATGTTCATGTGTGTACAAAACTGACTTTTTTCGGCATTCAGTATCATACTACTTTTAGGTAAAAATCGTCTGCATTTACCATGGAAAATAAATTTAATAAATAATTTGTAAATAGAGAATTTTTACGACACGTTATAGTACTTTATACATGAAATCTGATCCGAAAACCAACTCTTTTTACCCGAACTCGACCAGAAACCCGAAAACTAAAAGAAAATTATTAATTCATCTAAAAATCTTGCAAATTTTATTTTGAGTTATAAAATAAAATAAATATTCGTTGTCAAACAGTTTATAAGTCATTTTAAAAATAATTAAAAATTTAATTACTAATACACTAAATAAGAAGTTTAAAAATATGAAAAACAGATAAATAACAACTAGCAAACCCGTGTGAAATTTACGCAATTTCTTTCTTTTTAACACTTTCCAACAAGGTTGAAAAGTATTTATGATTTCTGTTTCTCTGTCAGTCTGTCCGTGCGCTAACTCCCGTAAATATTCATGGAATTTCTTGAAACTGATATATTTTATTCAAAGTCACTATCGGATGTTTCCTATTGAAAATGAAATGAATACCTCTATTGGTTTGTGTACAGGGACACCCGAAAGTATTCCAAAGCATTGTGTTCTATGTGAGGTATTTCTATAAACCATATTTTAATGTATTTACACAAGTCTTAAAGAATTTAAAATATGTTATTCAAGTTCACTATCGGATGTTTCCTACTGAAAATGGAATAAATACCATCATTGGTTCGTCTACAGGTTTAACTAAAAGTAATTCAAAGCATTGCATTCTATGAGAGGTCTTTCTATAAGCCAAAATTTATTAACTTTACTTTGCACAAATCTTAATAAAATTGAAATATGTTATTCATATGCACAAAAGAAGGCTTTCTATAGCATATAGTATAACTAACATGAGATTTACAGGGCTATACAAAAATATTCAGTAACATTAAGGTATATTATTGGAATTTTGCTGGAATTGCACTTTCGTTTACATTACACGTTATAACAATTTTTAACAGTGAATATGATTTCAGTTTGTGTACCTGTCTGTCCGACTGTTCATCTCTCTATCTGTCCGTCAGCCCACCCCCAGCGTCCTTAAATACTTTCAGAATTTAAAAAAAATTTGATATATGTTATCCAAGCTCACTATTGAATGTTTCCCATTTAAAATGTCATTAATATGTTTTGTATAGCTGGTTTGTGTACAGGGACACCAAAAAATATTCCAATGCATTGCGTTTTAGGACACACATTTTTATAAATAAAATTTAAATAATTTTCTGCTGTAAAAGCATAAAGAAATTTGGCATTTATTGTCAATATGCTAAAAAAATGTTTTGTACAGAATAGGATATGGTGAACCTTCAGATTTATAAGGCTACATTAAAATATTCAGATACATTAAGGGCTGCAATTAGAATCTCATGGCAGCATTTTCTTTTGCGTTAAGCATTTTTAACACTTTCCATTAATGTTTAAGAGTGATTATGAATGTAATTAGTCTATCGAAAGACCCTTTCAGCCCTTGTGACTGTCCGTTGAGTCAAAACGTAGCCAAAGAACATTAAAGTTATATGATAAAAGACATGTGTAAGTTGGAAAATGTTAATAATCTATGCGTACAGCACGATTTTTCGTTCTTGTTTTATTTACCTTTAAAATTTGAAACCTATTAATCTTATTCCAATATCACGAACCAATTTAAATTTTAATTCATCAGACGCCAAATTATCATTAGTTTTTGTAGGATGAATTGCTTATCATAATTAAACCAAATTATCCATAGAAAAATTAAAAAAATAAAAAATAAATAAATAAATAATAATAATAATGTTGTTTGACGCCTTAGTTTTCGTAACAAGACAGGGTTTTTATAGGAACCCCATGGCGACTTTTAAATTTTTGCCGCCTTTTATTTATTCACTTTGCCGTATTTTTTTATTAAAAAAACAACAGCACGTATTTTGATTATTACATTTTTTTAAATCAACATATAAATATAATTCATATTTTGTTTATATCTTTAAAGTATTGATAGGTTTAAAATGACGCTTGCAAAGATGATAAAGATGCAACTTATAAAAATAGATTACAATTTTATAAAATGATCTCATCAGATAAATGTCATTTTTCTTTTTCTTCTTAGATCACTGAATTGAGTTCGTGTGTCTAAATGTAGCTTATGTATTCTTTTTATCATCGCGTATTTTATTAAGTCACTATTGCACCGTTTTCTACAAAATGGAATCGTAACTGGTCCACGTTAGAGAAATATATAGATTTTTAATCAACCTAAAATAATAGTTATCGATCATTTTAAAATTTTGATTAATTTTATACCTATGAGTAATAAACGTTTGCGCATGCGCAGTAATATTTTTGAAGATCAATTTTGTATGACAAATTTTTGCAATATTTTTATGTTTAAAATATCAAGGAAGTCAAAAATGCTTTCAAAAGAAAATAATTTAATTATCTCAGTTATTCAATTTAACAGCCTGTAATTATTATTATTATTATTATTTTTTTTTTTTTTTTTAACGCAAATTTTTTGAACTTGGTTATTTTATCCGTCTAGATCAAATCTTGCAGTAAATTTTTAAACCATTTCTAGCAAAAAAGTTTTTTGCGGTTTTTACAGATCCATCAAATGCTGTCATTAGGGAAGATTTTGGGCCAAGTGGCCCGACCCCCTTGCACACTACGTCATATGGCGAAAACTGCAAATTATGTTTACAATTGAAATAACTGTTTAAATTGAGTTTTTATGTGTTTTATTGTGTTATAACTTGTTTAAAGTGTCAGTAGTAGCACATATGTTTTTCAATGAAAATAGTTTTTAAAGTATTATGTATTTTTATTATCATTTTCAGGATTATTAAATACTACGAATGCATACATTTCAGAGGTGCCAATGCCTTAATCCAATGTTGTCTCTTGATCTTTTATTTATTATTCATCACATTACTTGTAAATTTCATAATTAACTGCAAAATGTTTTCTGTGAAAATGCAACTCATAAATCAATTATAAACTAATTCATAACATGACCACCGCTTTTTTTTTTTTTACTTCTTTTAATTCCAAGAAGCCGACACGAGCAAAATGTTTTGAAACTGTTTCTATTATACTATATTTAAACTAGGGGTGCACCGAATATTCGGCTTGACCGAATCTAAAATTATTCGGCTAGTTGACACCACATAAAAAATTTAGTTTTTTTTTTTTTTTTTTTTTTTTTTTTTTAAACTTTAACCATTTTAAAAAAAAATTCGTTTTTTTTTTAATTATCATTAAATTAAGATTTTTTAGAGTAATTAAAAAATAGATTAAGGATTAAGATTTAAGAAAGAATTTGCAGAATATATTTAAATGAAAACAATTGTTTTATCTTGTTTGAGGTGACATCAAAGAAAATTAATTAATACTTAAAATAATCATAACAATATTATCTAACAAAAGTTCTTTTATCAATTACGGTTAAATGATGTATGGTTCTAAAGTTGAGTTAGATTACATAATTCACACAATGTTGCCATCTAAGAAATTTCAAGCATTCAAACAAACATCACATCCAAATCTGACAAGAAAAAATGGCACGGAATAAAATAGTAATTTTGTGTTTGTCATTGAAAAATGCATATGAAGTGTCTTAACATGCACGAAAAGCATCCCACAATTTATACACATAAGAGTGAGAGGCATTTGCATTAATTTTAATATAGGTTATCCAATATATTGTTACTTTTAAATTTATTTTTCTCAAATGCTGCATTTCTGGGTTGCGTTATTTATTATTATTATTATTATTTGGAGTTGGTGGGACAAGATATTGTTATTTAAAGAATTTTCTGTGTTTACTAAGAAGCCTAATAGTTAATAATTTTCTGTGACTGTGAATTCAGCATTACACCACTAGTAAGTTTTTTACCAAACTACCAATAGTAGTTTTTAATAATATTTTTTTTCATAATTTAAAGAATAAAATATTACTAAATGTAAATGGTATTAAAGAAGTTTGCAAAAAATTAGGTGACTGACTTCTGAATATAAGAGTAAATCAGCCAGCTGAATATTCGGTATTCGGCCAAATATGCTTAATATAAACAATAAATATAAATTTTCTTCTGTACAAAAAAATGTAGATCATTGCTTCTTAACCCTTTGCGGCGCAAGACAATTCGGATCATTTAAATTATGCTGCCACGGGAATTCATAAATTAATTAAACTAAAAGAAATTTTAACTTTTAAAGGGTAAAAGAAACGGCCTTTTCTGATATGTTAAAAACGCATGTTTTTTCTAAAAAATTTCTGGGATGAATTTTTGCAGTTGGGAAGTGAAATTAGGTGGTATAAAATGTATCACACCGCCCATGAAAGGGTTAAACATTTTGGAGAAAAAAAAAAAAAAACTGAGATTTAAAAGTAATAAGTAAAAAAATTGAATAAACACCATAAAATGCAAGAACTCGCAACAATTGTTTCAGGCCTCTGTATCTTGAACCTATGAGGATGATAAAATTACTAGCCTTGCTAAAGGTAAGATTATATATTTCGAAGATTTTATTTTCCGACAGTGCAAGGCCATAGCCAAGAGAGTGGTTTATGGGATTCAACATTCTCTCCCTTGGCTACGGCCTGGTTTTGTTGGATTTTTCTGGATATGTTTTTTCAACAGCAAAGTAAATATGCTTGAATTGAACAACCAAAAATTCGGTAAGTGATTTTAGTACCTTTCTAATTTTCTATTATTAAGCAACCATTATATTTCTAAACTGAATACTAGTAATTGTTCTACAGTATATTGTTATGATGAAACTTTGCTTTTATTTTTTTTAATGGGGGAATAATAAATTTAATATGAGTTAAAGTATGACATAAATATCAAATTTTCGTAATTCCAATATTTTTTTATTATTACTGTCGGTCCCATTCACAAGTATTTAATTTCCTATTATTTAGCTTATTTTTAATATTAAAATTCATGGCAATATTGAAAAATTTAAAATGAGTAATAATAAATTTAATATGAGTTAAAGTATGAAATAAATATTAAATTCTCGTAATTCCAATATTTTTTTATTATTACTGTCGGTCCCATTCACAAGTATTTAATTTCCTATTATTTAGCTTATTTTTAATATTAAAATTCATGACAATATTGAAAAATTTAAAAAGGTTAACAAACATATCATAATCTTACAGCATACTTCATATATTGTATATTTAATTTTAAATTGAAAAATATGACTGTTTTATTTAGAACAAAATATTTTAAAGAATATATATATATATATATTTTACTCATAAAATTAAAATTCATAATTTTACTGAAATATTTGAAATGTAAACAAATTTAGCGCGATCGTACAGCAAAATTTATATCTTTAGATTTTTTTTTAAACTAAAATATATACGTGTTTTCTTTTGAGTTAATCATTTAAATAACTGCATTTTTATATAATTTAATATAATTCAAATTCATCGTTTTATTGAAATATTATAAAGGTAAACAAACGTACAGCAATGTTCCCGAAAATGCGAAGGCTTTATCATTTTTTATGAACTTAATATAAATATTTTAACGAAGTGTTTTTATTTTATGTAATACCGTACGTGATTTTCGTTTTTGTGTAACATTTATGACAGTTTACAAGATATTTATTTTTTAATAGGTAACAGCTAACTGGGCCAACAGCTGTCAATAATATCGTCGTTTATTTTCGCCATGTGACGTTTAACGTTTGCTTTCTCCAGATTGGTTATTCTTCCAGTGGCCCAACATAAGTGATAGAAGAACGTTGACAGTACTGTTTCCAAGTTCGTGGTCAGCGATTTGAAGCAGCCAACTTTGATAGGCACTTCCCCGAAATTAAACGGAATATTGAGTCGTGTGAAAATAGAATCATGTTTTGCCATTTCCCACTGAGCCTGCCAGACGGCGGTACAGCGTTTACATATGAAATATTATTACAAATGGGTTGCGGACACTCATTTTTATAAATCTTCTATAAAAACTACTGACTTATTCTAATTGGTGTAAATTTCAATAAAAATATTATTTTGTACAGAGTCGTTTTTAATTACGTCGATAAATCTTTTGATAATTTCTTATCTTAAAGAAAATTTCGCCTAAGTAAACTAGTTTCTAATGTATATTTTAATATATATATATATATATAATTTTTTTTTTCATTGGAAATATTTATAATTAAATGAGTACTATTATGTGAATAATTTTTAATAGTCTTTTGCTATAATACGACCGATTCTTCCGCCTATTTCTTATTAAAATAAAAGTTCAATTATATCTTTTCGACTCATAGAGAAATTATTCTATGATAACTCCAGGATATGTTAATATTTTGAAATAAAATACAAATAAAATGTACAAAAATTGTAAGATATATTTATTTTTTTAGTTACTTTTTAGACTAAGTCCGTATGTTACTAAATTTTAATTAAATTTATATATAAAATGTAAAATAAATTGAATAAATTATTTTAGTGTAACTGTTACTGCTTCATAAAAACAATCTAAACGATTAAATTTACAGTATTATTAATGATTAAATATACTCAATTGTTCATAATATTGATTTAAGTTATTTCTTTATTTATCTGTACAAAAAGCTGACATTTTGTGGAATAGAATACTGAAAAGAACATGAAATTCTTTAATTTAGTACACTTTGATTTACTTTACAAACACCTGACTATATATATTTATATAATAAATAAATTTTTTAACTAATTAGTACGTTTCATAAATAAATTTAACTTAAAATCATTTAGCTCTTTTAGACATGTATTGAAAAATAAACATAATAAAAGAAACTTTTCACATTTTTTGGGATATATTTAAATCACTGTTGTGAACTAGTGAAGAAAATTTATCGACAAATATAATACAGTTGAACAAAAGCGGGACTAAAACTGCTTCGGAACAAGTTATAAAAGTTGGTAACTCCGATTTAATAAAACCATATAACTTTATGTACAGGGTTATTCTTTAGTCACAGACCAGACTTTGAAGGGAGGTAGAGAATATCCCAACAAATGATAATTGCGTAGGAACCCATGACCGTGCACGTTATTTTAAAACTTTAAAACTGGATGGTTTTGGTTATTTTTTAGCAATAAAATCCAGATAAATGCGTGGCCCCGAAATGCACTCATGCAAGCGTGTAAAGAAAATCATGTAAATGAGATTTTACATGTCAATGTGTAGATAAAAAAGTATACAGAATAATAATTCTAATTCTAAATGATAAATTTGTCATTCTATTAGACATTATCTATCTCCATTTTAAGTTTGCACCTTTATTCATAAAATAAAAAGAGGTAAATATTTTAAGGAAATGAAAGGCAGTTTAAAATGACTGAGAGTTCCATTAATACGCATTACTGGAGACATCCTGTTCACTACTTTTATATAACCGGATGTCTTCTGTTCAATTTCAGCACTCACCTCCATCTATTGCACGAGCTTTATCGACAGTTCGTGAATACACTTCTTCATATTACTTTACTTCTTCTATATTCTTTAGTTGGTTGTAACACCGCCTACTGTGTAAATTTTAATATCTTATATATTTCGTTTTTCGTGAAACAATACAGAACGTTCGTATTAATGCAATCAGTTTGATAAACACCAATAAAAAAAAAAAAAAAAAAAAAAAAAAAAAAAATACAACTACCTATATCTTAAATAATCTATATCTTATATCATGTAAGAAATATAAAAAAATAAAAAAGAGAAAAGAAATGACTTTCGAGACCTATGCCCATATCTGGATTTTGTTCTTAAAAATAACCAAAAAATCTTCCAGTTCTTAACCCATTTTATCCCATAGACCTATTTAAAGAACAGCTGAAAAATAGCATATAGAAATCAGAATTTGCTTGATGCGAATATTTTGTCAGCTGGAATATATAATGGCATATATAAGCTTCTGTTAGCATATTATGTGTCTCACCTCCTCCATCTAGAATCTTTGTTTAATCATTCCATTAGGGGGCGTGGTTTATCTTCTCTTTACGGTTGAAAATTCTTTCTGGAGAACTATCACGTAAATAAGAAAGCATTATACAGGTGAAGTAAAACTTTATTATGGGAAAGCATTTTTTACTATTGAAGGAAACACTAAAACATATAAGTGCAAATTTCATCCTCTTTATTTCAACGTCCTGCGTACAAGGTGGATAAGATTTCTTATGTAGAATAATATAAATATATATATATATATATATATATATTTAAATTTTGTTGTATTTAGTTTATTTAGGTTTAATTAACCTTAAATATATGATTTTTCTCAAATTTGAGCAAAATGAAGTTTTTACTTTCTTTCTGTTGTATATATATATATACCGGATGATTCAAAAGAGATGTTACAGGGATTATTTCTTAAAGTAACAGTTATATACACATACTTCCAATTACAAAAAAATCTGGAGTGATTCTACTCGGCTTTCCTATCATTAAGTAATTAACGCATACTTGCCAACATAACCCTGAAGATTGCTAGTCCCACCCTTTTCCGCCTATTTCTCACACTAGTCTTTTTTTTTTTTTTTTTTTTTTTTTTAGAGTACTTTTCTTGTTATTTAATCGTAAATTTATTTGAAGAGATTTAATCTGAAAAATAAGTGGTGTACAAAAATTGAAGGGAACTAAGAATCTTCCGGGTTAGGTTGGCATATGCATACTTGCGAACCATCTCTTTAATAACCGTACAATTGTTAACGCCCCCTGAAAAAACGCCCCTTTTCGCACACCACTATATTTTTTGAGTAATTCTCTCCAAATGTTGTTACGATTAAATAAGACTAAAATTGCTCTAAAAAATTATTGGTGTGAAAAAGAAGGCGGGGACTAAAAATTGTACGGTTCATAATGAGATGGTTGGCAAGTATGCATATGTGTTTACGGTTGTATAAATAAATTAGGAAATGTCATTAAATAAACAAAAGTGAAAATTATAATGTGGTATATAACTATTTTTCTCTGTGTGGTATGTTCTTCAAATTAACGCTTTAGCCCTTCAAATATTTTGAGTATAGATAATGATTATAAAGAAGTTTTTGTTGTGTCCCCGTAAAAATCTATAAATACTACGCTCACTGAAATCTATACAGTTCGTGCGACGGTCTAATGCAATATATATATAAATTTTCAGCTTAATGTAATGAAGAGTTCATACGCTATCGCACTTCAAATAACTTGCGCCCATAAGTGACAATGATAAAGAATTTTTATTTATGTCATTGTAAAAAGACTATAAATGTGATATTCTGCAAAAATTGATACAGCTTGTTTGAAGGTTATTTATAACATACAAATAAATTTTCAGTGTAATCGGATATAGCGTTTAAACTCTATAGAACTTTAATGAATTTGATCCAATAGGGTAGAAAGAAATAACATTTTTCGTTGTTTCACTGTAAAAACACTATTTGTACTAGATTCACAAAAATCAATGTAGTTCGTGTAACGGTGACCTATAACATGTGTTTAAATTTTCAGCTCAATCGAAGAAGTCGTTTATACGATATCGAACTTTAAAAAAGTTGGGTCCATGGGCCATAATGATAAAGAAATTTTCTTTGTGTCCCTGTAAAAAATATATAAGTGCTAGACTCACTGAAATTTATACAGTTTGTGCGACCGTGAACTGTAATATGTATGTAAATTTTCAACTGAATAGGATGAGGTGTTTAGACACTATCGTATTTAAATAATTTGAACCCATAAGAAACAATGATAAAGAATTTTTCTTTGTTTTTTCTTAAAAAACTATAGGTGCTACATGGTTCCGAATACATATAGTTAGTGTGACAAAGATCTATAACATGTACATAAACTTTTATCTCAGTCTAGTGAGGCGTTTACACGTTATCGCACCCATATCGAGCCCATAGGGCATAATGATAAAGAATTTTTCGTTGTCTCCCTTTAAAAGAACTATGGGTGCTAGATTCACCAAATTTATTCACTTCGTGCAACAGTTATGTATAGCATGTGTATAAATTTTCAGATTAAGTAAGGTGTTTAAAAGCTGTTGCAGTTTAAAGAATTTGAGCCTCTACAGGCGATTAAAAAAAAAAAGCTTTTTGTCCCTATAAAAAAACTATTAACGCTAAACGCCCTAATACATTTTGTGCGACGGGGACTCGTAACATGCATATAAATTTTTACCTCATCCGAATAAGGCATTTAAATCACACTTTAAAATGTTTGATCCATAGACCATAATGATAAAAACGTTTTTTTTTTTTTTTTTTTTTTTTGTGTGTGTGTGTGTCACTGTATAAAAAGCTATTCAGCAAAATCAATAAGTTTCGTGCTGTGGTGACTCGTACAGGAATGGAACACGGGCGCAGAATTCATACCGGAATCCGTTTAAGAAATGCCTCTACCTATAATATCGTTGATTTAAGAAGTAGAAAATTTTCTTACATTGATAGTGGTATGAATTCTGCGCCCGTGTTCCATCCCTGCTCGTAACATGTGTTTAAATTTTCAGCTCAGTCGAATAAGGTATTTAGACGCTATCGCACTTTGAAAAAATTTTGCCCATAGACAAAAATGATAAAGAATTTTTCTTTTTATTCCTGTAAAAAATCTATAAGTGCTAGACTCACCGAACTTTATACAGTTTGTGCGACGGTAACCAGTAATATGTATGTAAATTTCCAACTCAATCGGATGAAGCGTTTAGGCGTTATCGTGTTAACTCACATACATACACATATGCATACACATATACGCACATACATCAACGTAAAAATAGTAAATATAAATTTAGCGGAAGACAAAACGTGTAGAAATACCAAAATATCAAATTCAAATTTTTGACATGATTGCAATACTTTCCTCACAATCGGTTCGGAAGTAATAGAAGCAAATAAAGAGCAAAATTCAGGTACTTTTTCTTTTTTTTTTCTTCTTTTTCTTTTTTTTAAAGGGTTGTATATATATTAAATAACGAAACTTAATTTTTATACGGTCCCTACTTTCCTGTGAGTTATATTTTTAAAAATATTGCTCTCGGTCTAAGAAGGAGAATAGAAAAAAGTCCATGTCTCTAAGTGAAAAATTCGCGAAATTATCACAATTTAAATATTCTAGCATTTTTCACCAAGTCTTATGTAGTGGTTGTTTCAAAGGTAAAAAATTGTAATTACATAGCACTTTAAATAATATTCATTTACGTTTGCTATGCATCACGGAAATCATCTCCATTTCAATCATAGCTAAGATTTCTTTTAACTAGAAATGTACAGTCGGCAAAAATAAATAAGTAAATAAATGGAGAAAATAAAGGCCACACCCCTGACTAGTTTTGCTGTAGATTATCTTAGAAACATGCCGCTTGTACAGTTCAACTTTCACGAGATGGCACTTCGCCCCTCCTCTTTTTAGATGGGTTTACTTTTAGGAAGGGGCGCGCGATTTGAAAAGAATGAATGGGTGGGGAAAAAGAAAGGTTGCTATGAGAATAGCATCAAGCCAATAGTTTTTGATTCTCGCTAGCTAAAATCCGTTTTGCATGTTAAAAAGCATATATGTTAACAATTAAAAATCAATGACATAATAAATAATAATAATAACAAAGCTTCACTTACGCTTGCATTTCCGATAGGCACTAATACCTTATTTAGATAAAGATGTTGTTAGCAATGTTGAAAGAAAATGGTGCTGCTTATATAGATTATAAATTACTGTCGGTCTACGCATTTCAATATGTATTTCAGAAAAAGAGACTTTAATAGTCTTAGTTTTAAAGATAAAGTACAAATTAGTGTGCATTTCTGCAATCCCTTTGTTCCGTACAGTGTCTATGAAAATATATGCATCATGTATAGCGCATTAAATATTAAAGATATAGTTAAAAAAAATAATAATAAATAACAACTGAAAATGTTTCGAACGATTTTCACTTTCATTGCATAATGTATTTGAATTTATTGACTCCCCACTAGCAGCTGGGAAGTTCAGCATTCAGAATTGGAGGTACTGAGATCGAATCCATTGTCAACAGATATTCTCTTATAACAGTTACAAATTTCAAGGTATTTAAGCTAAAGTAGTTGTTAAAATGCACTTAAGAGTTTTTTTCATTAGGTATGATTTAATGCCATTAACTAACAGAATTACTAATAATTTCACATTAGAAAAAAATTATAAACCACGATCTATGTTAATTTTTTCACGAATAAAACAGGCATTTTCAAAAATGTGTTTTCAAATTTACAGCTTATTTCTTTTAATATTTTTCGAGTTACAGAGATATTTCATTTTTTACTGCTTTTGGGGGCGAGGGGGCATTACATGTTATAATTTGCATCACCTATAAGTAAATACCTGTATATTATCGGACCGAAAACTATTTTAATTTACTTTTATAATATTCTTATTGTCTTATATGCAACATTTCGATATTTATTATACAGATTAACTTACTTTTGTAAAATTACTGCAATCTATCGAGAAATTGTGAAAATATATCAAAAGAAAAGAAGGAGTTTATTCAGTATCGCTGAAGCAACAACGACAACAAAAAGAATATCTGTATTTCACACCACATGAGACGCGGTATGAACAATCATGGTTAATAGCATTTACTACTTCGATTACTAAACACAAAATTTAAATGATTTTACCGAAAATATGTGACCGCTGACGTACATTCACGTCATTCCAAAATCGGTAGCTCCACCATTGGGCGTTTCATTGGCCATTCGTACGTTATTTATTTCTTGAGCTGCCTGGAAACTCTTGCAGCTTGGAAAGCTGAAAGTTCTGTGTGGTTTTTGAGAATCGAAGCTCACTCGCCTCCTAGCTCACAAACCCCCTAGTGTGATAATTGCATGGGAACTGGCCTCTTTTGTAAAAGAACAATAAAAAGTAATGTCCTTCTTTGTAAATGTGTGCAAAATTTCAAGGGTCACTTTTGGACAATGGATAATTTATGACTTCTGAAGCTTGCATCGTTGCCAGAGTTTGAAGGCAGCTTTAAGAATGTACCCAATGTTCATGTGTCTACAATCAATACACTATGGATACAAATCCGTTGATTAATCAGAGTATAATTATAATGTATATCCATTTGTATTATAAATGTGAATAAAAAAATATTGTTCTCAAATATTTTAACACGGAAGAATAACGACAACACGTGGACCTTACTGTGAAATAGGCAAAAACATGCGGTCGCAACAGTGTTATATAATTTTTTTTTTTTTTTTTTTTTTTTTTTAATGTAAAGTTTTGGAAAAGGGTGTAAAGCGTGGTTTATTTTACAAGACAGCAGCACATCGATATCCGATCTTGATAAGTTGAGACTTTCTTTTTAAATACTAACACTTTCGCGACCGCTGACGTTAATTCACGTCATTTGAAAATTTGTAACTCTGCCAGTGGGCGTTTCTTTCCCATTTTGTATGCAATTATTTCTTAAGTATATAACCAATATTCGTATTTTTACATTGTAGTATACTATGGATACAAATACTTTGATTAGGAAAACATAATTATAATGTATATCCATTTTTAATATAAGTGTAAATACAGAAAATTTGTTCTGAAATATTGTAACTTCGGAGATTAACTCCCACAGGCGAACCTTACTGTCAAAAAGACAAAATCATGCGATTGTGAAAGTGTTAAATAACTTTTCATAGTTTTTCATCGCTAAATTTATGTTTTAATCCTGTTGTATTTTTTTGTATTGGAATATTGTAGGGTTCGTACACCTCAACTTAAATGTGATCGTTTAGAAATCGCGGGGAGGCGTGGCTTAATTAGCAATTTGCACACGATGATTGTTTATTTTTAATAATATTTAATAACTTTTGAATGATTTTTTTTAACGGCAATTTTTTATTTTAACTTTATTGTCCATACTTTTGGATTTTTGATTTCAACGGTTTTAAGCTTTAAATTCCATAAATTTTATCGCATGATGCAGAGCCTGATTAAGGGGGAAGCTCGCTCATACAGGAATATTTTTATAATTATTTTTTACTTCATGTTATAGAAATTCCACGCTTTGACGAGGAAATATTTTTTATAAAAAATGAATGGTGTAAAACAATCCAATTTACACAACGTTATTAGACACCAGAATTCTTTTAAAATAATTTTTATTGAAAATTTTCTGTTTATTATAGGAGGAAAGTATTTGTTAAAAAATAACGGTGTAAGTATAAATAATGTGTCAAGAGCGAGCTTCCCCCTTAATCAGGCCCTGGCATGATGTAATGTAATAAAATGTTTAATTTTTATCAAAGTTTTTTTTAAATCAAAATTAAGTCAAATGTTGGGAACTTTTTTTTTTTTTTTTTTTTTAATCTATTATTGAAACAAAAGCGCAATACTATTTACATTCAATTAATTCTAAACTCGGCGTAAATTTCTTATTTATTATTAAAAATAAAGTGATATATGTTATTACTTTTAAAGATGTAGACACTGTTCCCAACTGGCAGCAACCAACTTGTTTTTTAGAACCAGTACATATTTAAAAAAAAAAAAATCGTTATGGTTAAGAGAGAAAACTGCTAAAAAAATTATTAAGAATATCTATAAGGAATTTCCGGCAGCAAAAAATCGTTCATATTGACAGTTATGATTATCTTACACTTTGCGTAATTAGAAATTCAAGTACAGTAGACTCCTTTACAACGCAGGAAATACATTATGTGCCATAGTATAGAACTTTATACGCATACTTGATAACATCCTAATTAATATTCATAGGGGTCGTACTCTCCGCTCTTTTTACATGTTACCCTCATGCATAAGACATTTTAAAAGTTATTACTACTACTATTTTTATAAAATAATATCTATCCTATATAATCATGGCACATTACTATGAATAAACCACAAGTATTTATGCATGAAGTTAGTAGTGGCAAAAAAGGCAACATTTTCTTATCTGTGAGGGTGTCCTGAAAAAAGGCGGAGAGTACGCCCCCTTATTCCGTTAGCCCCGCTTTTTTTCTCACAACAATAAGTTTATAGAGTAATATTCCCCAAATGCGATTACGATTAAATAAGATGAAAAATATCATAAAAAAATACTGGTGTAAAAAGAATGTCAGGCTAACGATACTTTGAAATATTAATTAGGCTGTTGGCAAGTACGTTTATGTGGCATACAATATCACACCAATTTATACATGTTCAGTCCAATCTGGAAATATTTATTTCTTTTTTCAATCCTTTTTTTTTTTTTTTTTTTTTCGATTTCTACTGTTATCTAAGTAATGTTCCGATGCTTACTATACGATAAAATATGGTAAATCTTTTTTTTTTTTTTTTTTTTTTATGATGCTCATACTACCAACATATTTCACATAAAAATGGCTACAGCAGAGGAATTCATTAATGTATCACGCCGAGGAAATAGCAGGAAAGCAGACAGCTATTTCGGTAGCATTTAGCGTACCGTCTTCAGTGCATAAAGGAATGAAAAAGAAGTGCTCTTATATATAGGAAAGTGATCGGATTTAGCTCAGAATGATCAGCCAGTACAATTATGTGGAATGTGGGTGATTGGCCAATAGGAATTTACGAAGCGCTAGTTGTGAAAAATATGGAAGGAATTAAGAAAATGTGGACTGACTGTAAGATTTTTATAAATATAAAAGTATTCAAAGAAACTGGGTTCATGGGTGGATTTAGGCATGCAAATTATTTTAGCTGAATCGAGTTTAAAATTATGGTTTTAGTCGAAGCAATGATTAGTAATAGCCAATTTATTGGTTTCTTGCTCATGGACGTAATTAATACGTTCTTTAAGGTGGAATTGATGACTGCATTTAGTTTGTCCAATGTAGGATAAACCACACTGGCAGAAAATTTTCTAAATGTCACAAGAATTATAGACTTCTATAGGATCCTTTAATTGAGAAAAGGTATGTTTATTGGAAGGTGAAAAAAATATTTTAAAATCCCATTGTTTGAGATTGTTAGTTATAACATGACTGGATTTGGGAAAGTAGGGTAAAACAATACTGATATTAGAAGAAACTGATTTAGTAGACGCAGTACGTTGAGGTTGTAATTTCTGGATAGCTTTATCTAAGATGGAAGTGTTATAACCTCTGTTAATTGTCATGGCTTTGATATATTTGACTTCAGAGCTTAATATTTGGAACAAATATTATATGCACGGTTAACAAAAGTATAGAAAACTTCCATTTTTTGGTAGGCGGTTGTAGAGAGTCTGCAAAATTTTTGCGATACACGGTGGTGGAAAAGCCATCTACAGTGCGTGAGAAAAGGGTATCAAGAAATGGAAGTGAGCTTTTGTTTTCTGTCTGATATGTGAATTGGATATTACTGACTATAGAATTTATAGTTTGTCAGACATGGTCAATATTGTGCCGAGATGTGTCGATAAGCGTGAAGGTGTTATCAACGTAACGGGACCAAAAAGGGAAAGATATTTTTTTAAAGGGTGTATTTTCAAAATAATGCATATAAATATAAGCGAGGATTGGGGAGAGAGGAGTTCCCATGGCTACACTTTCAAATTGAGGCTAAAATTTTCTTTAGAATGAAAAGGTAGATTGTGATAAGCAAATGTGAGTGAGATATATTAAATTCATGTATCTCAAAGGACATGAAATAAAACTATTTTAATCTCTTTTCAAGATAGTAGAGGGCGCATTTTATGGCGGTACGCTAAATGCTAACGAAACAGCTGTCTGCTATCCTATTATTTCAATTTTTGCGTTCTATACGTTGTTATTTGCCTTGTTTTTATAATCCCACGCCAAGTCTTTCCTTATAATAATAATACGCCAAAGTGGTTTTACAATTATATATATATATATATATATATATATATATAGGTTAAATATAAAAATTATCAATTCTGACCATTTTTGTTTTGTGCACTCCTTATTATAATAGACTAAATAATTGGTATTGCTTCAGTTACTAATCAGTACAACTGGATTAAGAAAAAAGCTAAACCCTTTTTTATTATTATTATTATTAACTTTTACAGAATTTTTATTAGAAACGTGTAAAATTACACGAAAATCGATGTTTTCGAAGCAGAACAAACTATGTAAATTTATTTCTTAAAAAAAAAAAAAAAAAAAAAAAAAAATATATATATATATATATATATATATATATATATATTTAAAAAGAAGGAAAATTTAAAACTACATTATTAGACCATGTAACAAACCTAAATAAGCTCTAAAACAAATATCCCAGCTGTTCATGTTTGTTGTATATTAAGGAGTTTACTTTACTGATGTCCGCTTCACTAAGACAAATGCGCCTAGAACTGACTTAATAAATGTCCAAATTAAGCTAAAGAACAAAAGGAAATGTCTTAACACATTAGGTGCCAAAGCTCCCCTTCCTGGAACATTTCATTAGGAATTCTTTTCTCCACTAGTGATTAAAACAGTTATATTTTTTATTTTTATATTGAATATTGAAATGTCTAGCTTCGTTTATATTTTTTTTTTCAAAACGTTTCTAATGTAAATTTCCCCAAAAATAACTGATTTGAGTGCAAGCGTTTAAAAGAATGGGTATCAATTAAAACCATTCTTTTCTTAAATTATGAGAAACAGAGATCAAGAAAATTAATTTATGAGTGTTTTGAAGTTTATTAACATCTATGCCACTTTATTAGTGGCCAAGTGTCCCATTTTGGAACTATATCATACCTTCTAACAAGCTACATTAAAAAAAAAAAAATAATAAATAAATAAACTATATATAGTTCGAATTGCTCGTTGAATCCCAAAACATACAAAATTTAAAAATTTTTCAGTGGGATTCATAAAATGGCGTTTAATGGGTTAAGCAAGTCCTTTATAACATTTTGAAATATTTCTAAATAAAAATAAATTGAACACAAAAATATAAATAAATAAATAAAATAAAAATTTTCACCGATTTCCCAACATGAGGTTATCAGGAGGTAAAATTTTCAGTCCCGAACCTATCCCTCATGTACACCTTAATGCATACTTGACAATCATCTCATTATAAACCGTACAATATTTACTACCCGCCTTTTTTTTTCACAGCAATATTTTTTTGGAGTAATTTTAGTCTTATGTAATCGAAACAACATTTGGAGAGAATAACTCTAAAATATAGTAGTGTGAGAAAAGGGGCGTCTTTTTAGGGGGAGTTAAAATTTGTACGGTTTTGGAAAGTATGTGAATGTAAAAAAAAAAAAAAATAATAATAATATTAATAATAATAATTGTAATACAAAATTATACCTTAGGATAGCCTTTTACTTGTGATAGCATTTTTCGCTGATTAATTCGCGCATTACTCGATGTAATGGATAATTAGATCACACAAAGGTTAATTTTTCCATGTTTTTTTTCTTTTTCTTTTTTTTTTTTATTATCTAGTTACGTAAAAAAATTGTTTAAATGTTCTAAAATTTATGTTCTTGAAATTTAAATTATTCAGTAATTATTTTAACTTAAAATACACACATTTATGTATTTAATATTAATTCATATTTCAGTTGAAAGAATATTAATAGAACTAAATACATTGCAATTGCATAAGTATGCTTTCTAACGCTTTGAAATATTTAATTTTTGGAAGCTGTCGATTACTCTGTTCAGGGATGGAACACGGGCGAAGGACTCATACTGATATTTGTTTAAGATATTTCTATACATACAATATGGTTTATTTAAGAAGCAGACAATTTTGTTTCATTGATAGTGGTATGAGTTCTGCGCCCGTGTTCCATCCCTGTCTGTATAAAGTACGAAAATGAAAGAAACACGAAACAGGGTGGGGCTACGCGTGTTACGTTCTTGTTCAGAAATTATTACGTTGACTAATCTGACGTTTAATGCGCGAGTTTGTGATATTAAGTTACACCGATATGGATTAACACTATTTTTTCTAGTGTGTGGTCAACACTTTAAATGCACAGAATTGTTTTTAATTATGTTGATAAAACTGTTGATGCTTTCTCGTCTTAAACAAATGTTTGCCTGACTAAACTATTATCAAATGCATAGATCTTCGTAAATGTTCCTTTTTCTAAAAACTGAACGTATTTGTGATTACATGAATGTTATTACTGGTTTTCAATTTATTGCGATTCTTTTAGTAATATTTAGCTACAATCGGACTCATTTTGCTCCACCTAATTCTTATTAAAACAAAAGTAAAATTATATGTTTGCGATTCAGGGAAATTAATATTGTATGCTTTCATAGCGATTGGATATTTTAACAGAGCTGCCACCCAAATCCGGCAAATCGTCAGTACCGCCCCTTTTTCTACACCACTTAATTTTTAGAGTAATTCTCTTTAAATAAATTTACGATGAATGAAGAAAACAAATACTCTAAAAATTAAGTGGTGCAGAAAAAGGGGCGGTACTAACAATTTGCCTGATAAGGTTGGCAGCTCTGTATTAATATTTTGAAGTAAAATAGAAATTGGATGCAAGAAATGTGTAAGTTTTATTTATATTTAGTTAAATAGATATTTTTTAACCTAAGCACCGTAGGTTACAAAATTTTAGTTAAATTAATAAATAAGGGGTAGGTTAAATTAAATAAATTATATTAATGCAACTGTTACTGCTTCATAAAAGCAATCGATTAAATTAGCGGTATTTAAAAACTCAATTGTGAATAATATTGTTTTACATGATTTCTTTATTTATATTTTCATAAAGGAGATATTTTGTGAAACAGAATTCAAAGAAAATATCATGAAATTTTTTAAATTAGTGTAAATGTTATTTAAAATTAATTTTTTAGTTATTTTTAGTCTAAGTAACGTATATTACTGAATTTTAGTTAAATTTATATATAAAAGATAAGTTAATTACTTTGATTTACTCTACATTAACTGATTAAAAATATTTTTTTTTTTAAACCAATTAGCACGTTTCATAAATAAACTTAATTTCAAATCATTTAACTGTTTTAGACGTATACACGTATTGAAAAATAAAAATAATTAAACGAACTTTCCCCTTCTGTTGTTTTATAATTCACAAATATCTATAATTCGCCATTCCACATTTTTTGGGATATATTTAAATCACAAATGCCAACTTTCATATTTTGGTCACACCTTCTTTTCATTTTTTTTTTTTTTTTTTTTTTTTTTCTGTTTTAAACTTAGTTGTACAATGTAGAAAATATTTTACAAATATAATGCTGTTAAATGAAAACAGGGCTAAAGTTGCTCCGGAATAAATTATAAAAATTGGCAAATCCGATTTAATAAAAGCATATAGTTTTGCTTTTAATAAAATCATGCGCAATTTTCGTATTAATGCATTCAGTTTGATAAACACATCAACTAAAATAAGGATTAGAATTATAAATATTTATTTGTATAAAAAAAGCATGTAAAAAAAAAAATTATAATTAATAAATTAAATAAACGAAGTGAAATTTTCTCTCTCTCTCTCTTTTGAACATAATTGTACAATGTAGAAAATATTTTACAAATATAATGCTGTGAAATGAAAACAGGACTAAAGTTGCTAAGGAATAAATTATAAAAATTGGCAAATGCGATTTAATAAAAGCATATAACTTTACATACAAAGTTATTCTACGGCCATAGAGCAGACTTGGAGGAGAGGTAGAGAACATCACATCAACTGATAATTGCATAGACATCCGGGACCATACACGGTATTTTAAAACATTAATAATTGAATGTTTCTGGTTATTTTCTAACAATAAAATCCAGATATGTGCGTGGCCCTCATATATTTTGATGCAAGTATGTAAATAAAAGCATGTATAATATGTGTATCTATAATACGTGTTTTTACATACCAATGTGTACGTTAAGGGAATATACAATATAATAATTCTATTGCTAACTGATATATTCTTCATTTTTTCACGTTATCTATCTTATTAATACGTGTTTTACATGTCAGTGTCTTTTTGGCAGTAAGGTCCGCCTGTACGCGTAATTCTCCCAAGTTACAATATTTCAGAACAAAATTTCTATATTCACATTTATATTACAAATGGATATTTATTATAATTACATTCTTCCTAATCAAAATATTTGTATTCATATTATATTTGATTGTGCAAATTTGAATATTGGGTATAGTCTTAAAAAATAAAAAGCATAGAAATCGCAAAAGAAACGCCCACTGGAGGAATTACAGATTTTCAAATAACATGAATTTACGTCAGCGGTCGCGAAAAACTTAACACTTTCGCAACCGCATATTTTGTCTATTTGACAATAAGGTCCGCCTATGTGCGTTATTGTCCCAATTTACAATATTTCAGAATAATATTTTCTGTATTTACATACATATTGCAAATAGATATACATTATAATTATTTTCTTCCTAATTAAAATATTTGCATAGCTGCCAATATTTTAATTTATTCTGGAGTATTTTTAGCCCCGCCTTTATTTCATACCACTTATTTTTTAAAAGTAATTTTGTCTTATTTTATCAAAACTATATATATATATTGGAGAAAACTTTTCTATAAATAAAGTGGTGCGAAATAAAGGCGGGGCTAAATGTACTTCGTTTAAATTAAAATATTGGCAGCTATGTATTTGTATCCATAACATGTTTTATTCTAAAAATGTGAATATTGAGTATATCTTAATAAATAAATAATACACAAATTGTGAAACAAAAGCCCACTGGCGGAGTAACAGATTTTCAAATGACGTGAATCTACGTCAGCGCACGCGAAAGTGTTAAAATAATGGTCATGGAAGCATACTTCTATATTAAAAAATTATTTTAATCAAGAGAAGACTTCTGCTACAGCATTTTTTCCGCAAGGTTAATATTAAATTACGAAATTTAATTTTTATACGGTCCCTACTTTGCTATGTGCTATATGAAAAATATACTGCTCTCAGTCTAAGAGAGAGAATATAGGAAACCCCATGCCTCTCAGTGAAGAATTCGCTGTGATATCGGAATTTTAAAATTCTAGTATTTTTCACAAAATCTTAAGGGGCCGCTGCACAGAGCCTCTGAGATTTTGAAGCTAAGGGTAAATCAATGTAAAACTAATCCACTGATATCTCATTTCCATTTAAAGATTTTTTAATTTTGTTTTTTTCATAAGATAGTTACGACCTTTATTGGTGGCCTGTATTTTGTACATTTTAGATATTTTTTGTCATTTAGTGCAAAAAGGAATTTAAATTTTAAAACGACAAAAAATGAAGGTACTTATATATAAAAAACTTTATAGAAAGAAAACGACAAACTGCTCTGGAATTCAAAAAAAGCGTTGCTATCCACGACAGTCCACGTTTCAATAATGTACAATTTTCAATTTTTTGAAATAAATTTCAATAACTGTTATTCCTTGTTTTGTACGAGGAAAAATCATGAAAAAACTGCAATTTTACTAAAATCTCCGCCTCCGAAGTTGGATAGAATCAGAGAGAAAAATATAGGGGAAGAGAGAAGGGGTGAGGTTGATTAATTGTTCTGCTGGTGACACTTTTATGGGTATTCTCCCCCTTTTCGGAACCGGACAGATGAAGAAAAAAACTTTTTACAGCGGTGTGGTACTACTTTCTTGAGCTTGAAAGTCACAGGAACAAGAGGAACGAATCTGCTTTTTAATGATTTTTTACAATTATGTTTTAATATTTTCACAAAAATTTTAAAGTTATAAATTAAATCTTGATTATTTAAAATGGGCTTCCGCCATTGGAAAAATAATCGAAAAAGCAATCATCTGGTATTATCAGCACACCGGAAAAAAAAAAAAAATAATAATAAAGGAGGAAATCTTGCAACATGTTTCTTTTATAATTTAATTGTTTAACATTATAAATGTGAAACAATGTTATATAACTTTAATATAAAAGTTTATATTTTTTTCTTTTTAATAACATTTTTCTATTCCCTAAAAATTTTAAATATTATTTCAAAATAAATAACGTATGTATTGCTGAGAAACTCCGGTCCCGAACAAAAGCCCCACCGGATTAAAATACCACTAAAAATATTTCTGTAAGCAGTTTACAAATAACGAACAAGCTAAAACAATCTATTTGCTAACTTCAAATAATTACTTACTTCAGTTGTCAGGTCTACAATAATGGTGGTCTTCAAATATGTTATTTAAAAATATTTATTTTTTTCTCAATCTCCTAGTTATATATACAGTAATATTTGGTACCTTTATTTATGCATTTTTTACTCTCTCATACACATTTATACGGTAGAAGAAGTATTGTTTTTTGGTCAAATTTTGGAAATTGAGTTTTTGCTACACTTACAAGTTTTGAGGTCCCCTGAATCCAAAAAACATGTTTTTAGCGGTTGGTCTGTGTCTCCCTCTCTCTCTCTGTGTGTGTTTCTGACTGCTATCAGCACTAGGGATGAAACGGATATCCGGTAACTATCCGGTATCCGGCCTATCCGGCTGAGTTTTAAATATCCGGCGGGGTACCGGATATCAGCACACCGGATACGGATATCCGGCAATTTCAAGCCGGATATCCGAAGGAGAAAATTCAAGCTTAAACTCCCATTAGATGAAAATTTTGCGACAATTTTTTAATTTTTTTTAGATTAGTTGTAGCTTGTAAAGGATTTTTTTTTTTTTTTTTTTTTTTTATGTTGGCTTCTGCGAAAATCGATTTTGGACTCATTAGCAAACAAATTTAGCCAAAAGTAGCTTCAGGTCTAAGAAATATAGAAGCCCTATTTTAATTTTGTACAGAGTTAGCTAGGTTTTTTTTTCAGAGTGATCTATAACATTCCCCCTAATCTTCCCCATAACAATAAAAAGAGCTGTTCATTGTTGTTCCTGAACAAATGATATTTATTCTCTGCAGTTGCAGTGTATATATAACTCTGTTTTCATGTCTTTTGCCAATATGTTGTTAGATTGTTTAGTAATATTGTTAGTCTTGAATGTTAAAGTTGTTAGATTGTTTCGAGAATGAGTCGAATAATGTGCATTTATTGACTAGAACCTGTTTATTTACAAACCAGTTTTCCATACACAATAAAGCTGTTGTTTTTGTGACCATATATTTATACTAGCAGAAACCTGGCATTACTTGCACCATCTATCTATTCGATTTGGATTTTTTAAAAAACCCTCCAATTTATATAAATTTGCATTTTTAATGGAATATCTTACTAAAGCATCTGAATTTAGAATTTCCTGTTGCGTTGCATAGATATATCCCAGAAAATTAAAATTACTTCAAATAAAAGTACATATTTAAATTTTCAGAAAGTCTGTACTTTCACTTTCATATTGTTCATAAGAAAAAAAAAAATTCAGTTATTTAAAGATTTTGATTTTGTACTGCAGAAAATCTTCACTTACTTATAGAATTTTAATAACTAATGTAAAATTTTCTTTCTTATCTGTACAAAATATAAAAATATAAAATAAGTAAAAAGTATAAATTCATTTTGAATTATTACTTTCTTCTATATTAAATAGAAGGAAGTATTGGATTCGTGAAAATTTTCAACTTCCAGTTTTCGGTGGATTTACGCATTTTGAGGGAACCAAAACACAATTTGACCATTTTTGGAAAATGTCTATCTGACAAAAATTTTGTGCAGTTCAAGAGTTAATGCACAGAATTTCATATAAATTTATACATAGTTGCAAAAGAAAAAAAAAGTGCCCATCAACTTTTGGTGCAAATCACTGAATAGATTGCGCTGCTATACTGTGATTTCTCCCATTCAAAGGAAGACTATATCTCAGCTTATACTGTGTATAATTAAAAAAATAAACTAAGTGTGTCACAGGGAGGGCTATTATTATAAAACATGTTCATTCAATTTCTGTGCATAATTGCCAATAGGTGATGCTGCTATGCTGCAATTTTCCCGTGAATGGGGAAGTTATATCTCAGATTCATTTGTGTATAATTGCTAAAAATTTAGCATGGGAAAGGGTCATTTTTATAAAACATCATGTTGATTCAATTTTGGTGCATATTGGTCGATAGGTGGCTATATTATGTTGCAATTTACTCTGTGAATAGGAAGGCTAAATCTCAACATCTATAAAATTTAAGAGATAAACAAGATAAAAATAATATGAGAATAAAAGTTGGCTTAATTTGGGTGTATATCGACCAACAGGTGGCGCAGCTGTTCCTCACCTTCTGTGATTCTCCACAGGGCTACATCTAAAAAATTTTTGATTAAAATTGCACTAAACTCAATATCTAAAATCTTTATTGTAAGCAGCTATGATTATGTTTCTTCTACATGTTAAACAGCATGTAGCGTTGTTATATAGAGAGATATAGAAGAAAGTTTTGTAATCAGTTCATAACATACTAGTTTGAAGCTTTTAGTTTATTTATTTTTTCTTCTTCTTTCTTTTACGTTTTCTTATAAATGTCTCAAAAGAAAGTATTGGATTCATAAAAATTTTCAGCTTCTGTTTTTTGATGGATTTACACATTTTAAGAAGTCCAGAACCTGGTTTGACCAATTTAAAAAAAAATTTCTGTGTGTGTGTGACAAAAATTCTGTTCAACTGTACCTCCGGAACTACTGTGTACTACAATTACATATAAATTTATGTGTAGTTGCACCATGCATTGCCTACCAACTTTTGGTGCAAATGGTTCAACAGGTGGTGCTGCCATACTGTGATTTCTGCAACTCAGAGGCAGGCTATATCTCAGAAACTACTGCACAGAATTTCATATAAATATATATGTACATGTAACTTGGCATATATTAGTGCCTATCAAATTTTGGTGCCAATTGCTCTACAGGTGGTGCTGTTATACAGTGCTTTCTGCAATTTAGGGAAGGCTATATTTTAGGTTCTATTTCCTGTAACTACACAAAACTTCTTGTTGGAAAGGCAATATGAGAAATTATGCTAGTTCAGTTTGGGTGCATGTTGGCCAGTAGGTGGCTCTGCAATACAGAAATTTCTCCCTAAAAGGGGAAGGCTATATCTCTTATTCTATTGTGCATAATTGCATAGAACTTGGTATGTGAGAGAACCAGCCATTGTGAAACACTATTGAGATTTATTTTAGGTGTATATCGGCGAACAAGTGGCAATACTGCACTACAATTTACCCAATGAATAGGCTAAGTTAATCCCAACTTCTATGACATATGTGCATGAAACTTGATGTATAAGACAACCATTATGAAAGCAAATGTTGACCGTATTTATGTGTATATCAGCCGACAGGTGGAGCTTCTATTATGATTTTTCACAAGCGTATATCTCAGCATCTGTTGATTAGAATTGCATAAATTCCTTTTGTAAAATATTTATTGTGAGAAGCTATGGTTAAACTTTTATACGATTTAAACTGTAAGTGGCGCTGTTATATAGAATTATGTAGAAGAAAGTTTTGTGATGGCCACAACATATTAGTTTTCATGTGAAAATAACCTTTCAACTGTGATTATATTAGTAAAATATTTTATTTCATTTTTTTAATAATTGTATGGTAAAAAATATGTAAATAATAAGTTTTAGTTTTATAATTATGAACAAAACCTATCTTTTTATGATTGTGCTTTTCACCAAAAATTGCAAGTGTAGGAGTGAGTATGTTAGGCTTAAAATTTTATTCTTCATGGCAATATTGCACAAATAAATAGAATATTAAATAAATATGTTTAAATAAATTATATTTAAAATGCTTTTAAAAGAATAGTATATGAAATATGTTTATATTTTATTGTTTTAAAATAAAGAAAAAGAAAAGAAATATACAACACAACAAAAAACAAAACTAATGCCGGATATCCGACGGATATCCGGTCCGGATATCCGTATCCGGCAGGCAGAAGAGCTCCGGATATCCGATATCCGGTATCCAGCAAAATCACTATCCGTTTCATCCCTAATCAGCACATCTCAAAAACAAATAGTAACATAAGGTCCAAACTCGGTATTCTAAATGTGTATCATACAGCATAGGTGCCAAGTCTCCTGTTTTTTGGTGGTAGACTTCAAACCGGAAAAAAAAAAGAAAAATTATAGCTATTTTCGGTAATATTTATCGTCAAAAAACTATATAACATATTCCATTTAAAAATACTGGTGTCAATTATGATTTAAAAGTTTAAAATGTTGGCAGCTCTGATACAATAATGCTATAGTAATCTTTTCGTTGAAATCGAGCAAAATATTCGTGTACACGACCATCCAAAAGAATTCAAATACATTACGTTGAATACATTACGCTAAATGTTGTATTCCATTGAATATAATTGATGCAATGAAGTATCTATTTTACTACGTCTACAAACATTGCACAGAAAACTTTTATACCAATACTGTGAAAAAGGCATTTTTAAAGTTCTATTTTCAACTCTGTTTTTCGTATAAAATCACGTTTTGAGTTGCCCTGATTACGCAAGTCTAATTTTTTGCAGTTGATCTGTTATGTGCATCTGTTATCAGCATAATTTAAAAACAAGGAAGTGTAGGAATTTCAAATCTGGTATTTTAAAGTTCATATGAGGTTGCCACTTAAAAAATTGATCAAGATTGGCAGGTTTAAAAGCAAATTAATAACATAATTATTTATATATTATGATTGGTTGGAAGATTTGAGGCCGATTGACTCCGCAAGTGTCTTAGGCCTATAGGGTGAATGCCCTCCGTGGGTGTCTTTCTAAAGAATCCCAGTCTGTATTCACGCGAGTTTCGGAGAAAACCACGGAAAACTCCGAAAGGCTAGGTCGCTGAGCGCGACCTGGGATCGAACCCGGCATCTTCCATCTACCAGCTTTGAGCGTAAAACCGCTCGGCCGCTGGTGGGCGTTTATATATTATGAAAATATTATCAGAAATTGCTGTGCATTCATTGAGGATGATAGTTTTGAGATATTTGTAAGAACTTCCGACTTTTCTTAAAATCTTTGATACAATTTCAAAATTTTTATAAAAATATTTTTGCATTTATGTAAACTGTTAGGAATGTTATGCATTTAATATACACATATATATGTTTCAAATCATTGTTGCTTCATTTTCTTAACTTGTAATATACTTGAACACTCTATCCTTATACGTTTTTCCAGTTTATGGAAAGCATGATATTTTATTTATGCTTTGTTTCCTCTTATATTTTTAAAATCCTTGAGTTCATTGAGAATATTGTCGAAATAAAAATATTTTTGAAATATTATCAGACTTTTTTTCTTTTCCATATCCTACTCTCATGTTTGATTCGTCTTATTATTATTAAATATTAAGATTATATATTTTATTTTTATTTTTTCCAATCTTTAAATATGATAGCAATTGTAAAGAATATAATTTAGAGCACAATCTATTATTTCTGAATTAGTCCGTCTTCACCAGCCTAGCGGTATTTATTTCCAAATGAACCTATCTTTAAATTTGCCCTATTCGAAAAATCAAAAACGGTGGCTAAATGTGATAAATAACCAGTAATGAAAAAACAATTACCGTGTTTACTCGCGCAGTAGTCGCATGTCCGTTTGAAGGGTCCCGGACAAAATCCCCATCGGACAAAATCCCCACGGACAAAATCCCCGCCGGACAAAATCCCCGCCGGACAAAAGCGCCACCGGACAAAATCCCCACCGGACAAACCCCCCACCGGACAAAACCCCGCCGGACAAAACCCCCACTAAAGCTCAAATATACATGGGGAGGGGGGGATTAATGAGGACCACAATGAGTATAGCAAGATAAAAAAAATATATATGTATATATTATTTTTTGAAGATTTTAATGAAACTTTGTTTAATTATCATTCGAGTAATATATACTGAGAGTTGGGATACGGACAAAAGCCCCACCGGACAAAATCCCCACGGACAAAATCCCCCCAGACAAAAGCCCCACCGGACAAAATCCCCACAGAACAAAAACCCCACCGGACAAAAACCCCACCGGACAAAATCCCCACCGGACAAAGACCCCACTTAGCCCGGACGAAGGCCCTACGTATGATATTTTGGATAAAATTAACATTTCAAAATTAATTAAACTCGTTATAAAATAAATTATTCAATAAATCTGTTACTTTTCCTGCTAGAAACTCGGTGTGATAGTTCATAGTTTATTAAAGATATTAACTGTTAATTGTTTTCTTATCTGTACTAAATTCTTCACAGATTATTATTAATTTAATTACAAATTAATTCTTTTTGGTTAGGGAAGGGAGGGCGAAGGGGCAAAAAAGTAAAAATACCGTTAGACCGTTTAAAATTGGGGCATATAGGTTCTCGGAACCTACAAACAGGATGAGAATATTTTCGAAAGTCTAAAATTATTAGAAAGGGCAAATGGGGGGGGGGGAATGAAGGGGCAAAAAAAATAGAAATTGAATTAGATCGTTCAAAATAGGAATATAACTGTTTTGGGGGTCTACAAATCGAATAAGAATATTTTAATATTGGAATATTTTATAATAATGAAAATAGCGTTGTACGCGTACAGACACGCTGACACACACACACACATACACACACAGACACAAAATTTGCTGAAATAATTTTCGGCTTTCATGGTGTGTGAAACATGTATATTTATGCATGTATGAAAACGCATTCATAATACATATATACATATGAATATATAAGAGAAAGCATTAAACAGATTTCTTTTTATGTCGAATATATATCGTGTAAACTGTACATGCACACCATATGATGTACTAAAAAAAATTGTACAACACTGAAAATTAATATTAAGTAGTTTTCTAATTTATATACTTCACAGTGAATCAGAATCACTTTGTGACACCCTGTTAGTCAATCAATTACGCTAATCATATCTTATTTCACTTCACAGATATTGGTATTGGTATTGGGAATGAAGGCGAAAGATTGCACTAAGATCCTAGAGCTGAAGGGGAGTGCCTTCCGTGGGGGGTCTTTCTAAAGGGTCCTAGCGCGCATTTACACAAGTTTTGGTGAAAACCACGGAAAGCACCGAACGGCTCGGTCGACGAGAGCGACCTGTGACCCTTTCAATGTATTTTGGTATATCCATACTTTTGAAACACCCTGTATAAATAAAACTAAATAATAATAAGAAGCAACAGAGGCCACCACGGCTTATGACGGGTAGAGAGATTTAAACAAGTATTACATGAGCCCAATTTTTTCCAAATCCTCTGCAAGACCATAAAAAGAAAATATAAGAAAAAATTTTGAGAAGTGAAGATTTTTATACTATTATTAAGAGAAAAAAAAATATATTATTTTATAATTATTGATAGTTTTTGAAATCACATTTTTATTAACTTAATAAATCATATGTACTATATTTTAAAATATTAACTATTTTGTACAGCTATACTTAACATAATATACATATTACAGTGAAAACATTTCATTGAAAATTGTAGGGAAAAAAACCCTCATATGCCCCTCTAGTCCTCCGTAATTTGTTGAAATTTGCTTTTAAAAACTACATTTTTTAATCTTAAACCCCTCCCTATCACATATATGTAACTAGTGGGTCCCGGACAAAAGCCCCACCGGATAAAATCCCCACGGACAAAATCCCCGCCGGACAAAAGCCCCATCGGACAAAATCGTGAACAAATCGGACAAAATCATCATCATCATCATTTGAATCAGAAAAAGTCGTTCAAATACTTTTTCCGCGTAAAAGATAAACTATAAAAAATGTCTCTTTTCGTGTGTGTATATGCAACTGATAAAAAGAATATTTCACAAACAGTAGACAAAATGCAAACATTTGGTAAGTTACTAATCGTATTGTGTTTTGACATACCAGTGATGTTTTCTTTACTGATAATTATGTTTTTTTTTTTTTTTTTAACAGGGGACTATTAGTTCCAATTTAGATAAAAATGTCGTTGCCAGTTTTTGTAGACCAATTTTGTGTAACACACACACACACACACACACACAAAAAAAAAAAAAAGAAGGAAAAAGAAATTAGAAGTATATCCGTCCTATCGTTACAAATTCTGTACGAAATGAAAGGGGTGATTTTTCTAAATCCAGGATCGCAAACAGTTTTTCGATACGACAATTAATTTCTTTTTATTAACCTAAAGTATGAAATTTAGGTAACAATACTTCATTTTAATTCATTTCAGTCATTTTAAAAAGTACGTGGCCCAGTTTTACGACCAAAAAATGAGATAAAAAATAAATAAAATATATATAAAAAAAAATTTCTGATTGAAATTAATAGTCTTTCGTACTAAATTAAATTCTGTCTTACACAGATATTTTTTTTTTTTTTTCTCTCTCACGCTAAAGGCGGTAAATATCAAATCAGCTTTGAAAATTAAATTCAACACAAATTCATCAAAATCGTCGCTAAATAATTTGTCGAAAAAATATTACGTAAATATCTGAAATTTACTATTATTTTATTTTACTTTACTTTACCCGTTTCTGATCCCGATAACTGTTAATTATTTTTTTTTCTATTAGAATACATATTTCATTAGTTATATACTTTTCAGTATTATTAGTATGTTAATTTTTTATACCTTATTATTAGCATGTTTCGCTCGATTCGCTGATCGCTATATTAAAATGTTTTTTTTTTTTTTTTTTTTTTTTTAAGAATCATTATAAATAAAAAGAAAAAAAAATATATTGAAATTGCTGTAAACCTCGTTTCGGGTATCCTCTAACAGCGTTTTTTCCATTCGCGCTCCATCGAATCCAGGTTCTCGTTGCTTGTAGAAAAGTCTTTTCCACGCACTTTTGGGTATTTATCCACGATAGGTGGAGGTGAAGCTGCTATTATTTGACAACTACGATTTTAAAGATGACTGTATTTCAGCACCTATTATTATTATTATTTATTTATTTATTTATTTATTTAGTTTTTGAACCTAGCTCTTTACACAATATTACCGTATATAATTTCGACCAATTACTGCTATGTGTCCAAATTCTTTTTCCTATTGCATACTATATTAAATAATTCTTTTTAACTTCACAATAAATCGTTAAAATAATTCTCCTTGTGCACTTTTATACGAAATTTCGTCCTATACCACCATGTATAAATTTTGAAATGGCAAAGCCACCTGTTAGACGATTTTCCTTAAAAATCAATAGGCACTACTTTATGACAATGTGAAACTACCTACCAATTTGTATGACATTCTGTGTAGTAGTTTTTGTGATACAGTTGCCACAAAATTTTTGTTTCTCTCTCACACACACAGACACACCGACAGACATTTTCTAAAAATGATTAAATCATGTTATTGACATCTGAAAATGTGTAAATCCATAAAAGTTCTTTTTATGCGTTCCGTATGTCTTCTTATTGTGCATTTTCTACAATCTACAATAGACATTTTTTAAATAAAGATTTTTTTGATACCACATTCATTGATTCGGCAAACAATTACACGTTTTAAAGAAAACAGCCAAATTGGTCTTTACATAGAACTGCATTTATTCTTTACTTGTTACAAATCATGAGTAAAATTTATTTTTTCTGGATGCCTTATTACAATTGTGACTAAGCCCCAAATTAACTAAAAAAATTCAATAATAAATTTACTCTATTTTTTTTTTTTTTAACAAGCAATTATATACCAAAAAATTCATCTCCCAAATAGTAACAGCAATTTAAAAGTCACCAAGAGAGGTTATATAAATTAGCTGTAACGCAACATGGTCAAGATATTGCGAATTTCTTTCTAATTAAAAAAATAAATAAATAAAATAAAAAAATTTTGATTTTAAGCGTAATATTAAAAATAAAAAAAAGTGGTATTAAAAATTATGTACTTTAATTTGACACTAAATATGGGCTTTCTATAATATTTTATTATTCCTATTTAGCGAAAGGAAACGCAGCGAACAAGCGGCCGGAGCCCCGCAGGGATTAGTAAGAAAAGCGGGTCGGGGGAGGCGAAGCCTCCTTCTGGAGTTGGTGAGAGGAACGATAAAGGGGCCGAGCCCTCTGATTATGCTATATATATATATATATATATATATATATATATATATAGTTAGGGGAAAAATAAAAGTAAATTACGCAGAATCATTCGTTTGGAAACAGGTTTGTTATTTTAAAAAATACAGGGGGGGGGGGAATCTTCTTGCTTAATTTTTATTTTTATTTTTGCTTTGTTTCTCTTGAAAGAATTTCGTTACTGAAAATCATTTCTAACACCTCTAGTTCAGGAGATGAGGGAACGAAGTGAATTTCAAACTTCAGAATTAGTTATATTATAACAGGAAGAGGTAAATACTCCGCATATATATCTAATGACGCAATCAGAAAATTTCAGGTGTGAGAAAGCCGGTGGTGCAAGGGTAGATAACTCCAACACATAAACAAGTTTGGTGAAAAAGATACTGAATGGTAACCTATTCCTATACATATTTATATTGTGTAAAATAAATAAAAATATTAAAAATATATGTTAAATGAAGATAACATTTAAATGATGTCGTTTTGAATCGTATTATTACAGCTAGTTATTATGTAAAATATCTTTCATACAGTGTGACTATATTCTAATTTAAAACCTTGTATCATCTGAAGACTTATTTGGCAGTGTTTGACAGAAAAATCAAAAATTAAAATCTTCACTTATGAGACTGAAAGTATTGTAATAAATTTAACAATTTTTTGTTATTATACATATACAGATATATGTACTCATGCGCGTGAGTATGTATGTATATATCATGAACCTATAAAGAGATTATGTAACTTCATGGTATATATACACACACACACACATGCTCGCACGCTCATAGATGTTTTTGTATTTTGTAAACATATTCTCATTTCATATTCTAAGAAATAAATAAATAAAATCCTAACAGTAAAGACGTTGTTCCACTTACAATACACAATGCCCACAATTATTGCTGTTTGTAAAAAGATTACAAATTATACGAATCCCTATATCGACTCTGCATCTATCGGGCAATGAAAATGAATTGAAACGTTTTCTGACAGAAAAAGGTACTAATGAATCTTTGACTAGTAAAGCTTTCTTATCTACCGGAAATAATTCTTGTCCGGTCAGATCCCCCACTCATTCCCTTTATCTCCGTAGTCACCCTTTCATCTTGTGGTTTGCCCCCGGGTTAAATTTGGACATCAGAGGCACATTTGTATCGTCCACAAGCTGAAGTGTGACACTATTGGATTTTGTGGAATGTCAATCACCCTGAATAAGACACGCCCTTTGTTGGCAACACGAGTTTTTCTGGAGTACGATTTTACTTCCCAGGCCTGCCAAGCGGAGCCTTAAGGAGTTGCTTTAAAAGTAAGAAATTATAAATACATTACACTTCAAATAATATTAAATTATGTTTGCAATGTAACATGTTTATCAACTCCATTTTCTTTCCCAAATCAATTTTATATTTGATATTTATTACATAAGTAAGTCAGAAGTTACCTATTAAAAGAAAGAATACTTCAATAATTACACAGTGAAATTTTTACGTTATACTTATAAGATATAAAGTTTATTTTTCATTTAGCATTGTTTCCTTTTTAAAATTTTGTAATAACTACAATATTAAATTGTGGATGCCATTATGTCTTTATGTATTGGTACAGTTTGAAGGAAGGAAGAATAACTTAATAATTTAATCTAGCTGTCATAAATTTTAAAGCTCTAAATGTTTATATTGTTGTGCATTAAAAGTGACTGATTGTTGGATTTAGAATTCGATGTGATAGAGTATTGAATCTAATAAATGTAATCCCCCCCACCACCACCCACCCTCCCTATTACATATATTTTACAGTGGTGGACATAATTATAAGACACCTATCTAATATGACAAATAGTGAAAGAAAAGATTCAGAGATTAAAAATATTTTATCAAATACATCAAAAACATAAATTTATTCTGTTATGATATATAATTATTTTATAATAATGCTGTTTTCATACAATATAATGAAAAAACTTAAAAACATAATGGATAAAGTTGTAAGTCACCAACCGTTTTTTTCAAGTACAGTGGTCAACATAATTAGCAGACACTAATTGTCTAAAAGAAAATCCTCTAACATGGTTATTCAACATTTGGTGGAGTCGCCATTGTTTCTTATAACATGAAAGATGCGATTCGGCATCGAATCAATCAATTCTAACAAAATAACGCAAGACAGTTCTTCCTAAGAACATTTTATAGCATTCTTTAGGTCTTCGACACATATAAATTGACTCCCATTTCGATAAATCGCCCGAGCTAAGATCCCCCACAAGTTTTCGATGCAATTTAAGTCTGGAGAGCGAGAAGGCCACGACAGAACATTGATACTTTGCTCTGAAAGCCCCTTTTTTGTTTCGTGTGATGCATGAATCGGCACGTTATCGTGCTGGAAAGTGTAATTTTCGCCACAAAGAGGTTTACCGTATACGGCTAGTTCATTTTTAAGAAGATTCTTATGCTTTTCGGAATTCATTCTAGAATTGCACAAAAACAATATTCGATTTCCCTTGAGCCCCAAAACCAGCCCAAACCATTACTGAGATTCCATCCATTTCTCGGCTCATTAGTACACGAGGAGACTTCCGTAAATCATGCCAATAATATTGAAACCCGTAGGACCATCCAGGTTAAACTTTTTTTCGGCAAAAAATAACACAAGAGTACCATTTGGAGGTTCAAGCCATAGTTTGTTTAGCGAAGTTTAGACGCTCCGTATTGTACCGACTTAGAAGCGGTGGTTTTTTCTTCAATTTATTATATTTCACATATTTCACATAGAAAGCGTTATGCAACACCCTGCGAATGGTTCTCCTTGAACAATTCAGTTTCAAAGCATTTTTAATGCCTGTAGTGGTCATCTTATTCAGTGTAGCGAGCGAAAGCACATGGCGTCTGTCTCTCGAGGACAAGCAAGGAGTACGTCCAGATCTTTTAATCACCGATCCATTAATTCCTCTTTTCAAAACATTTCTAATTGCACATCTAAAGCGTTTAATAACTTTTGAAGTATTATTAATTGAAGCACAAGTTCCATTTAATCTCCAAATTTCGCGAATTTCACTTTCTTTTAATTCTGGACCTCGTGGCATGTTTGTAAATGCGTGAAGTCGGTTATCGTCTGCTTTAGTTAACCGCTGACGTCATAACAGCGTGCAGAAAATTTTAATATTGCACATTATTTTCGAAAACAAGCTGGTGTTTTAATTAAAATATTAGGGTGTCCATTTTGTCCATGGCATTTTTAATTTTTTTTATTAAACTCTATAAAAATATCTTTTCTGTATAACAATTACGTGTGATAACAGAATAAATTTATGTGTTTGACGTATTTGATAAAACATTTTTAAGCTCTGAATCTTTTCTTTCACTATTTGTCAAATTAGATATGTGTCTTATAATTTTGTCCACCACTGTACATATATAGTTACGTATAAAGAATTGTTTGAATGGTCTAAAATTTCTCTTTGATATTTACAGATTGTTTAGGCATTTATTTGCATAAATTACATTTAAATTATTTATTAATTATTCTAATTAAAATGCAAACAATTATATATTAAATACACTGCTCGATATTGAAAATGCAACACCAAGAAGGAATGATAATAACGGAATGAAATTTGTTGGACACATACATTATAGCAGGAAGAACAATTGATTAAAATTTCAGGAATTTTGGAGTAATATGTACTGAGAAAACAGTACGTAAAGCAGCGACCTCTGTGAGCAATAACAGCACATATCTGCCTAGGCATTGAATCGAACAGCGATTGGATGACATGTACGGGTAGAGCACTTCATGAAGTTTTAACACGATGCCACAATTCATCGATCGAAGTTATTGGTGAGTAGTGGGGAGCCAGTCGCTTTTCAACGATTGAATAGTCATTTTCATTGGTGCGAGATCAGGAGAACGCACTGGCCAGAGCAACAGTCGAACACATTTGCTTCAATGAAGGTCCAGACAATATGGGCAACATGTGGTCGTGCATTGTTCTGCTTAAATGTTGCGCTTCGGAGGCCTTGAACATAGGGCAGAACTATGGGCCTTAACTCGTCAGAAATGTAATGGCTGGTATTCAGAGTGACGGGAATGAAAACAAGAGGTGACCAGGACGCGTATCCAATGGTACAACATACCATCAATCCAGGTGGTGACTCAGTATGCGGCTACCAAAATTTTGATTACCCTCAAAACTGCATCACTGATATGGGGGCCATTAATGTGTGATCAACGATGGACCTGGACGCAGGAAGGGCGTGAAGCCACTTTTCTGACACATCACAATCCTGTTTACAACATGTCATGTTTACATTTTTGTTTGCCACTTCATAGATGCTCGAACTGTGAGTTATTTGAGATTCCTTGCGCACTACGTAATATGGTGAAAAGAGCAAATGTTGTTAACATTTGAAATAACTGTTTAAATTGTGTTTTTATGTGTTTTATTGTGTTGTAACTTGTTAAAAGTGTCAGTAGTAGTAAATATGTTTTTCAATGAAAATAGTTTTAAAAGTATTATGCATTTTTATTATCATTTTCAAGATTATTAAACACTAAGAATGCATACATTTCAGAGGTGCCAATGCCTTAATCCATTGTTGACGCTTGATCTTTTATTTATTATTCATCATATTACTTGTAAATTTCATAATTAACTTCAAAATATTTTCTGTGAAAATGCAACTTATAACTCAGAATCTAAAACTATTCGGCTAGTTCAATACATAAAAAATTCTGTTATTTTTAATTATCAGTAAATTAAGTAGGGTAATTAAAAAAATGGATTCTATTTAAATGAAAACAATTGTTTTATCTAGTTTCACGTAACATTAAAGAAAATTAATTAATAGTTAAATTAAGCATAACAATATCTAACAAAAGGTGCTTTTATCAATAACGGTATAATGATGTATGTTTCAAAGTTGAGTTAAGAAAAAAGCTTACATAATTCACACGATGTTGCCATCTAAGGTACTTCAAGATATCCACCAAAGATCACATCCAAATCTGACAAGAAAAAATGTCACGTGATAAAATAGTAATTTTGAGTCTGTCATTGAAAAGTGCATATGAAGTGTCTTACCATGCCCGAAAAGCATCCCATCCCTATCCCACAATTTATCAGCATAAGACTGTGAGGCATTTGCATGAGTTTTAATATAGGCTATCCAATATGTTGTTACCTTTAAATTTATTTTTCTCAAATGCTGTATTTCTGGGTTGCGTTATTTATTATTAAGTTTTGGAGTGGATGCTACAAGATATTGTTATTTAAGAAATTTTATGTGTTTAATAAGAAGCCTAACAGTTAATAATTTAGAGCGAAATCTGGTGGTGATGGGGGTATTTTTTTTGCTGACTGTACCTTTATTTCATTTTATACCGTACGTGATTTTCCTTTTTGCGTAACATTTATGTCAGTTTACAGGATATTTAATTTTTAATAGCTAACTGCTCTAACAGCTGTCAATAATATAGTGTTTATTTTCACCGTTTCGTTATGTGACATTTAACGTTTGCTTGCTTCTGATTGGCTGTTCTTCCAGTGTCCCAACCTAAGTGATAGAAGAAACTTAGCAGCACTGTTTCCACGCAGGGTTACCAGGTCATATTTTTCATATGAGGCCAAACTTTCTCTGAAATAGAGCCAAATGGAGCCAAATTCTAACTAAATAAAGCCAAAAAAGAGTGAAAGTAAATTTTGCCAACTTTAGGGATTTGTCCCTACGCGTAGGAACTTTTATCAGTTTTCTTCAGCATGTAGGGACGCAGTAGGGACTTTTTGGATGTACCCTTTCTCCTCACTACGTCCTCAAGATATCCTGAGAATGAAAGTACATCATACGGACATCCTCGGCACTAAAGTAGGGACTTTTATCATTAATGTACGGATATTGAACGGTCCATAGGGAACGTGGCAAAATTTAAGTTGGCATGCAGGTAACACTAGCCTACATTTTAAGATTCAAAGCATTGTCCGGCGACATTGTATTCTTGTTTTATGAGCTTTATTTGTTCTTGTAATACATCCTTTTGAAAAAATGAAACATCGGTTTACTATTTTTTACACAATTTCTGAAATATTCTATTTTAAAGACTTCGAAATCATTTCGTTTTCAGTGCAAATTGGAGCAGAAGCTTATTATGTTGAGCATGAGATTTAAAAATTCGAAAAGAAAAACAAATCTTGAAACAGGGTGTGTTGCATGCATGCATTGATCTAGTCGTAATTGACAAAGTAAAATGTATACAATCAACCAATAAATAGGTGGAAGATATATATATTTATATATATTTTAATGTAGTTACACAGGTCATATAATGTCGTGTTCCAACTAAATATACAAGCACACGTGAAAACTTATCATAAAAATGTTTGTTATTTTAATGAAAATTTACTTACTAAATTCTAAAAATAAAATCTCATAATTATTGACCGAATACTGTATATATACACACTGGGATTATTAAAGACATACGTGGAAGAGAAAATGTCATTCGCGAGTAATTTTTACACTAATTTTGGAGAAAACAATAGTTTTTGTGAAAAATAATTTACCTCAGTTTCTTAGTATATTTTTTTCCATTTCCATATTTTCTTCACCAAGGGGGAAAAAAAAAAGCATTAGCATGTTAATAGATATATTTTCTTTGGAATAAAAGAAATACTTTCTAAAAGGAATTGTAAAAAAAAAAAAAAAAAAGAGAGGGTGGAGGCAATAGAACAAGAACGAAACAATTTTAACTCTGAACTATGCCAAATTCCAAGATACTTTAAAAGTATAATTATTTCAGTAAAATATAAAAAGAAAATCATTGAAGGTATGATCATCTCAATATTTCTCTTTTCTTTTAATTTATTGGACCATCCTTAGGGGTGCGTCCCAGACCGTCGCCAATTATCCACTGGGCTGTACAAATGCGATATTAAACCCAACCAACCAACTTTTAATTTACTATCATATTTTTTTCTCAATTTGCTCGAGAAGTGTCAACATTGGTAAATATCTTAAAGAAAAAATAAAAATTTTCCAAAAATAATACTTAAGAGAAACGGGGCCAAATGCACTCCGAGGCCAAACCCAAAATTTCGGAGCCAACCACCTTGATTTGGAGACAGTTTGGCTCCAAGGAGGCCAAACTGGCAACCCTGTTTCCACGTTCGTAGTCACCGATTTGCATGCAAGCATCATTGGTAGAGACTGCCCCCAACGTTCAGCGCAACATTGAGCCATTTGAACATGCAATTAATCTTTTCCAGTTCTCACTGAACTTGCCATATGGCAGTTCAGCGGTAATGCAACCAGCTTTAAAATTTAACAAATAATCAATAACGCATTTTCATATTTTTTTTTATAAAAGGAACTCACTTATTCTGCCTGGTGTCAATTTTAATAAAAATTTTGCATGTACGCAGTCATTTTTCATTTTGTTTTCATAAAGCTTTTGATAATGTTTATATATATATATACATAGATATATATATTTTTTCATTTGAAATATTTATAATTAAATGAGCACTGTTATGTGTTTCATTTTCAGTATAATTGTTTTGGTTGTATTTAGCTATAATCGGACAGACTATTCCGCCTATTTCTTATTATAATAAAAGTTTAACTGTACATTTTCTGTTGACAGAGAAATTACTCTGTGATAACGCCAGGATGTGTTAATATTTAGAAATAAAATAAAAATTAAATGTACAAAAATTTTCAGATACATTTATTTTTTTTAGTTACTTTCTACACTAAGTAACGTGCGTTACTAAATTTTAGTAAAATTTTTATGTAAAGTGTAAGTTAAATGCTTTGCTTTACTCTACATTAAATGATTATTATTATTATTATTTTTTAAAACCATTTAGCACGTTTCATAAGTAAACTTAATTTCAAATCATTTAACGGTTTTAGACGTATACACGCATTGAAAAATAAAAATAATTAAAGAAACTTTCCCCTTCTGTTGTTTTATAATTCACAAATCTCTATAATTCGCATTCCACATTTTTTGGGATATATTTAAATCACAAATGACAACTTTCATATTTTGGTCACACCTTCTTTTCATTTCATTTTTTTTTTTTTTTTTTTTTTCTGTTTTAAACATAGTTGTACAATGTAGAAAATATTTTACAAATATAATGCTATTAAATGAAAACAGGACTAAAGTTGTTCAGAAATAAATTATAAAAATTGGCAAATCCGATTTAATAAAAGCATATTGTTTTGCTTTTAATAAAATCATGCACAATTTTCCTATTAATGCATTCAGTTTGATAAACACATCGATTAAAATAAGGACTACAACTATATATATTTATTTGTATAAAAAAAGCATGTAATATATATATATATATATAATTAATAAATTAAAGAAAAGAAGTGAAGGTTTTTTTTTTTTTTTTTTTTTTTTCTGTTTTGAACATAATTGTACAATATCGACAATATTTTACAAATATAATGCTGTTAAATGAAAAAAGGACTAAAGTTGCTCCGGAATAAATTAGAAATATTGGCAAATGCGATTTAATAAAGACATATAACTTTACATACAATGTTATTCTATGGCCATAGAGCAGACTTGGAGGAGTGGTAGAGAACATCACATCAACTGATAATTGCATAGACATAAGGGACCATACAAGTTATTTTAAAATATTAATAACTGAATGTTTCTGGTTATTTTTTAACAATAAAATCCAGATATGTGCGTGGCTCTCATATATTCTGATGCAAGCATGTAAATAAAAGCATGTATAATATGTGTATCTATAATACGTGTTTTTACATGCCAATGTGTACGTTAAGGGAATATACAAAATAATAATTCTATTGCTAACTGATATATTCCTCATTCTTTTCACGCTATCTATCTTATTAATACGTGTTTTACATGTCAGTGTCTTTTTGGCAGTAAGGTCCGCCTGTACGCGTAATTCTCCCAAGTTACAATATTTCAGAACAAAATTTCTATATTCACATTTATATTACAAATGGATATATATTATAATTACATTCTTCCTAATCAAAATATTTGCATTCATATTATATTTGATTGTGCAAATTTGAATATTGGGTATAGTCTTAAAAAATAAATAGCCTAGAAATCACAAAAGAAACGCCCACTGGAGGAATTACAGATTTTCAAATAACATGACTTTACGTCAGCGGTAGAAAAAACTTAACACTTTCGCGACCGCATATTTTGTTTATTTGACAGTAAGGTCCGCCTGTGTGCATTATTGTCCCAAGTTACAATATTACAGAATAATATTTTCTGTATTTACATTCATATTGCAAATAGATATACATTATAATTATTTTCTTCCTAATTAAAATATTTGCATAACTGTCAATATGTTAATTTATTCTTGACTATTTTTAGCCCCGCCTTTATTTCGTACCACTTATTTTTTTAAAGTAATTTTGTCTTATTTTATCAAAATTATATATTGGAGAAAACTTTTCTATAAATATAGTGGCTCGAAATAAAGGCGGGCTAAATGTACTTCGTTTAAATTAAAATACTGGCAGCTATGTATTTGTATCCATAACATATTTGATTGTAAAAATGAGAATATTGTGTATATCTTAATAAATTAATAATACACAAATTGTGAAAGAAACGCCCACTGGCGGAGTTACAGATTTTCAAATGACGTGAATCTACGTCAGCGCTCGCGAAAGTGTTAAAATAATGGTCATGGCAGCATACTTCTAAATTAAAAAATTATTTAGATTATAAGATTTCTGCTACAGCATTTTTTCCGCAAGGTTAATATTAAATTACGAAATTTAATTTTTATACGGTCCCTACTTTGCTATGTGCTATATGAAAAATATATTGCTCTCAGTCTAAGAGAGAGAATATAGGAAACCCCATGCCTGTCAGTGAAGAATTCGCTGTGATATCGGAATTTTAAAATTCTAGCATTTTTCACCAAATCTTAAGGAGTTGTTTTAAAAGTAAGAAATTATAAATATATTACACTTCAAATAATATTAATTTATGTTTGCAATGTAATATGTTTATCATCTCCATTTTCTTTCCCAAATCAATTTTATATTTGATAATTATTATTTAAGTAAGTCAGAAGTTACCTATTAAAAGAGAGATTACTGCAATAATTACACAGTGAAATTTTAACTTTATACTTATAAGATATTAAGTTTATTTTTCATTTAGTATTGTTTCCTTTTAAAAATTTTGTAATAACTACAATATTAAATTGCGGATGCCATTATGTTTTTATGTATTGGTACAATTTGGAGGAAGGAAGAATAACTTAATAATTTAAACTAGCTGTCGTAAATTTTAAAGCACTAAATGTTTATATTGTGGTGCATTTAAAGTTACTGATTGTTGGATTTAGAATTCGATGTGATGGAGAATTGAATCTAATAAATGTAATCCCCCCCCCCCCACCCTCACTTTTCATATAATTTATGTACATTTTTAAATTATATAGTTACGTATAAAAATTGTTTGAATGGTCTAAAATTTCTTTTTGTTATTTACAGATTGTTTAGGCATTTATTCGCATAAATGGCATTTACATTATTTAGTAATTATTCTAATTAAAATGCAAATATTTATATATTAAATATTAATATACATACATTCAATTGAAAGAATATTAATGCAACTAAATGCATTGCAATTGCATAAGAATGTTTTATAAAGTTTTGTTGTAGCATTTATTCTATACGTAATATGAAAATGACAGGAAAATTAAACAGGCAATTTATGGCACTAGCAGGGTATGGAACACGGGCGCAGAATTCATACCACTATCGATGTAAGAAAATTTTCGACTTCTTAAATCGACGATATTACTGGTAGAGAAATTTCTTAAACGGATTCTGGTATGAATTCTGCGCCCGTGTTCCATCCCTGCGCTAGTTTCCAATGTTAAATGTCACCGCCACAGATTAAAAGTTTTTCCAAGCAGTGCGGCCAGATTTAGGGAAATTCCACCATGAAAATTGGACGGTAACACTTGGCTAATCATTTCGAAGACTTTTATGTAATATTTCTTAGAAATGATTAGCCAACCATTACAACGGAAATTTAGTGATGGATATTGAATGGAAGATTCCCTCAATCTGACAGCACTCAGGGGGTGTTATTTCACAGATACACGCACTGTGAGTTATTTCAGATTTCTTGCACACTACGTCATATGGCGAAAACTGCAAATTATGTTTACAATTGAAATAACTGTTTAAATTGAGTTTTTATGTGTTTTATTGTGTTATAACTTGTTTAAAGTGTCAGTAGTAGCACATATGTTTTTCAATGAAAATAGTTTTTAAAGTATTATGCATTTTTATTATCATTTTCGACATTATTAAATACTACGAATGCATACATTTCAGAGGTGCCAATGCCTTAATCCAATGTTGTCTCTTGATCTTTTCTTTATTATTCATCACATTACTTGTAAATTTCATAATTAACTGCAAAATGTTTTCTGTGAAAATGCAACTCATAAATCAATTATGAACTAATTCATAACATGACCACCGCCCTTTTTTTTTTACTTCTTTTACTTCCAAGAAGCCGACACGAGCAAAATGTTTTGAAACTGTTTCTATTATACTATATTTAAACTAGGGGTGCACCGAATATTCGGCTTGACCGAATCTAAAATTATTCGGCTAGTTGACCCCACATAAAAAATTTAGTTTTTCTTTTTTTTTTTAACTTTAACCATTTTGAAAAAATTCGGTTTTTTTTTATTATCATTAAATTAAGATTTTTTAGAGTAATTAAAAAATAGATTAAGGATTAAGATTTAAGAAAGAATTTGCAGAATATATTTAAATGAAAACAAATATTTTATCTAGTTTGAGGTAACATCAAAGAAAATTAATTAATACTTAAAATAATCATAACAATATTATCTAACAAAAGTTCTTTTATCAATTACGGTTAAATGATGTATGGTTCTAAAGTTGAGTTAGATAAAGATTACATAATTCACACAATGTTGCCATCTAAGAAATTTCAAGCATTCAAACAAACATCACATCCAAATCTGACAAGAAAAAAAGGCACGGAATAAAATAGTAATTTTGTGTTTGTCATTGAAAAGTGCATATTAAGTGTCTTAACATGCATGAAAAGCATCCCACAATTTATACACATAAGAGTGAGAGGCATTTGCATTAGTTTTAATATAGGTTATCCAACATGTTGTTAATTTTAAATTTATTTTTCTCAAATGCTGCATTTCTGGGTTGCGTTATTTATTATTATTATTATTATTTGGAGTTGGTGGGACAAGATATTGTTATTTAAAGAATTTTCTGTGTTTACTAAGAAGCCTAATAGTTAATAATTTTCTGTGACTGTGAATTCAGCATTACACCACTAGTAAGTTTTTTACCAAACTACCAATAGTAGTTTTTTATAATATTTTTTTTCATAATTTAAAGAATAAAATATTACTAAATGTAAATGGCATTAAAGAAGTTTGCAAAAAATTAGGTGATTGACTTCTGAATATAAGAGTAAATCAGCCAGCTGAATATTCGGTATTCGGCCAAATATGCTTAATATAAACAATAAATATAATTTTTCTTCTGTACAAAAAAATGTAGATCATTGCTTCTTAACCCTTTGCGGCGCAAGACAATTCGGATCATTTAAATTATGCTGCCACTGGAATTCATAAATTAATTAAACTAAAAGAAATTTTAAATTTTAAGGGTAAAAGAAACGGCCTTTTCTGATATGTTAAAAACGTATGTTTTTTCTAAAAAATTTCTGGGATGAATTTTTGCAGTTGGGAAGTGAAATTAGGTGGTATAAAATGTATCCCATCGCCCATGAAAGGGTTAAACATTTTGGAGAAAAAAAAAAAAAACTGAGATTTAAAAGTAATAAGTAAAAAAATTGAATAAACACCATAAAATGCAAGAACTCGCAACAATTGTTTCAGGCCTCTGTATCTTGAACCTATGAGGATGATAAAATTACTAGACTTGCTAAAGGTAAGATTATATATTTCGAAGATTTTATTTTCCGACAGTGCAAGGCCATAGCCAAGGGAGTGGTTTATGGGATTCAACATTCTCTCCCTTGGCTACGGCCTGGTTTTGTTGGATTTTTCTGGCTATGTTTTTTCAACAGCAAAGTAAATATGCTTGAATTGAACAACCAAAAATTCGGTAAGTGATTTTAGTACCTTTCTAATTTTCTATTATTAAGCAACCATTATATTTCTAAACTGAATACTAGTAATTGTTCTACAGTATATTGTTATGCTGAAACTTTGCTTTTATTTTTTTTAATGGGGGAATAATAAATTTAATATGAGTTAAAGTATGACATAAATATCAAATTTTCGTAATTCCAATATTTTTTTTATTATTTCTGTCGGTCCCATTCACAAGTATTTAATTTCCTATTATTTAGCTTATTTTTAATATTAAAATTAATGATAATATTGAAAATTTTAAAATGAGTAATAATAAATTTAATATGAGTTAAAGTATGAAATAAATATTAAATTCTCGTAATTCCAATTTTTTTTTTTTTTTTTTTATTACTGTCGGTCCCATTCACAAGTATTTAATTTCCTATTATTTAGATTATTTTTAATATTAAAATTCATGACAATATTGAAAAATTTAAAAAGGTTAACAAACATATTATAATCTTACAGCAAACTTCATGTATTGTATATTTAATTTTAAATTGAAATATATAACTGTTTTATTTAGAACAAAATATTTAAAAAAAATATCTTTTTTTTTATACTCATAAAATTAAAATTCATAAATTTACTGAAATATTTAAAATGTAAACAAATTTAGCGCGATCGTACAGCAAAATTTATATCTTTAGATTTTTTTTAAACTAAAATATATATGTGTTTTCTTTTGAGTTAATCATTTAAATAACTGCATTTTTATATCATTTAATATAATTCAAATTCATCGTTTTATTGAAATATTATAAAGATAAACAAACGTACAGCAATGTTCCCGAAAACTTTATCATTTTTTATGAACTTAATATAAATATTTTAACGAAAGTGCTTTTATTTTATGTAATACCGTACGTGATTTTCGTTTTTGCGTAACATTTATGACAGTTTACAAGATATTTATTTTTTAATAGGTAACAGCTAAATGGGCTAACAGCTGTCAATAACACCGTCGTTTATTTTCGCCATGTGACGTTTAACGTTTGCTTTTTCCAAGTACGTGGTCAACGATTTGAAGCTGCCAAGTTCGATAGGGACTTCCCGAAATTAAACGGAATATTAAGTCGTGTGAAAATTTAATGATGTTTCGCCATTTCCCACTGAGCCTGCCACACGGCGGTCCAGCGATTTTATACGAATCCTGATTACTTTGATATGGTAAAGACACTCATTTACCATTTTCATAAATGTCCTATAAAAACTACTGACTTATTATAATTGGTGTAAATTTCAATAAATATATTTTTTTGTATAGAGTCGTTTTTAATTATGTCGATAAATCTTGTGATAATTTCTTATCTCAAAGAAACTTTCGCCTAAGTAAACTAATTTCTGATGTATATTTTAATATATATATATATATATATTTCATTGGAAATATTTATAAATAATGAGTACTATTATGTGAATACTTTTTAATAGTATTTTGCTATAATACGATCGATTCTTCCGCCTATTTCTTATTAAAATAAAAGTTCAATTATATCTTTTCGACTCACAGAGAAATTATTCTATGATAACTCCAGGATATGTTAATATTTTGAAATAAAATACAAATAAAATGTACAAAAATTGTAAGATATATTTATTTTTTTAGTTACTTTTAAACTATGTGCCGTACGTTACTAAATTTTAATTAAAATTATATATAAAATGTAAAATAAATTAAATATATTATTTTAGTGTAACTGTTACTACTTCATATAAACAATCTAAACGATTAAATTTACGGTATTATTAATGATTAAATATACTCAATTGTTCATAATATTAATTTAAGTTATTTCTTAATTTATCTGTACAAAAAGCTGATATTTTGTGGAATAGAATACTGAAAATAACATGAAATTCTTTAATTCAGTTTACTTTGATTTACTTTAGAAACACCTGACTATATATATTTATATATTAAATAAATTTTTTAACTAATTAGTACGTTTCATAAATAAATTTAACTTACAATCATTTAGCTCTTTTAGACATGTATTGAAAAATAAACATAATAAAAGAAACTTTTCACATTTTTTGGGATATATTTAAATCACTGTTGTGAACTTTTGTATTTGGGCACGCTTTCTTTTCATACTACTTTTGTAAGCTTTTTTTTTTTTTTTTTTTATCGTAGTTATATAGTGAAGAAAATTATTCGACAAATATAATACTGTTAAACAAAAGCGGGACTAAAACTGCTCCGGAACAAGTTATAAAAGTTGGTAACTCCGATTTAATAAAACCATATAACTTTATGTACAGGTTTATTCTTTAGTCACAGACCGGACTTTGAATGGAGGTAGAGAATATCCCATCAAATGATAATTGAGTAGGAAACCATGACCGTGCACGTTATTTTAAAACTTTAAAACTGAATGCTTTTGGTTATTTTTTAGCAATAAAATCCAGATAAATGCGTGGCCCTGAAATGCACTCATGCAAGCGTGTAAATAAAATCATGTAAATGAGATTTTACATGTCAATGTGTAGATAAAAAAGTATACAGATTAATAATTCTAATTCTAAATGATAAATTTGTCATTCTATTAGACATTATCTATCTCAATTTTAAGTTTGCACCTACATTCATAAAATAAAAAGAGGTAAATATTTAAGGAAATGAAGGGGGTTTAAAATGACTGAGAATGCCATTAATACGCATTATTGGAGACATCATGTAAACTACTTTTTAATAACCGGATGTCTTCTGTTCAATTTCAGCACTCACCTCCATCTATTGCATGAGCTTTATCGACAGCTCGTGAATACACTTCTTCATATTACTTTACTTCTTCTATAGTCTTTAGTTCCTTGTAACACCGCCTACTGTGTAAATTTTAAAATCTTTTATGTTTCGTTTTTCGTGAAACTGTACAGAACGTTCGTATTAATGCAATGAGTTTGATAAACACCAATTAATATATATATATATATATACAACTACCTATTTCTTATATAAACAGCATCAAGTAAGGAATATAAAAAAAGAAAAAAGAGAAAAGAAAATGACTTTCGAGACCTACGCCCATATCTGGATTTGGTTCTTAAAAATAACCAAAAAAACTTCCAGTTCTTAAACCATTTTATCCCATTGTCCTGTTTAAAGGACAGCTGAAAAATAGCATACAGAAATCAGAATTTGCTTGATGCGAATATTTTGTCAGCTGGAATATATAATGGTATATATAAGCTTCTGTTAGCGTATTATGTGTCTCACCTCCTCCATCTAGAATCTTTGTTTAATCATTCCATTAGGGGGCGTGGTTTATCTTCTCTTTGCGGTTGAAAATTCTTTCTGGAGAACTATCACGTAAATAAGACAGCATTATACAGATGAAGCAAAACTTCATTCTCGGAAAGCATTTTTCCCTATTGAAGAGAACACTGAAACATGTAAGTGTAAATTTCATCTTCTTTATTTCAACGTCCTTCGTACAAGGTGCATAAGATTTCTTAAACAGAATATATATATAAATATATATTTTCAAATTTTGTTGTATTTAGTTTATTTAGGTTTAATTAAGCTTAAAAAATATTTGTGTCATTGTAAAAAGACTATAAATGTTATATTCTACAAAAATTGATACAGCTTGTTTGAAAGTGATTTTTAACATAAAAATAAATTTACTCACCGAAATTTACACAGCTTGTGCGATCGTGAACTGTAATATATATGTAAATTTTCAACTCAATAGGATGAGGTGTTTAGACACTATCGTATTTAAATAATTTGAACCCATAAGACACAATGATAAAGAATTTTTCTTTGTGTTTTCTTAAAAAAACTATAGGTGCTACATGGTTCCGAATAGATATAGTTAGTGTGACAAAGATCTATAACATGTACATAAATTTTTAACTCAGTCTAGTGAGGCGTTTACACGTTATCGCACCCATATCGAGCCCATAGGGCATAATGATAAAGAATTTTTCGTTGTCTCCCTTTAAAAGAACTATGGGTGCTAGATTCACCAAAATTTATTCACTTCGTGCAACAGTTACTTATAGCATGTGTATAAATTTTCAGATTAAGTAAGGTGTTTAAAAGCTGTTGCAGTTTAAAGAATTTGAGCCCATACAGGCGATTAAAAAAAAAAAAAAGCTTTTTGTCTCTGTAAATAAACTATTAACGCTAAACTCCCTAATACATTTTGTGCGACGGGGACTCATAACATGCATATAAATTTTCAGCTCATCCGAATAAGGCATTTAGACTCTATTTCACTATAAATGTTTGATCCATAGACCATAATGATAAAAACGTTTTTTTTGTGTCACTGTATAAAAAGCTATTCAGCAAAATCAATAAGTTTCGTGCTATGGTGACTCGTAACATGTGTATAAATTTTCAACTCAGTCGAATAAGGCATTTAGACGCTATCGCACTTTGAAAAAATTTTGCCTATAGACAAAAATGATAAAGAATTTTTCTTTTTATTCCTGTAAAAAATCTATAAGTACTAGACTCACCGAACTTTATACAGCTTGTGCGATGGTAACCTGTAATATGTATGTAAATTTTCAACTCAATCGGATGAAGCGTTTAGGCGTTATCGTGTTGACTCACATACATACACACATACATACACATATAGGCACATATATCAACGTAAAACTAGTAAATATAAATTCAGGGGAACCAAATTATCAAGTTCAAATTTTTGACATGATTGCAATACTTTCCTCACAATCGGTTCGAAAAGTAGTAGGGGCAAATAAAGAGCAAAATTAATGTACTTTTTTTTTTTTTTTTTTTTTTTTTTTTTAAGGGTTGTATATATATAAAATAACGAAATTTAATTTTTGTACGGTCCCTACTTTCCTGTGAGTTTTTTTTTTTTTTTAAATATTGCTCTCGGTCTAAGAAGGAAAAAAAAAAAAAAAAATTCTTGTCTCTGAATGAAAAATTCGCGAAATTATCACAATTTAAATATTCTAGCATTTTTTACAAGTCTTATGTAGTAGTTGTTTCAAAGGTAAAAAATTTTAATTACATAGCACTTTAAATAATATTCATTTATGTTTGCTATGCATCACGGAAATCATCTCCATTTCAATCATAGCTAATATTTCTTTTAACTAGAAATGTACAGCCGGCAAAATAAATAAGTAAATAAATGGAGAAAATAAAGGCCACACCCATGACTAGTTTTGCTGTAGATTATCTTAGAAACATGCTTCTTGTACAGTTCAAGTTTCACGAGATGTTACTTCGCCCCGCCTCTTTTTAGATGAGTTTACTTTAAGGGGTGCGTGATTTGAAAGGAATGAATGGGTGGAGAAAAAGGAAGGTTGCTATGAGAATAGCATCAAGCGAATAGTTTTTGATTCTCGCTAGCTAAAACCCGTTTTGCATGTTAAAAAATAATATATGTTAAAATTTAAAAATCAATGACATAATAAATAATAATAACAAAGCTTCACTTACGCTTGTATTATTTTTATTAATATTTAATAACTTTTGTATGATTTTTTTAACGGCAATTTTTTATTTTAACATTATTGTCCATAATTTTGGATTTATGATTTGAACGGTTTTTTAGCTTTAAATTACATATACTTTATCGCATGATGTAACGTAATAAAATGTTTAATTTTTATCAATTTTTATTTATTTTTTGAATCAATATTAAGTCAAATGTTGAGATTTTTTTTTTTTTTTTTTAATCTATTATTGAAACAAAAGCGCAATATTATTTACATTCGAATAATTCTAAACTCTGCGTACATTTCTTATTTATTATTAAAAATAATTAAAAATAAAGTAATATATGTTATCACTTTTAAAGATGTAGACTCTGTTCCATAGGTGCCAACTTGCAACAACCAACTTGATTTTTAATACCAGTACTTCTTAAAAAAAAAAAAAAAAAAAAAAAACATTATGATTAAGCGAAAAAACTGCTAAAAAAATTATTAAGAATTTCTATAAGGAATTTCCGGCAGCAAAAAATCGTTCAGATTGACAGCTATGGTTATCTTATACTTTGCATAATTAGAAATTCAAGTACAGTAGACTCCTTTGCAACGCGGGAGATACATTCTGTGCCATAGTATAGAACTTTATACGCATAACATCTTAATTAATATTCGCAGGGGTTGTACTCTCCGCCCTTTTTACATGTCACTCTCATGCATACGAAATTTTAAAAGTTATTACTACCACTATTTTTATAAAATAATATCAATTCTATATAATCATGGCACATTTCTATAAATAAGCCACAAGTATTTCTGCATGAAGTTAGTGGTGGCAAAAAAGGCAAAAATTTCTTATCTGTGAGAGTGTCCTGAAAAAAGGGCGGAGAGTACGCTCCCTTATTCGGTAGTGCTGTTAGCCCCGCTCTTTTTCTCACAACAATAAATCTATAGAGTAATATTCCCCAAATGCGATTACGATTAAATAAGATGAAAAATACTCTAATAAAATACTGGCGTAAAAAGAATGTCAGGCTAACGATACTATGGAAGATTAATTAGGCTGTTGGCAAGTACGTTTATGTGGCATACAATATCACACCAATTTATGCATGTTCAGTCCAATCTGGAAATATTTATTTCTCTTTTCATTTTTTTTTTTTTTCGATTTCTACTGTTATCTAAGTAATGTTTTGATGCTTACTATACGATAAAATATGGTAAATCGGTGTTTTTTTTTTAAATGATGCTCATACTACCAACATATTTCACATAAATATGGCTACAGCAGAGGAATTCATTAATGTATCACGAAGAGGTAATAGCAGGATAGGAGACAGCTATTTCGGTAGCATTTAGCGTACCGTCTTCAGTCAATAAAGGAATGAAAAAGAAGTGCTTTTATATAGTGGAAAGTGATCGGATTTAGCTCAGGATGATCAGCCAGTACAATTATGTGGAAAGCGGGTGATTGGCCAATAGGAAATTACGAAGCGCTAGTTGTGAAAAATATGGAAGGAATTAAGAAAATGTGGACTGACTGTAAGATTTTTATAAATATAAAAGTATTCAAAGAAACTGGGTTCATGGGTGGATTTAGGCCTGCAAATTATTTTAGCTGAATCGAATTTAAAATTATGGTTTTAGTCCAAGCAATGATTAGAAATAGCCAATTTATTGGTTTCTTATAATAGCAGGAAACTTGGCGTTAGAATATTAAAACAGGAATAAACTACTACGTCAGAAACGCCAAAGAAAAATTATTGAGGTACATACAGCTGTTTCGGTAGCCTAAAGCGTACCGTCTTCAGTGCAAAAAGAATTCTGAATCTGGAGAAGTACTCGTATATATAGGAGAGGGACCGGATATAGTTCAACCAATAGGATTACGGAAGAATCCGTACTCTTCCATAATCCTATTGGTTGAACTAAATCCGGTCCCTCTCCTATATATACGAGTACTTCTCCAGATTCAGAATTATTTTTGCACTGAAGACGGTACGCTTTAGGCTACCGAAACAGCTGTATGCACCTCAATAATTTTTCTTTGGCGTTTCTGACGTAGTAGTTTATTCCTGTTTTATTATTGGTTTCTTGCTTATGGACGTAATTAATACGTTCTTTAAGGCGGAATTGAAGACTGCATTTAATTTGTCCAATGTAGGATAAACCACACTGGCAGAAAATTTTCTAAATGTCACAAGAATTATACACTTCTATAGGATCTTTTAATTGAGAAAAGATATGTTTATTGGAAGGTGAAAAAAATATTTTAAAATCCGATTGTTTGAGATTGTTAGTTATAACATGACTGGATTTGGGAAAGTAGGGTAAAACAATACTGATATTAGAAGAAACTGATTTAGTAGACGCAGTACGATGAGATTGTAATTTTTGGATAGCTTTATCTATGATGGAAGTGTTATAACCTCTGTTAATTGTTATGGCTTTGGTATATTTGACTTCAGAGCATTATAATTGGAACAAATAACAAAAGTATAGAAAACTTCCATTTTTTTTGGTAGGCGGGTGTAGAGAGACTGCAAAATTTTTGCGATACACAGTGGTGGAAAAGCCATCTACAGTGCGTGAGACAAGGGTTCAAGAAATGGAAGTGAGCTTTTATTTTCTGTCTGATGTGTGAATTGGATATTACTGACTATAGAATTTATAGTTTGTCAGACATGGTCAATATTGTGCCGAGATGTGTCCATAAGCGTGAAGGGGACCAAAAAGGGAAAGATATTTTCTTAAAGAGTGTATTTTCAAAATAATGCATATAAATATAAGCGAGAATTGGGGAGAGAGGAGTACCCATGGCTACACTTTCAAATTGAGGCTAAAATTTTCCTTGGAATGAAACGGTAAATTGTGATAAGCAAATGTGAGTGAGATATATTAATTCATGTATCTCAACGGACATGAAATAAAACTATTTTAATCTCTTTTCAAGATAGTAGAGGGCGCATTTTATGGCGGTACGCTAAATGCTAACGAAACAGCTGTCTGCTATCCTATTATTTCAATTTTTGCGTTCTATACGTTGTTATTTGCCTTGTTTTTATAATCCCACGCCAAGTCTTTCCTTATAATAATAATACGCCAAAGTGGTTTTACAATTATATATATGTATATAGGTTAAATATTGTTACGAAATTGTAAATAATTGTGTTTATTTTTGTATAAATTCTTTCAAAGAGGCTTAGTAAGTTGATAAAGTGCTAATTTTGTGCATTTCTGGTCGTTTTAGCGTTGAAATAGCCTTATTTTCCCTTAAAAACGCATTAAAAAGCCCCAGTAATGCAGGTAATGGATTTGGCGCCAAATTTGGCGACTTTTTCCCACCTTGGCGATTTTTTTGGCGACCTTGGCGAGAAAATCCTTATATGGGATATACCAAATATGGAAGCTGTAAGTTGATTGGTTGACCACTTTCTAGAGTTTTCTCGAAAAATCTGGGTTCCATGGAACAGCATATAAGGAGCGCTTCCTCGCCAAGGCAGTCAGTTCAGTTCAGATCTCAGCCAGCTTCGCTAGTGCTTTCATTGCTCTTGAGCCTCTTTGAGAGAGACTTGCTTCAAGTGTTATTGCTATACAGTTTGTACTGTGGATTTGCTATTGACAGCTGTTGTTTAAGCTGTGGTTACTGCTTGAATTGAAGCTGATAATTGGTTTATTGACCTGTATTTTTCTGGAACTTTCTGTGAATAAATTACTGAATTTTTGTAAGTTTGGCCTTTCATTCCCGGACAACTCACGAACCCTCAAGTACGCAACATTTCTGGTGTCAGAAGTGGGATTGTCTGTGAATGGTTATAACTAGAGCTATGGAGGAACAGATGAAGAAACTTCTAGAAAGCTTAGCTACCCAGATGAATGAAATGAAAGAAGGGCAAAGAGAAATGAAGGAAGGACAAAGAGAGATGAAAGAAAGTATGGAAGCATCACAAAGAGAGATGAAAGATAGCCTGAGTCAAGAGATGAAAGAAATGAAGGCGGCACAAGAGAAAATGGAAACATCACAAAGAGAAATGAAAGAAGGACAAAAAGAATTGAAAGACGGCTTGACTGAAGAAATGAAGGAAATGAAAGCAGTTCAGGAAAAGATGGAAGCCAGTTTGACCGAAGAAATTAAATCTAACCAAGATGAGATGAAGAGAGAGCTTTCAACGGTGAAAGAATCAATCGAGGGTAAATTAACAGTGATGGAAAATAGAATGGATGGAATAGAAGAGAAAGTTATAAAGATAGAGGAAAATTTTGAAGAGAAATTTATAAAGATAGAAGAAAATTTTGAGGAGAAAGTTTTGAAAATAGAAGAAAGTTTTGAAGAGAAAGCTATGAAGATAGAAGAAAATGTTATGAAGGTTGAAGAGAGTGTTACGAGGATAGAACGGAGTTTCGAGGAGAAAGTTAAAGAAAATTTTGATCAGGAAATGAAAGGAAGGTTTTCAGAGATAGAAGGTAAACTGAAGAGAATAGAAGAAGATCTGGAGAGAAAAGTGGAAGAAAAGTTAGAATCCATGCCCCAGAAAACTGAAAAGAAAGAGAGAAGAATCCAGAATCAGGAATTTATTAAGCTATCTACCTACGATGGCAGTTCCTCCTGGCATGTATATAAGACGCAGTTTTCCATCGTAGCTGAAGCTAACGGCTGGGACTCTGTTGCAAAGACGGCTCATCTGGTAGGGTCGTTGCGGGGCGACGCCGCAGATATTCTGGAGACCCTTTCGAAGGAACAGCGATATGACTTCGAGGCCCTGACTAGAGCACTGGAGCTACGGTTCGGAGAGAAGTGTTCTAAGGACTATAGTCGCCTTCAGCTAAAATCTCGTTACCAGAAAACGGGCGAAAGTTTGCAAGAGCTGGCAGCGGACATTCAGAGACTGTCACACCTAGCATTCTCAGACTGTCATGCTGACACGCGAAACGACTTAGCTCTTCAGTACTTCATCGATGCTGTTCGTGACCCAGAAATTCAGAAAGCGCTGAGACTCTCCAACATCAGAGACGTAGAATCAGCTTTAGGCTATGCACTTAGGATAGAGGCAGCCCAACAAGCCGCCCGTAAAGACCGCCATACCATACGAGCAATTTAATTAAACGATACGCCTGCTGGTGAAACTGAAATGAAGAGAAGTATCGAAGAGATCTTAAAGAGATTGCGTTGCGCAGCCTGGAGAATAATAAGGAAATAAAGGACCGGAAGATAAAGTGCTGGGGCTGTGGAGGGGATGGTCATGTGAAGAGGAACTGCCCCGTACGACCAACTATAGGAAATCACCCGGCTTCACCATCACTGCAGGGAAACTAAGAGGAGGCCATCTCGCGGGGCAGAGGTTGCCTAAAATTAAAGAGCCCCAATTTACAGTATTTCATGTTTCATCGATGAGTGGCGGCGATAATGGACTTCACGTCTATGGCCAAGTCAACAACGCCACCTGCTGGATGATTCTGGACACGGGAGCCAACGTGACCATCATTAGAACGGATTTGGCTCAAGAACTAAAAGAGAAGATCATCTGGACTCCGCCCTGCGTTAAACTCCAGACTGTAACAGGAGACGAAATCAAAATATATGGAAAAATGAACTTGGCCATCACTTTTGGGAATGCCAGTTACCATCATATGGCATATGTGGCTGATATAAGAGATCCTTTAATCATTGGAATTGATTTCCTGAGAAAATGTAACTTTCAATTGGACTTCAAGAATAATGAACTGCATTCGAGTTCGGAAGACATCGCTGTGTTGAACACTGAAAATCAAGACATTCAGACAATTTGCCAGATAACAGCCAAGTCTGAAATTTCCATCCCTCCACACACAGAGACAATAGTTTCAGGAACACCACCTACAAAGCAATACTTCCGCTATGGACTGATTGAATACCCGAATACAGACAATAGCCCAAGAGGAGTTCTGGTAGCTTCATCTCTAGTTGATCTCGCAAAGAGTACTATTCCTGTGAGAGTCGCAAACATCAGCGATAAGGTCCGGACAGTGAAGAAAGATGAGGTATTAGCAACCTGCACTCCTGTTACATGCATCAACCGCCCCACGCAATCAACTGAATCCAAGTCTTCTGAACAATTAATAACGGAATTGCTCAAGAATGCAGAGTTAGGAAAGGAACAGAGATATGCTGCGGAGAAGCTACTCCAAGAATTTAAAGACCTTTTTTCTCGAACACCTGAAGACGTCGGGAGAACGAACATCACACAGCACAGAATTGATACCGGAAATCATCCTCCAATCAAACAACACCCAAGAAGACTTCCATTTGCTAAACAGGAAGAGGTCACTGAACTTCTAAGTGAAATGCAGCACCATGATGTCATCGAGCCGTCAACGAGTCCTTGGGCCTCTCCCATAGTACTGGTGCGAAAAAAGGATGGTTCAACAAGATTTTGCGTGGATTATCGTCGTTTGAATGACATCACGAAGAAAGACAGTTACCCTCTTCCCAGAATTGACGACACATTAGACACACTTGCTGGCAATAAATGGTTCTCGACGTTGGATCTGAAGAGCGGTTACTGGCAAGTAGAATTACATCCTGATGATCGTGAGAAGACTGCATTCACCACGGGACAAGGACTGTGGCAATTTAAAGTTATGCCGTTCGGATTATGTAATGCTCCTGCCACCTTTGAACGCCTGATGGAGACAGTGCTAAAAGGACTTTCCTATGAAGCCTGTCTGGTGTATTTGGATGATATTATCATTGTGGGGCGCACCTTTGAAGACCATCTACGAAACATCCGAAAGGTGCTAGAGAAACTCAGAATGGCTAACCTCAAGTTGAATCCAGGCAAGTGTAACTTGTTCCGTCGTGAAGTGAGCTACCTCGGCCATATCATCTCTGCCGAAGGTGTGAGAACTGATCTTGAGAAGATCTCTGCAGTCGAGAACTGGAGTCGCCCTGAAAATGTACACCAATTACGAAGTTTCCTGGGGTTATGCACTTACTACAGGAAGTTTGTCAAGGGTTTCTCAAATATTGCCAGACCACTGCACAAGCTGACGGAAGCCAAACAGAAGTTCCTGTGGACAGATGAATGTGAAAAAGCGTTCAAGCGACTTAAAGAGGCCTTAACATCATCGCCTATCTTGACATATCCACAGCCCGACAGACAGTTCATACTTGATACAGATGCCAGCCATGAGAGTGTCGGTGCTGTTCTGTCGCAGGAAATTGATGGTCAAGAACATGTCATTGCCTATTGGAGTAAATGCCTGTCTAAACCGGAGCGAAATTACTGTACCACCAGGAAAGAGCTACTCGCCATCGTAAAAGCCATAGAACATTTCCATCATTACCTCTATGGCAGAAGATTCCTGCTCCGGACTGACCATGCATCTTTAACGTGGTTGCTCCAGTTCAAGAACCCGGAAGGACAGATTGCCAGGTGGATACAACGCCTGCAGGAATATGACTTCGAGATACGTCATCGTAAAGGGACTCTACACGGTAATGCAGATGCCTTGTCACGGAACCCCTGCTCGGAAAGCTGCAAGTATTGCTCTAGAGCCGAACAGAAATACCTGCCGATAAATCCGGTTGCCTGCCAAGTTACTGTCTCAACACCATCAGATCAAGATCCCGATCGATGGAGTGACGAAGAACTTAGAAAATCCCAGTTGGAAGATCCTGACATAAAGCCAATATTACAGCTGAAGGAGACGACCAGCAACAGACCTATCTGGTAGGACATTTCCAGATTTAGTCCCATTACGAAAAGTTATTGGGCACTTTGGGACTCTCTTCATATCAGAAACGGCGTATTATACAGAAAGTGGGAATCTGATGATGGGAAAAGCTTCAGATGGCAGATTTTATTACCAAGATCAAAAATTCCAGCTGTTTTAGAACAAATGCATAGTAGCTCTACCGGAGGCCATTTTGGGGTAATGAAGACTCTGCAGAAAGTTCGGGAACGCTTCTACTGGTGCAAGGCAAAGGAGGATGTGGAGAAGTGGTGTAAATCCTGTGATGCTTGTGCGGCACGTAAAGGCCCGCAGAAACGAAGTCGAGGAAGACTGCAACGGTATAACGTGGAAGCACCATTTGAACGGATTGCAATCGACATCTTGGGTCCTTTGCCACGGACCTCCAGTGGAAATAAATACATTCTCGTCGTGATGGACTATTTCACCAAGTGGCCTGAGGCATATCCCATTTCCAATCAAGAGGCATGCACAGTCGCAGAAGTCCTAGTGCAGCAATGAGTGTCAAGGTACGGCACGCCCCTACAACTTCATACCGACCAAGGTAGGAACTTTACTTCTGATGTTTTCAAAGGACTGTGTGAACTACTCGGCATAGATAAAACCCGGACATCACCTTTACATCCCCAGTCGGACGGCATGGTCGAGAGGTTCAATCGTACCATCCTGAATAACCTCTCCCTTCTAGTATCAAGGAACCAGGAAGATTGGGACTTGAAGTTGCCATTGTTCCTGCTGGCTTATCGAAGTGCTGTCCATGAAACCACCGGCTATACTCCAGCCCAGATGCTGTTTGGACGTGAACTTCGTCTCCCTTGTGATCTCCTGTTTGGTTGTCCACCCGATGCGCCTTCATCGCCCGAGGAGTACATCCAAGATCTCCAGGCACGATTTGAGGACGTTCACAACTTTGCTCGGGAGCGAATTCACATTGCATCGGAGAAAATGAAGACAAGGTACGATCTAAAGGCTACGCAACATGAGTTTCAGGAAGGAGAGAAGGTCTGGTTGTGGAATCCTGTTCGACGCAAAGGACTCTCTCCCAAGTTACAGTGCAACTGGGACGGACCATACACCGTCTTAAAGAGGCTGAATGATTTAGTGGTGCGGATCACTAAAACACCTTCATCAAAACCGAAGGTGGTGCACTATAATAGGCTAGCCAAGTACCACGAGTAACGGTAATATTAAAAATTAAAAATGTAAATACTGGTAAAATTTGCGCATGCGTAATGTAAATATTTGTATATAAATATTTGTACATATTTGTAAATTTTGTAAATATTTGTATATAAATATTTGAACATATTTGTGAATTTTGTAAATATTTCTCAAAACGATGCAATTAACTTTCAATACTAACTTATGTGGTGGTAAACCACTAATAGTCAAAGAATTTAAAAACTCTACCGGATAGTTATTGATGGCATTGTCATTATCACAAATTATTTTATCATAGCTATGATATGTTCGCTGTTCACCAGGAATTTGATTAAGTATATCAGTATTAATCAAAGTACAATCATCATTTGTAGGCGCTAAAATAACGGAGTTCAATATATTTTCTGAGAATATGTTTTCGGAAATATTTCCATACACCTCATCAATAATATTATTTTTATCTCCTATTAATTGTTGAGGTATTTCGATAACATTTTCACCAAACTGAGGGAATTGTGGGGCTTCATCATTACCAATTTTTTTCAAGAATTCTACAAATTCTATTTCATTTGGTAAGGCTCTCATATTTCGAGTAAATGTAACTTTATGAAAATAAAGAAATTCATGCCAACTTTTGACACAATTTTCAATTAAAGTTCCACGTGATCCATTTGGGATAACTGGTAAGATTTGCCGAAAATCACCGCACAGAAGTATCGTTTTTCCTCCTCCAAATGGTTTGTGTTTATCATTTTCATCGGATAGATCCCGCAGTAATCTGTCTATGATTTTCAACACTTGCAAAGGGCACATAGAAACTTCATCAATAATTATCAATGATGATGAATTTATGTAACGACCATAGCTACTATTTGCAGTAATATTTGCTACAGAATTTTCTAAAATGGGTATAGGCAATTTAAACACATTGTGTAAAGTCCTACCTCCAAGTAATAAAGTTGAAGCTATGCCACTGAACGCAGTTGCAATACAACGAAGATTAAGCGAATTTAATTTGTGAATAATTGCTGTTTGAGTGAATGTTTTGCCACAACCTGCATGAGCGGTTAAACAAAAAACATTGGATCCAGTATCATGATACAAAATTTCACGAATCACTTGATCAATGAGATTACGCTGTTCAATATTTGCAGCTTCATAATACTCACAAAACAGCATCTCTTGCTCTATTATATCAATAGTATTTGCTTCTTGTATTCTCTGCGAGTATGTGGGAACTGGTAAACCAAGTATCTGACCTGATAAATTATGAACATTCAAAATATCATCAATTTCTAATAGAGCTCTATTAAAAGATGCTTCTTCGTTATAAAGTCTCAGAAAATCTTCACTAAGATATACTTTAAATTCATTCCATAACGCTGATGCATTGGCTGGCACATTTATTGCACAAATATAACCAAATAAATTCCGCATTTGTTTTGGTGTATGTAATTCTTTTGCTTCATTTAAACATTCGCGCCATTCATTATCATTTGAAGCAATTCCGCGAGCATGGCACGCTTCAACAAAAGAAGTGTATATAATTCCATTGTATGTTCTAACATCCTCAAATGATTTTGGACCACAAACATGTAATAAAAGCAATCGTAAGTGGAAAAGTTCGATGTCTTTTGGTGACACTACATACATCCGTGTAATAATTTTATCACCTCCACGGCTTCTCTTCTTCCATTTTTTTCGGGAATCTTCCCACACATAATGCAAAGGAATTTCAATATACTTATATTCTCGTGCTGATGGATCTGATCGATTCAATTCAAAAAATGCTAATAATTTTGTGTGTCTTACATTGTCAATTGCTTGACGTTCTTGCCCTTCTCGAAAGTAAACATTCTGTCGTCGCGGTAAATGAATATCAAGTCTGATGATAACATGTGACTGAAAATGCATTGGTAATTCATAGATGCGCCATATAGCTTCAGTTGATCCAACATAACGACCAATTAAAAAATTTTTAACTTCATTAATTTCTATATTTTGACCTTGTTCATTTTCCCCAGAATCTAATTCAACGGATGCACTGTCATAGCTTTTATACACGTATTTATAAATGTATTTGACGCTTTTGACTGTAGTACATACTTCAACATTTATATGGCAATTAAATTTGGCAAGTAAATATGGATTGTATGGTACAACGTACCGATTGTCAAGGCAACTACCACGAACTTCTGCATGCGTACCATTATCACGCCTTCGGTATAATGGATATCCATTTAACGATTCACATGTAAATTCATTAAATCGTTTTGGATAATCTTTTATGCATTTTCCATCTCTCATACATACAGAATTAGGATTAAGGACACCGCATGGACCATGCATCATGTGTTTTACAACATATTCATGTAATGTCGGATGTGTTTGAATGTTAGGAATCTCCGCAGATACAACTTTATCAATATCGATAGCATTAACAATTTTATCTTGCTCATTTAAAGTGAGTAAAATGTGAGCATGAGGCAATTCTCTTTTTTGAAATTCAATTGTTTAAATGAGTGCTTCAACTTTACCAAAGATATTTTTTTGTATAAGGCCCTCAATTAATGCTTTCAATTTTGACTTGAATACACGCACAATAATTTCAGGTCTAAAATTAGCAGTTTCACCTACACCAATATTGTTAACTATTTCCGGCCAACTTGGATTGCAATGAAGGTTTTCCAAAATGTTGTACAATTGACATTGCATCTAAATAATTCTGATACATATTTCTTGGAGATCCATTGAACGAAGATGGTAAAATTACTCTACGGCCAACATTACTGGCATTGATGTTCGATTCTAAGTAGTCTGTTAAATTGTTGTAAACTTCAGACCTAAGAATTATTTGATTTTGTCGAATGAAATGTAATCGTGAGCCCTCTATTCTCACATACATATCAACTATCCATTGCAGAAATAGCTTTTGTGAATGGTGTAATATGCTGAAGTCTTCTCTAATTGCAAGTCGATAGGCTGCATACTGAAGCATTGTTAATTTATTTCTGGGCGCTCTTGAATTAGATATAGTTGGTGCATTATGAGTCATATTCATATGCCACCCAGTATCACCATTTGGAAAAAGTAGTGGATACGCTAAAGGATCTAATGATGAATCCAAAACTGAGATATTTTTAATGATACCATTAACTTTTGAAAATGAAATCATATTTCGTTCAAAAGGTGGCTCACCATCAACTGTACTAAATATTACTGCTACATCAGTTTGAACTGCATCATTGAAACGGCGTAGATCTAAATCATGATTTACTTTAATGAGCATACAAATTTCTTTATTTTGATTTTCAACTCTTTGACAATGATGTTTCATTGCAATGAATGACCGAACAAAAGGATTACTGCGTTCCAATTCGAGAGAAATTTCGCGCATTATGTTGTTGTTACATGTTTGATTAAAACGTTCTTGTAATCTATAATTGATAGCAGTGTCAACATCATAAAAATATAATTGCGCATAACATGGTGAACGACCATGTGCAGCAGTCATTGGACCCGATCTGTGATAAAAAACATCATGTATTTTGAAATGATACACTCCACTTGTAACTGCCTCGGATTCTTGAGCTTCTGAGCTAACCATAGCAAATGATGAATTGTATTTGCGAATATTTTCAAAATAATTTTTTGACTTACTTTTTATTGAAGGTTCATTTGAAATAAGTCCATCATACAATGATTTAAAATATTCATTTTGACTTAAGGGCGGTAATATTGCTTTACCCTTATGACAACATGAAGTGAATGCAGTTCTGTCACCTAAAGTGACTTCAGATTCAAAATGTTTCGCATTGCAAAACCTGCATTCCAAATCCATTAATCCACAATCATAACTATAAAAAACTTTTGGAATGACATTTCGTGCACATTTAAATTTATCTGTCAAATTCACTTCTTCATTCTGTATAATATTAACACTATTTGTATTTTCATTACTATTATTATTATGTGTCCGCAAATATAGATTCCTTCTTCTTTGTCTCTCACTCCGACCCGTTAATGTTCTATGTCGAGGCATAATAAAAGTAGAAAAAAACTTTCATCGTCAGTAGAAAAAATCGTTATTTTTTTTTTATTTTAGGTTGATTTCTTTAGAAACTGATCTATACAAATTGAATGAGTTGAGTTGAGTTGAGTTGATTAATTAGTATATATATAATGCAAAACTTGTGTGTTTTTAAAAAATATTAGCATTCTGCGATAACTCTTTCAGATGAAACTGGCTATTTAAAAAATAACTCATTGTTATTAACTTTTATTATTTTGTTATTAACATATTAACTTTTTATTATTAATTGAAATTTCAAAATTTTGGCAACAGTATAAAAAAATGAAAATGCTAATTTTAATCTGGAAATAAAACCCGATAATATAGGCTTTGAATTGCACCTTTGTCGTTTCACAAATGTTCCAATTTCTCGTCTTTGTCGTTGTATTTTTAAAAAATATTAGCATTCTGCACTTCTTCTCTATATAAACTATAAGTGTGCGAAATTTCATAATCCTCCGTCCGCGCAATTTTCGTAAAAAGGGGTACAAAGTTTTTGCTTCACGTATTAATATATAGATTAAATTAGGATTAATTGCTTGACCAATCCAAAACCGGTGCCATTTTTTGCGTAAGCTTCCCTGAATGCGAGTCGGAAAAATTAATATAAGCACATTTCTTGTTGAAAAGTCCAACCTTCTTCAATTAAAATTCTCCAGCAGGAAGTAAATGATTGTTAAATATTACTTCAGAGTTTTTACTTACACAGAGTTTCTTACACTCCTGCTCAAAAGTGTTTAGCAAGATTTTCAAAAGATCAGTTTTTTTTTCAATTTAAAAACTTATCTCTCGATGAAATGTTTTCAATCATCGGGTATTTAAAAAACTGGGTCTTCCTCATGTTTTTCAGTGAAGGTTGGATTAAGATAACAATTAGGGAGCCGGTTACCTGCCTCGGATACTTGAGCTTCTGAGCTAACCATAGCAAATGATGAATTGTATTTGCGAATATTTTCAAAATAATTTTTTGACTTACTTTTTATTGAAGGTTCATTTGAAATAAGTCCATCATACAATGATTTAAAATATTCATTTTGACTTAAGGGCGGTAATATTGCTTTACCCTTATGACAACATGAAGTGAATGCAGTTCTGTCACCTAAAGTGACTTCAGATTCAAAATGTTTCGCATTGCAAAACCTGCATTCCAAATCCATTAATCCACAATCATAACTATAAAAAACTTTTGGAATGACATTTCGTGCACATTTAAATTTATCTGTCAAATTCACTTCTTCATTCTGTATAATATTAAGACTATTTGTATTTTCATTACTATTATTATTATGTGTCCGCAAATATAGATTCCTTCTTCTTTGTCTCTCACTCCGACCCGTTAATGTTCTATGTCGAGGCATAATAAAAGTAGAAAAAAACTTTCATCGTCAGTAGAAAAAATCGTTATTTTTTTTTATTTTAGGTTGATTTCTTTAGAAACTGATCTATACAAATTGAATGAGTTGAGTTGAGTTGAGTTGATTAATTAGTATATATATAATGCAAAACTTGTGTGTTTTTAAAAAATATTAGCATTCTGCGATAACTCTTTCAGATGAAACTGGCTATTTAAAAAATAACTCATTGTTATTAACTTTTATTATTTTGTTATTAACATATTAACTTTTTATTATTAATTGAAATTTCAAAATTTTGGCAACAGTATAAAAAAATGAAAATGCTAATTTTAATCTGGAAATAAAACCCGATAATATAGGCTTTGAATTGCACCTTTGTCGTTTCACAAATGTTCCAATTTCTCGTCTTTGTCGTTGTATTTTTAAAAAATATTAGCATTCTGCACTTCTTCTCTATATAAACTATAAGTGTGCGAAATTTCATAATCCTCCGTCCGCGCAATTTTCGTAAAAAGGGGTACAAAGTTTTTGCTTCACGTATTAATATATAGACTAGCTGGCTTCGCCCGCTAGCGGGTCAGTATTTTCAAAGGAATCACTAAAATTAATGAATCACTAACAGTAATTTTTAGTGTTAAGAAAATAAATTTAAAAAAAAATCATTTCTGATTGGGTAAAAAGTCGGTCCGGGACCCCACTGCCTTCGGCAGCGCAGTCCCGTGCGCGCTGCGCGCGCACAGCTTAAGGGATACCCGCGCTGTGCGCGCGTATACCTTCCCTGACCTTTCGTGCCCCCTAAAAAAATCATTTCTGATCGGGTAAAAACTCGCACCGGGCCTTCGGCAGCGCAGACCCATGCGCGCGCACGTGTGAAGGTATACGTGCGCTGCGCGCACATATTCCTTCTGAAGTCATATTTTTATTCTTAAGAAAAGAAAACTAACAGTAACAGAAACAAAAAGTAACTTTTAGTGTTAAGAAAAGAAATTAAAAAAAATCATTTCTGATTGGGTAAAAAGTCGGCCCGAGTCTCCACTGCCTTCGGCAGCGCAGTCCCGTGCGCGCTGCGCGCGCACAACTTAAGGGATATACGCGCTGCGCGCGCGTATACCTTCCCTGACCTTTCGTGCCCCCTAAAAAAATCATTTCTGATCGGGTAAAAACTCGCGCCGGGTCCCCACTGCCTTCGGCAGCGCAGACCCATGCGCGCGCACGTGTGAAGGTATACGTGCGCTGCGCGCACATATTCTTCCTGAAGTCATATTTTTATTCTTAAGAAAAGAAAATTTAAAAAATCATTTCTCATCGGGTACAAAGTCGGACCGGGTCCCCACTGCCTTCGGCAGCGCAGTCACGTGCGCGCTGCGCACGCACAAGTTCACGGATACACGCGCTGCGCTCGCGTATTCCTTCCCTGACCCTTCGAGCCCCCTAAAAAAAAATCATTTCTGATCGTGCAAAAACTCGCACCGGGTCCCCACTGCCTTCGGCAGCGCAGTACCGTGCGCGCTGCGCGCACGACTGAAGGGATACACGCGCTGCGTGCGCGTATTCCTTCCCTGACTCTTTGTGCCCCCTAAAAAAAAAATCATTTCTGATCGTGTAAAAACTCGCACCGGGTCCCCACTGCCTTCGGCAGCGCAGTCGCGTGCGCGCTGCGCGCGCACAAGTTAAGGGATACGCGCGCGGTGCACGCCTATTTCTTCTCCACCCTTTCAGGCCCTCTTAATTAACCTGCGTATACCAATTTTGAACGATCTAACTCATTTGGCTGAGATGCAAAAGAAAATTTAATCAGGAGACCTCAAAACGTGTAAATCTGGTGAAAACTTTCGATAATTTAAATGAACTTTAAAATATCTTTCGAATGATGTATTCAAAATAATTTAATCATAATGAGAAATTGAAATATTGAAATTTGAAAATATTACAGCGCCATCTGTCGGTAGAAATTTCTGTATTCCACTGTTCCATTCCAATTCAAAAACGCTTTCTAATGATGTATTACTTATGAAATTATTTTAATTAGTAGCTGAGATACAAAGAAAACTAATTCAGGACACCTCAAAACGTGTAAATCTGGTGAAAACTTTCGATAATATAAAAGAACTTTAAAATATCTTTCGAGTGATGCATTAAAAATAACTTAATTAGAATTAGAAATTGAAATATTGAAATTTGTAAAAATTACAGCGCCATCTGGCGGTAGAAATTTCTGTATTCCGCTGTTCGATTCCAAATCAAAAAAGCTTTCTAATGATGTAGTACTTATGAAATTATTATAATTAGTATCTGAGATACAAAAGAAAACTCATTCGGGACACCTCAAAACGTGTAAATCTGGTGAAAACTTTCGATAATATAAAAGAACTTTAAAATATCTTTCGAATTAAGTATTAAAAATAATTTAATCATAATTAGAAATTGTAATATTGAAATTTGAAAATATTACAACGCCATAAAAGAAAACTGATTCAGGACACCTCAAAACGTGTAATTCTGGTGAAAACTTTCGATAATTTAAAAGAACTTTAAAATATCTTTCGAATGATGTATTAAAAATAATTGAATCATAATTAGAAATTGAAATATTGAAATTTGAAAATATTACAGCGCCATGAAAGTACACTGATTCAGGAGACCTCAAAACGCGTAAATCTGTTGAAAACTTTGAATTATGTAAAAGAACTTTAAAATATCTTTCGTATGATGTATAAAAAATAAATCAATCGTAATTAGAAATTGAAATACGCGTATTAAAATATTGCAAAATTGTCCGGCGTGTGAAGATAAAATTTAATTTGCAATTAAAATGTAAATCTTTTGTTTATTGACGGAAATTGATGAAATTTGAAATGCAAGTTTGTTTTGTGGTGTAAATATTATATACTAAATAAAATGTGTAAAATTTTAAAAATTGAAGAAAATAGAAAATTGTAATTTTTAATCGCACTACGAATCAGGTGACCTTAATGAATACCAGCTGTGTTTCCGTTGAACACAGCTGGAGACTTAACGTCTGCAAAGATAACATTTTTTGTGATTCGTTGCCAACATTTTTTTATAGTTTAGTTAATTTTAAAATATCTAATCGTCCGATCGATAAGCCGTTTAAACCATCGGATTGAGAAAAAAAAGCCCTTTCCAATGGTATCTTGTTTGTAACGATACGACTGATATTTCTAATTTATTTTCCACTTTTTCCGTAAAAATGTCGCTTTTTAAGCATTTAATCATGAATTCTGGGTCATTTTTCGTTAGACAATGGTCGACATTTTAATTAATATCTCCGCTAATTAGGGTCGCATCGTTTAGCAAATTAGATAACCCAGATCTGCGATAAATTCTCTGTCCGACGGTACCTGTTCGAAGTCCGTGCGACCATTAGCGGCGGAGCCTTATCCGTTTCAAGCCGTTTCTCACAGACAGACACACAGACACACACACAGACACACGCGTACAGATTTTAATAATATAGGAGATAAAGGTAATTTCTTCCATGTTTTTTTTTTTTTTTTTTTAATCTAGTTACATATAAAAAATTGTTTAAATGTTCTAAAATTTATTTTTGATATTTACACATTGTTAATACATTTATTTGCATAGTTGAAATTTAAATTATTCAGTAATTATTTTAACTTAAAATACACACATTTATGTATTTAATATTAATTCATATATGTATTCAGTTTAAAGAATATTAATAGAGCTAAATACGTTACAATTGCATAAGTATGCTTTCTAACGCTTTGAAGCATTTAATTTTTGGAAGATGTCGATTATTCTGTACAGGCAAGGAACACGGGCGAAGAACTCATACTGATATTTGTTTAAGATATTTCTATACATACAATATGGTTGATTTAAGAAGCAGACAGTTTTGTTTCATTGATAGTGGTATGAGTTCTGCGCCCACGTTCCATCCCTGTCTGTATAAAGTACGAAAATGAAAGAAACACGAAACAAGGTGGGGCTACGCGTGTTACGTTCTTGTTCAAAAATTATTATGTTGACTATTCTGACGTTTAATGCGCGAGTTTGTGATATTAAGTGTCACCGATATGGATTAACAGCATTTTTTCTAGTGTGTGGTCGACACTTTGAATGTACAGAAATGTTTTTATTATGTGGATAAAACTTTTGATGCTTTCTCAAATTAAACAAATGTTTGCCTGACTGCACTATTATCTAATGCATAGATTTTCAGAAATTTTCCTCTTTGATTACATGAATGCTATTACTGGTTTTGAATTTATTCTGATTCTTTTAGTAGTATTTAGCAACAATCGGACTCATTTTGCTCCACCTATTTCTTATTAAAACAAAAGTAAAATTATATAATATGTTTGCGATTCATGGAAAATTAATATGGTATGCTATCATAGCGATAGGATATACTAATATTTTGATGTAAAATAGAAATTGGATGCAAAAAATGTGTAAATTTTATTTATATTTAGTTATTTAGTTATTTTTTAACTTAAGCACCGTACGTTACAAAATTTTAGTTAAATTTATACGTAACAGGTAGGTTAAATTAAAAAAATTATATTAATGCAACTGTTACTGCTGCATAAAAACAATCTAAACGATTAAATTAGCGGTATTTAAAAACTCAATTGTGAATAATATTGTTTTACGTGATTTCTTTATTTATATTTACATAAATCTGATATTTTGTGAAACAGAACTCTAAGAAAATATCATGAACTTTTTAAAATTAGTGTAAATTTTATTAAATTTTATTTTTTTAGTTATTTTTGATCTAAGTAACGTACATTACTGAATTTTAGTTTAATTTATATATAAAACATAAGTTAATTACTTTGATTTACTCTACATTAACTGATTAAAATATTTACTTTTTTTTAAACCAATTTGCACAAGAGTTAAAATGAAGTTTTTGCAGTCATTACATATATATATACTTACCGGGTGATTCAAAACAGATGTTAAGAAGATTATCTCTTAACCCTTTGCGGCGCAAGACAATTCGGATCATTTAAATTTTACTGCCACCGGAATTCACAAACTAAATTAAACTAAAAGAAATTTTAAATTTTAAGGTTAAAAAAATCCTGCCTTTTCTGGCATGTTATAAACGTAAATTTTTGCTAAAAAATTTCCGGGATGAATTTTTGCAGCTGGATCTAAAATTTTGCGTCCTCGCAGCGAGGACGCCGCGCGTTAAGGGGTTAACATTTTCGCGACCGCATGTTTTTGTCTTTTTGGCAGTAAGGTCCGCCGGTAGGAGTAATTCACCCAAGTTACAATATTTCAGAACAACATTTTCAATATTCACATTTATATTACAAATGGATATACATTATAATTATATTTTTCTTAAACAAAAAATTTGTTTCCATATTATATTTGATTGCACAAATTTGAATATTGGGTATAATCTTAAAAAATAAATAACATAGAAATCTGAAAAGAAACGCCCACTGTAGGAGTTAAAGATTTTCAAATGACGTGAGTAAGTCGTCGCGAAAAAATGAACACTCGGAAACTTTTGTCTGTTTGACAGAAAGGTCCGCCTGTGGGCGTTATTTTCCCAAGTTACAATATTTCAGAATAATATTTCCTGGATTCACATTTATATTACAATAGATATACATTATAATTATTTTCTTTCTAATTAATGTATTTGCATCCATAACATATTTGATTGTAAAAATGTGAATATTGAGTATATTCTTAAGAAATAAGTAATAAACAAATTGTAAAAGAAACGCCCACTGGTGGAGTTACAGATTTCCAAATGACGTGAATCTTCGTCAACGGTCGCGAAAGTGTTAAGATAATGGTCATCGAAACATATACTTCTAAATTACAAGAAAGGTTTTAATCAAGAGGAGATTTCTGCTACAGCTTTTTTTCCGCAAGTTTAATATTCAATTACAAAATTTAGTTTTTATACGATCCCTATTTCCATATGTGTTATATTCAAAATATATTGCTCTCAGTCTAAGAAAGAGGAAACCCCATGCCTCTGAGTGAAGAATTCGCTGTGATATCGCAATTTTAAAGTTCTAGCAATTTTCACCAAATCTTAAGGAGTTGTTTTAAAAGTGAGAAATTATAAATATATTACACTTCAAATAATATTAATTTATGTTTGCAATGTATCATGTTTATCATACCCATTTTCTTTCCCAAATCAATTTTATATTTGGTAATTATTACAGAAGTAAGTCAAATACATATTAAAAGAAAGAATACTGAAATAATTACATGGTGGAATTTTTACAGCATACTTAATATATTATGTTTGTTTATTTATTTAGTATTTTTTTTTCTTTTAAATTTCGTAATAACTACAATATTAAAGTGTGGATGCCATTAGATATTTTTATGTATTGGTACAATTTGAAGGAAGGAAAAATTACTTAATAATTTAATCTAGCTGGCATAACTTTTTAAAGCACTAAATGTTAATATTTTTGTGCATTAAATGTGACTGATTGTTGGATTTAGAATTCGATGTGATAGATAATTAGATCTAATAAAGGTAATCGCCCCTATACTCCCTTTTACATGTATTTTACATTTTTTAATTATATAGTTACAAATGAAAAATTGTTGAAATCGTCTAAGATTCCTATTTGAAATTTACAGATTGTTTAGGCATTTATTTGCATAAATGACATTTAAATTATTTAGTAATTATTTTAAATTAAAATGCAGACATTTGTATATTGAATATTAATATAATGCATTCAATTGAAAGTTATTAATGCAACTAAATGCATTGCTATTGTATAAGAATGGTTTCTAACGTTTTGTTGTAGCATTTATTCTGTAGGTAATATGAAAAAGACAGGAATATTAAACAGAGGATACATGGTGCTAGTTTTCAATATTAAATGTCACCACCACAGATTGAGAGTTTATGCAAGCAGTGCTGCCTAATTTAGGGAAATTCTGCCATGAAAATTGAATGGTAACAGTTTCCTTTTTGAAGAATTTTGTGTAATATGTCTAAGAAATGATTAGCCGACCATTGCAACGAAAATTTAGTGGTGGACATTGAATGAAAGATTCCCTCAATCTGGGAGCACTCAGAAGGGGAGGGGGGGGGGTGCCATTTCATAGATGTGCCAACTCTCAGTTATTTGAGATTCCTTGCACACTACGTCATATGGCGAAAAGAGCAAATCTTGTTCACATTTGAAATAACTGTTTAAATTCTGTTTTTATGTGTTTTATTGTGTTATAACTTGTTTAAAGTGTCAGTAATAGCACATATGTTTTTCAATAAAAATAGCTTTAAAAGTATTATGCATTTTTATTATCATTTTCGACATTATTAAATACTACGAATGCATACATTTCAGAGGTGCCAATGCCTTAATCCAATGTTGTCTCTTCATCTTTTATTTATTATTCATCATATTACTTGTAAATTTCATAATTAACTTCAAAATATTTTCTGTGAAAATGCAACTCATAACTCAAATATAAACTAATTCATAACATGACTTCCCCCCCCCCCCCTTTTACTTCCAACAAGCCGACACGAGGCAAAATGTTTTGAAAATGTGTTTAACATACTATATTTAAACTAGGGGAGCACCGAAGTTTTGTTTTATCTAGTTTCAAATAACATTAAAGAGATTTAATAAATAGTTAAATTAATCATAACAATATCTAACAAAATTTGCTTTTACCAATAACGGTATAATGATGTATATTTCTAAATTTGAGTTAAGAAAAAGCTTTCATAATTCACACGATGTTGCCATCTAAGGAACTTGAAGAGATCAAACAAAGATCACATCCAAATCTGACAAGAATTGAAACGTTATAATATAACAGTTTTGAATTTGTCATTCAAAAGTGCATGTGAAGTGTCTTAACATGCCCGAAAAGCATCCCATCTCTATCCCACAATTTATCAACATAAGACTGTGAGGCATTTGCATTAGTATTAATATAGGTAACCAATATGTTGTTACATTTAAATTTATATTTCTCAAATGCTGCATTTTTAGTTTGCTTTATTTATTATTATTATTTGGAGTGGATGCAACAAGATATAGTTATTTATAGTGCTGGACGATATCAGAAATTAAATATCGCGATATATCACCAAGTTAATATCGATATTAGCGATATATTGCGATATTTCTTTCAAGGCAGAAAAAAATAGACATTTGTTATTTTTTAAAGACATATGCACACGAATTTTAAAGTATACAAGTATAGAGTGTTTTCCATGTATTTTCTGGTATATTACTACCATAACTTTATCATAAAAAAAAAAAAAAAAAAAAAAAAAAAAATCATAAAAAGTGAATTAATGTTTTGTGTTTTGCTAATTGATGTATTCCTCATTATTTTCACGTTATCTATCTCCATTTTATTTTTGCGCCTTCATTTATAAAATAAAAAGTGATTAACATTTTAAGGAAATATAAAGCGGTTTAAAATTAACTGAGAGTTGCACTAACGTGTGCTCCGTTGAACCATCGGTGGCTGACACTGAACTTTCCGTTTAGGCTGCATCAACCACCGGAGGTTGGCAGTGTAAAATATGATATAAAATTAAAAAAAAGTTACTTTTTTCGTTATAACTGAAAATTAATTTAAAAATTACCCAATTTTCATTTATTACAGGATTGTTTCATTAAGGCATGTTAATGGATTTTATTGAAACACGATGAACATAAAAACGCATTGCTGTACTGGAATATCAGGGCTTCTAAGCAACACGCGTGGCTTGACCTGTATTTCCTTGCAAATTCGCGTGGCGCTGAACGTGTTGATACGCATTACTGTAGACATCGTATTCAACATTTTTTATTAACCGTGTGTTTTCTAGCATTTATTTCTAGCACTCACTTCCATTTATTATTTGTACGCTATCGATAACTTCAGTTGCCAAATTAGCACATTCTTGCTACTGAAAAAATTCAATAGAAGTATTTATTTGGAGAGTGAAATGTGACAGTTTTCAGTGATAAAGTAAATTAAATAATTACGTGATTAAAAGGTATTTTATTTACCATGTTTATAAATTTTCTGTGCAATCATATACACCCTACCAGAGCCTGATTAAGGGGGAAGCACACATTATCTTCGCTCTCACCGGAATATTTTTACAATTATTTTTTACTTCATGTCATAGAAATTCCACGCTTTGACGAGGAAATATTCTTTATAAAAAATGAACGATGTAAAACAATCCAATTTACTCATCGTTATTAGACACCAGAATTCTTTTAAAATAATTTTTAATGAGAATTTTCTGTTTATTATAGGAGGAAAGTATTTGTTAAAAAATAACGGTGTGAGTATAAATGATGCGTGAGTATAAATGATGCCCTTAATCAGACTCTGCACCCTACCGAAGGCAGCGAATCTTAGTTTCTTGAAACTTAGTTATAAAACTTTTTAAGTCTTTTCCGTTTTCTTCATTGTGCGTGAACAATTTTACTTTATACTAAGAATTGATTTCAATTAATATATTATTATTATTTATTTTTATTCTTATTTCTTATATTAAATTATTTATTTCTAAGGTAGCAAGCAAAATATATATTTATTTTTTTAGTTATTTTCTTGACTAAGTAACGTACGTTACTAAATTTTAGTTACATTTATGTATAAAAGGAAAATTAAATTAAATAAATTATGTCCGTGTAACTGTTACTGCTTCATAAAAACAATCTAAACGATTAAATTTACGGTATTATCAACGATTAAATACACTCAATTGTTAATAATATTGTTTTAAGTTATTTCTTTATTTATGTGTAGAAAAAGCTGATATTTTGTGAAACAGAATATTCAGAAAATAACATGAAATTCTTTAATTTAGTATGCTTTGATTACATCAAATGACTAAAAATGTATATGTATTTTTCTTTTTAATTAATTAGTACGTATCACAAATAAATTTAACTTAAAACCATTTAACAGTTTTAGACATGTATTGAAAAATAAAAGTAATAAAAGAAACTTTTCACATCGAGTGGTGTTTAATTCACAAATCTCTATAATTCGGTGTTCAACATTTTTTAGAATTGTATTTAAATCACTGTTGGGAACTTCTGTATTTTGGCCACGCCTACTTTTCATACCACTTTTATAGGTGCCATTTTATTTTTATGATTTTATCGTAGTTATATAGTGAAAAAAAACATTCGACAAATATAATACTGTTAAATAAAAGCGGGACTAAAATTGCTACTGAATAAGTTATAAAAATTGGTAACTGTGATTAATTAAAACAATATAACTCTATTTACAGAGTTATTCCATAGCTGCCAATATTTTAATTTATTCCGGAGTACTTTTAGCCCCGCGTTTATTTCGTACCACTTATTTTATAAAATTAATGTTTTCGAAGTAATTTTATCGAAGTTCTATGTTGGAGAAACTTTTTCTATAAATAAAGTGGTGCGAAATAAAGGCGGGGCTAAAAGTACTCCTGAATAAATTAAAATATTGGCAGCTATGTTATTCTTAAGAGATAAATATTTTAAGAAAATCTAGGGCGGTTTAAAATGACTGAGAGTTTCATAAATACGCATTACTGGTGAAATCATGTTTACTACTTTTTAATAACCGGATGTCTTCTGTTCAATTTTAGCACTCATCTCCATGTATTACATGAGCTTTATCGACAGCTGGTGAATACACTTCTTTATATTACTTTACTTCTTTCTATAGTTTTTAGTTGCTTGTAACATTGTATACTTTCTAAATTTTAAATTCTTATATATTTTGTTTTTCGTAAAACCATACGCAACGTTCGTATTAATGCAATCAGTCTGATAAACACCGATTAAAAAGAGAATTACGACAACCTATATTTCTTATATAAACAGTATCATGTAAAAAAAAAAAAAAAAGAGAGAGAGAGAGAGAAAAGAGAGAGAAAAGAAAATGGCTTTCGAGACCTACGCCTATATCTGGATTTTATTCTTAAAAATAACCAAAAAGCTTCCAGTTCACAAAGGTTTAAAATGAAGTTTTTACGATTATTGCTTATATATATATAGGATGATTCAAAATAGATGTTAAAACGATTATATCTAATGTAATAGTCATAGAAACACACTTACAATTACAAAAGAATCTGGAATTATTCCACTCGACTTTTCGAACATTAAGTAATTAACGCATACTTGCTAACCTAACCCGGAAGACTGTTAGTCCCGCCCTTTTCCACCAATTTTTTCACGCTAGTCTTTTATTTTTATTTTTATTTATTTTTTTTTTTTTTAAGAGAAGTGTTCTTATTTAATCGTAAATATATTTGTAGAGAATTATTCTGAAAATTAAGTGGTGCACAAAAATTGGCGGGAACTAAGAATCTTACTGGTTAGGTTGGCATGTATGTTAACAGTTGTATAAATAAATTAAGAAATGTCATCAAATAAACAAAAAAGAAAATTATAATAAGGTAGATAAGTATTTTTCTCTATGTGGTATGTTCTTTAAATTAATGGTTTAGCCCTTCAAATATTTCGAGTATAGATAATGATGATAAATAAATTTTCGTTGTGTCCCTGGAAAAATCTATAAATATTACACTCAGTGAAATCTATACATTTCGTGCGACGGTCTGATATAACAAATATATAAATTTTCAGCTTAATGGAATGAAGAGTTCAGACGCTATCGCACTTCAAATAACTTGAGCCCATAAGCGGCAATGATAAAGAATTTTTATTTGTGTCACTGTAAAAAGACTATAAATGTTATATTCTACAAAATTGACACAGCTTGTTTGTTGCTTAAAAATTGAAGTTTTCTAAATCGCAGATAATGTTTTATTTGTGCTAATGTGTAGTCTTCCCATGTGCAATTTCTTCACTGTGAAGTAATTTGGAGCCAAGTTATGCTTACAAAGGTGTTTTTACCCCCCCCCCCTTCCCACACACACACACATAAGGGGGAACGAGGGTAATTTTGATAATTCCTGTTACTTTAGGTGTCGGATAGATATAAACAATCCAAGCACTAAAATTTGTGACCGCAGCTCCCATAGATTTCTCAGGACAAATTTAGCGCTAAAAGGGGTGTCTCGATTTTGCTTTCTTGTAATGATGGGTGAAACGTGAAGATATCGCAATTTTTTTTGATTCTGACAAATTTACAGATAAAAGTCTGATTTTATTAATATAGATATTTGTAATCCTACTATCTATATTATTATTTATATTACACTTGCCGAATTGACGGGAAAATCTTAATATCTATATTAGGATTTTCCCACCAATTCAGCATGTGTTAGCATCATCTCAGAGAGCTGATATTTTGCAGAAAAGTTTTTTAGGGTCAAATAGAAAAATCTTAGATGGTATGCGTATCGGATTAAAAAAAAAAAAAAAAAAAAAAAAAAAAGAAAGAAAGAAAGAAAACTAAATACGCCCCTCATTTAAGAGACATCCTAATATATATATATATATGGAATCTTATCACAAAATAAATGCTTTAGAGAATTTCGAGAATTATAACAATAATTTAGATTTTTGTATTGCTTTTCATATCAGAAAATCAGAATAACAGTTATAGCTAGCAGTTAGCAGTTAGATTCTTTTTTATTCTATTCTACATTTATTTAAGATACAATTCATATCTTCTCATTACACTTAAAAAAAAAAAAAAACTTAATAACAATAACGCATTTTAAATTTTTTTATTTCTAATTAAGACTAATCAACATTTCAGACTTAAATACTAATTTTCGAAAGTAAAATGATAATTAAATAAATATTACTAATTCATACCACATTAAAGTTTTTAAGACATTTGTATTTTCAATTAGAATATTAACGTACACTTAAAATACTACTTTTATTTTAATTTTTTGTTAACTTGATATCGTTAATTTTAGTTAATTCAAAATTCTTGTAATCATTATTTTTTCTCTCTGGGGAAAATGATTTATTTTTATTAACCGACTTCAAAAAAGAAGGGAGGTTCTCAATTCAAACCGTATGTTTTTTTTTTTTTTATGTTTGTTAGCTCATAACTTCTGAACGGATGCTCCGATTTTGATACTTTTTGTTTTGTTGAAAAGGTCTTGGTCTGAAATAGGTCCCATTGTAATATCTTTACGATCTAAAGAAAATACAGGGTGCCCCAAAAAATCAGACCCAACTCTATTAACTGCAAAACGGCTGCAGCTATAGTGATAAAAATTGTATGTAAGTATAGCAAAGTGTCCATGCAGTACAAAGTTAAGCCGCTTGCAGCTCCACCTGGTGGAAAATAGCGGAGTTCCTATCTCGAAAATGGTTCTAGAGAAAAAAGTTGAAAAGTATCAACAAAGTTGAAGAGTATCATCGATTTAGTACAAAAAGATAGTTTAGACATTCATGCTAGCGTTCCTATCTCGGAAACGGTTCAAGACAGGGGGAAAAAGTGCAGTATAAAATTGCAGAGTATCATCGATTTAGTACGAAAAGATAGTTTAGAAATTGGTGCTAAAAATACAATGCTAAAAACGTGCATTTGTTTGTTCGCAATTTCTGATACTATGCACACTTGAACTACATTGCACACGTTGTCGCGTAGCTGCTGAGACATACGCTATATAGTTCAAAATACGGTTACTTGATACTTTTTATTTTGTTGTAAAGATCTTGGTCCGAAGTAAGTCCCATTGTAATATCTTTACAATCTAAAGAAAATAAAGCGCCATCTAGTGAAAAACAGCAGAATTAGCGCTCTTATCTGAAAAACGGTTCAAGGTGGGAGAAAAGTTAATTACGAATTGTAGAGCATCATCGATTTACTACGAAAAGACAGTTTTTAGACATTATAACTAAAAATAGAACTTTTAAAACGTGCAGTTGTTTGTTCGCGATTTCCTACACTGTGCACACTTGAACTACGTTGCATACTTTGCAGCGTAGCGGATGACACATCTGTGGTTCAAAGTACTTTTACTGTAAACGGCTACATCGATTAGCACAAAGTCGTTTTCAACCAACTTCAGAAAGGAGGGTGTTCTTAATTCGAGCTATTTGTTGTTGTTCGTGTTTGTAAGCTTATAACATCGTAAGAGATGCTCTAATTAACCGACTTCAAAAAGGAGGAGGTTCTCAATTCAAAGCGTATGTTTTTTTTGTTTTTTTTTCTGTTTGTTAGCTCATAATTTCTGAACGGATGATCCGATTTTTATACTTTTTGTTTTATTGTAAAGGTCTTTGTCTGAAATAGGTCCCATTGTAATATATCTAGAATGAAAAGAAAATACAGGGTGCCCAAAACAGTCAGTCCCGACTCTTTTAACTGCTGAGCAGTGCAGCTATAGTCATAAAAGTGGTATGTAGGTATAGTTGCTACGCGATTCAACCGCCTACAACGCCACCTGGTGGAAAACAAGTGGCGTTAGCCTTCCTATCTCGGAAACGGTTCAAGACAGGGGAAAAAAGGGAATTATAAAATTGCAGAGCATCATCAATTTAGTACGATAAGGTAATTTAGACATTAATGCTAAAAACAGAACGCTTAAAACGTGCATTTGTTTATTCACAATTTCTTAATTTGTGCACACTTGAACGACATTGTATATGTTGTAGCGTAGCGGTTGACATTTATGCTATGTAAAATTCAAAGTATGGTTATTGTAAGCGGTCACATCGATTAACTCATAGACGTTTTAAACCGACTTCATAAAGGAAGAGGTTCTCAATACAAACCATGTTTCTCATTGTTGTTGTTGTTGAAATTTGTTAGCTTATAACTTCGTAAGACATGACTTAATTTTAATACTTTTTTTGTTGTCGTAATGATCTTGGCCTGAAATAGGTTTCATATGATTTCATTAAGGTATAAATAAATTACAGGATACTCACAAAAGTCTGTTTTCACTCTAACTGCTGAACGCATGCAACTACACTGGTAAAAGCAGTATGTAAGTATCGATGTTGAAACTTCTGTCCGTCAGCTGCAGTGCATATATTGCTCTTTGTTTGAACTTTACTCTGCGCAATTTCCAGCGCAACGGATGACGCGTATTCACTGTAAAGTTCAATATATATGCTTAACAGAATTTTTGGTTACAAATACAGGGTATCCGTTCTTTACATTTCTAAAGACTTTTTAATTAAACGTATGTTCATTCAATAGATAGTTTTTTGCTCATATCCGATAAAGGCAAGAAAAGTGACACAATTGAAAAATGCAGCATTTGAGAAAAATCAACTTAAAAATAACTTGACTAGAATAAAACTGGCACAACTGTCTATCGAGTGGATAACTCTCTAGATGGAGATGTAACTTTTTTGTTCACACTGGGTGCATTTCATGTATTTTTCAGTGACATACACTATTTTTTGAGTTATGTCACTTTTCTTGGAAGTTGTGACTTATGAAACTGTCATCGAATGTCTTCTAATGTTCTGCTATATGAATAAGTTTTCACTGAAAAGTGAAAAATAAAAATAGAACCGACTCTAAAAAGCAACTACTATTCAAACAACTAAAAAAAAAAAAAAAAAAACGGTATGAAATGTAACTGTAAATTGCGCCTAAAATTATAAAATAATTTCCTTCGCCAAACAACCTATAACACAACAATTAATCATAACTTTTGAAGTCGGCGCAAAAAAAAAAAAAAAAAAAATAATAATAATACCTTTATTCAATACAAAAATCAAATCCTATTCAAAATATACATCTCACATTGTCACCTGCACAACGCAGCCAAAAACTACTTTGATTCAAGAAAAGAAATAAGATTTCGTAAGTAGCAAAAGTTGGCGAAGACGTCCTTGGTGAAAGAAAAATCGCAAAATTATCTGACAAACATATTTAATTTCTTATATATATATATATATGTTACCGCTAAAGTGTAAAAATCAGTTAATCTGCTGATTAGCTAGGTAATTTGCACATTAACTAGGGTGATCCGTTAAAGTGAGGAGAATTGTTTCATTTCTCATATTACCTAGATAATCTGCAATTACCTAGATAATCTGCACATTAGCGACTATGCAATCGTTAAAGTGAAAATAAGATTTCTGGTGGTGTAATTTTACAGCAAGAAGCATTATTTAAGAAGTACTTCAAATAATTAAAACTGCTTTAATATTTTTTAGAACGCATGAAAATTAAAATGACAGTTTTCCAATGCTTTATTAAACTATATTTTGTAGCATACATATATCTGTACAAGCTTCAAAAATATATTAATTTTACAAATTTTACAATAAAAAATAAATAAAAATAAACTTTATTAACACATTTTATGTGATAAACTACGACGAAATTATCTGAAAAATCGAACAAAATAAATAAATAAATAAATAAAAATATAATCATAATATACAAAATATATGAAGGAAACTTGAAATTGGAAGAAACAACAACAACAAAAAATAAATAAATAAACAAACAAACCTCACGTTACGCTATTTTTCAAAAAGAGGCATTGCCTGAATTGCTGCAAGATGTTGCATTTGCTGTGCGCAACGAAATGTGGTTTCAGCATGATGGTGCACCAGCACATTTCAATATGGAAGTGTGCAATTATCTGGGTGCCAGTTTTACAGGGCAATGGATTGGACGGGGCGGGCCAGTCCGGTGGCCACCCCGATCCCCAGATTTATCGATCATCGATTTCATCTTATGGGGCATCTGAAGGCCATCATTTACGAGACTCCTGCTGATTCACCAGAGGACCTCGTTGCTCGACTGTCCATTGCGACTGCACAAGTGAGCGAAACACCTGGCATTTTTGGAGCTGTTCGTCAATCCACACTTCGACGCTATCAAGCATGCATTACACCTGGTGGTCACAATTTTGATCACTTATTGTAAATATTGATGCAAATAATCAATTTGTTTTTATACGTTTTTAGCTCAATGTTTTTTATTTCGTATTTAATTTTTTGAGTTATGATTATACGAAAGATGAGCGTTTTAGTAAACTGTTCAACCCCTTAATATTTGTTCCATGAACGTAGAAATACGAGTACCGTAATTTAGTGTAAATAAACCGCACTGGTAGGTAAGCCACAGCTTATTAAAATGTTGCGAAAAAAATCAACACTCTTAGATAAACCGCGCTGGAAGGTAAGCCGCGGCTTATGTAAGCATTGTTACGATGATATAATAGATAAATAAGGCAACTTCTGGCATCTACGTAAGTTAATAAAAATAATAAATTATTGATGAAAATAATAAATTATTCTATAAATTATTTCGGTATAAAGGAAATAAATCAAACTATACCATTATGCAGATATAATATGCAAAGTCATAAAAATAATTAGTAATTAATTATAAATAAAAGTAATAAATTATTTTAAAAGATACTGAATGAAGAAAAAATTAATATAAAGCCAGTATGCAAATATGATGCAAAAAATAAAAAACAAATGAACAAGATGGTGAACTCCAGACGTATATGCAAATTAATCAAAATAAGTGATTATAAGGAAAGCGCAGGTGACATCACGTACGGACAAACTTGTTTATTTGTGATTCTACTTAGGGCAAAACATTTGCATTTCCACCAATACGGGTTGTTCTTTTGCCCATAGTGCGTGGCAAAGATTGATTGACGGAGCGTTTCTTTCTAAACATGCCCTTTCCTTATAAAATAAAAATAATAAGTATTTAAAAAAATAATTCTGAAAAAGAAAAAAAAATGTGTAAATGTGTAAATGCGAAAAAAAAAAAAAAAAAAAAAAAAAAAAAGCAGGAAGCAAACGGAAACCGGCGAATCTCTTTCGAGGCGGGCGGTGGCGAAAGTGTGAATCAGTGCTCGAGAAACTATGATTACTAAACTTCCGTTTCCTGGGGAGATCGGCTGTTTGAAGAAATATGGCTGAGGGAATTTGACATTATCATTAGATAAACCGCACTGATAGATAAGCCGCAGTTCCCCCAAAATCTTTTTTTTTTTTTTTTTTTTTTTTTTTTTTTTTTTTTAAGATAGCTCGCGGCTTATCTTCACTAAAATACGGTATACGTAATCGTATTTGAAACTCCACCTACGCTGTAACTTTTAAATTCTGTGTGTTACAGTATACCTAAAAAACGTTCACAATATTAATATTTATTCAAGCATTGTGCATTATTCGGAAACAAAACTTTTATTATGTATAGCCTTTTGTATGATAAACAATTATAAACAGAATCTCTCTGTTAAAAAAATACATAAAGAGGAACGGCAGTAGACGGAGCTTACTGGTAAAAAATACAGAAAACATATGGTCCGTAAACGGTGAAAATGATGTTTAGGGACTTGGGTTCCTATGCAATTCTGAGTCCTAATGATGTGTCCTACCTCCCTTCAAAGTTTGTCCCATCATTGTTGAATCACCATATATATATATATATATATATATATATATATATAATGTTGTGTTTGCTTTTTTTAATAACATGTCCCAACGTACTTATAAATGTCTTTAATTTCTGTTTTTGTCTATTCGCTACTGTCGCTGATCAATTTTTGAAAGTAAGGTTAGCACGATTCGATGATCAATGTACATGTGTAGTATTTAATTACATATACGTATATTTAGATTTCTTCTTCTTCTCCTTTTTTTTTTTTTTTTAATTGGTTTCTTAAATTAATTGTTTTAGTGTTTAAAAGGTTTGTTTTGTGATATTTAATTTTATTGTTTTCTATTAAAATTACCAATTATGCAATCAAAAATATATGAAGAAGTAGTAAGCTTCTTGTGATTTAGAAACAACTATCTATTAACACGTTCATCGCCATGTCAGCCATCAGTGTCTGACACTCAACTTTCCGTTTAGGCCACGTCAGCCACCGGTGGCTGACAGTGTGAAATATGATATAAAACTAAAAAAATTACATTGTTTTAAGTAATTACCGATGATTTATTTTAAAATTTACTTAATTTTTATTTATTGTAGGATTATATCATTAAGGCATTTTAATGGATTTTTTTGTAACACTGTAAACATAACACGATAAACATAACACGCTTCTAAGCAGCGCGCGTGGCCTGAATGGGATTTCATTAAGAATTTGCGTGGCGGTCAACGTGTTAAAAAAAGGGGGAGGGGAAGGGACTTTTAAATGCTTTTTATAAAATCATGTAAGAGTCACATAAGATTTTTTTAAATAAGTACTTTTTAATATTAAATGCATTTAATAATATAAATACTTAATGATATAAGAAACGAATATTATTTTAATGTAAGCTCATTTTTTCATTGAATTTCTTTTAAAAATGATTTTTTAAGATAAAATATTTTCAAATTCACTTTGTAATAGAATCGATAAAGACGTGTTTTGGAATTCAATCAATGTTTCAGCAAATTTAAGTCATATTTTTTTTTTCTCTTTTATGTTTTGTTACAATTCAGTTTACTCTTTCTAAAAGTTTATTACTTTTAATAGTAGACTGAAAATCTGTTTTGCTCTATGATTTTTGTTTCTATATTTAATATTTTAGCGATACAAAAAATAGCAGCTTTATAAAAAGTGTTGATGTTGCTTAGGTTACTGTAAATTCTCTACATGAAGATCCTAGGTATGGGTAGTATACCCTCCTGTAAGTTTTTTCTAAAGAGTCCTAATCCATATCCCCTCTAATTTCGGAGACATCCACGGAAAACTCCGAGCGGCTAAGTTAATGAAATTGACCTAGTATCATATCTTGATTCATTCTCATCTACTAGTTTGGAAAACAAAATAATCACTAATCTAAAACGATCGAGAAATATGTATGTTGATTATTTTCTATGCAAGAGCGATAATCAACATTTTAGCATCATAAAAAACAACAACTTTACAAAAATTATTAGTATTTTTGTGGGTTGTGTACACGAAAAACCTAGGGATAGCTAGAATTCCCCTCCGTGGAGGTTTTCTCTATAGGATTCAAGCCCGTGTTTATGTTAGCCAACCCTAACATAAAGAAGCCACGTTAAGAAAAGAAAAAAAAAAGCCACGTTAAACTCCGAAATTTTAGGTCAACGGATGGGACCAATGACCGAATTTGGCAGAAGAAATTTTCGAGGAAATTTAATTGACGTATATATAGTTAAATACTACACATATACATTGATCATCGAATCGAGGTAATCTTACTTTAAATAATAGATTAATAACAATCGTGGATAGAGAAAAATATACATTAAACACACTTATATGTATGCTATTAAAAACAAACATGTTTTTAAAAACAATTTTTTTTTTTTTTTTTTTAATACTAGGTTGTTCTGCCCCGTTTGATACTGGTTATTATTAGTTTTCTTTTCTTTTTCTTTCAAAAAAAAAAAAAAAAAAAAAAAAAAAAAAGATTTTGATGAAATTCTGGCAAAAGCAAAATTTAGTTTAGTACGGAGAACTATTTATTATTATTATTATTATTATTATATTGCTTTCAAATTATTCATTTATATTTTTCATAAATTTTCGATTTCGATAAATGTCATAACATTGTAAACTGGCGATAACGTTTTATTCATAGACTGAGATTTATAGTCTTCCGTGCTAAAAAGGGTTTTTAATTTGGAAGTTAGTATCTGAAAAATTTCCCCACTTGAGCAGAGATTTTTCAGAGTAAAAAACCAGGAGTTACAAAAAAAAAAAAAAAAAAAAAAAAACTCCTTGAGAAATCCTAAGTGCAACAGTGGATCTTAAAAACAGAGTGTTGTTTTGATAAATCTTGTGTGTCCCGTTTTATTAACAAGATATTCCCTGAGGGAATTCTATCCAAATTTGTGCCCCATATGCCCTCAATCGTTTTTACCACCACATAACCACCACTGCGTTCAGTACTGATTTTAAAGTTTTGGAAATATGTTTAAATCTTTATTTATCTATATTAATAAAATCAGAGTTTTGTCTGTAAATTTGTCGGAATCGAAAAATTTTGCGATATCTTCACGTTTCACACCCCATGAAAGCCGAAAATGACTTCAGAAAATTTTGCCTGTGTGTGTGTGTGTGTGTGTCTGTGTGTATGTCATCGTGTCCGAAAGTCGCTTTTTTTGTCCGGGCATCACTCGGGAACGGCTGGACGGAATTCAACGACGCTTGGCAGGAATTTAGGTCTTCACCCAACTTAAAATTATATCTATCAACTTTTCGGAAATTCCTCCCCGTTCCCCCCCTAGGGGGTAAAAGACTAAAACACGTTTGTCCGGGCATCACTTGAGAACGGCTGGACGGAATTCAACGACGCTTGGCAGGAATTTAGGTCTTCACCCAACTTAAAATTATATCTATCAACTTTTCGGAAATTCCCCCCCGTTCCCCCCTAGGGGGTAAAAGACTAAAACACGTTTGTCCGGGCATCACTCGAGAATGGCTGGACGGAATTCGACGGCGCTTGGCAGAAAGTTAGGTCTTCACCCAACTTGAAATTATATCTATAGAAATTTTCAAAATTATGATTAGTGTTTAAATTGTGTGTAAAAAACGCCTGCGCATGCGCCATAAATATATTTTCACTAAAACGCTTTGAATGAAAAAATGAAATATAAAAATAAATTTTTAAGTTAAAGATTTTTGTATTCGCGTGATTTTCACTACAAATTATGAAAAGATTGAAATGAAGTGTTGCCATCTAAGTTTCATACTTTAGTTAATTTTAAAAAATCTAATTGTCGTATCGAAAAACTGTTTACACCCCAGGATTCAGAAAAATCATCTCTTTCATTTGGTACTGAATTTGTAACGATAGGTCCGATATTTCTAATTTATTTTTCCCTTTATCCGTTTTTCCGTTGCCACTTAAATTTCATACTTTAGTTATTTTTTAAAAATCTAATTGTCGCATCGAAATCCTGTTTGAACCCCTGGATTCAGCAAAATCGCCCCTTTCATTCGGTATCAAATTTATAAATATAGGTCTGATATTTCTAATTTATTTTACCCTTTTTCCGTTTTCAACCCAGATTCGGTATGGAACAGCTTTAGTATTGGATCCCTTTGGCAAAATTTGAAATTTGGCTCCGAAGTAGTTCTGACGTTTCTCGCCAAGATCTTTAATTGCACAATTGAGATAGCCAATTCAGTTCATCGCAAAAATGGCTTAAAATATTTAAAGTCACCAAAGGGTTCCCATACTAAAGCTGTGATTTTTGTATTTATTAGTGCTAGAGGCCTATTTCAGTCGGTACAGTTGTCGAATTTTTATAGGTCACTCTTAATTAGTGCTAGAGGCCTATTTCAGTCGGTTTATTAAATAAGGATTTATTGAATGAAGTCCCCCCCCAGGCCCAACTTTGACATGAGTCCCCCCCCCAAGGTACCCCTATTTCAGTCGGTACAGCGTTGTCGAATTTTTATAGGTCACTCTTAATTAGTGCTAAGGGCCTATTTCAGTCGGTTTATTGAATGGTGATTTATTGAATGAAGTCCCCCCAAGGCACAACTTTGACATGAGTCCCCCCCAAGGTATCCCTATTTCAGTCGGTACAGTTGTCGAATTTTTATAGGTCACTCTTAATTAGTGCTAGAGGCCTATTTCAGTCGGTTTATTAAATAAGGATTTATTGAATGAAGTCCCCCCCCAGGCCCAACTTTGACATGAGTCCCCCCCCAAGGTACCCCTATTTCAGTCGGTACAGCGTTGTCGAATTTTTATAGGTCACTCTTAATTAGTGCTAAGGGCCTATTTCAGTCGGTTTATTGAATGGTGATTTATTGAATGAAGTCCCCCCAAGGCACAACTTTGACATGAGTCCCCCCAAGGTATCCCTATTTCAGTCGGTACAGCGTTGTCGAATTTTTATAGGTCACTCTAAATTAGTGCTAAGGGCCTATTTCAGTCGGTTTATTGAATGGGGATTTATTGAATGAAGTCCCCCCAAGGCACAACTTTGACATGAGTCCCCCCCAAGCTACCCCTATTTCAGTCGGTACAGCGTTGTCGAATTTTTATAGGTCACTCTTAATAGTGCTAAGGACCTATTTCAGTCGGTTTATTGAATGGGGATTTATTGAATAAAGTCCCCCCAAGGCACAACTTTGACATGAGTCCCCCCCCCCAAGGTAACCCTATTTCAGTCGGTACAGCGTTATCGAATTTTTATAGGTCACTCTTAATTAGTGCTAAGGGCCTATTTCAGTCGGTTTATTGAATGGGGATTTATTGAATGAAGTCCCCCCAAGGCACAACTTTGACATGAGTCCCCCCCAGGCCCAACTTTGACATGAGTCCCCCCCAAGGTACCCCTATTTCAGTCGGTACAGCGTTGTCGAATTTTTATACGTCACTCTTAATAGTGCTAAGGGCCTATTTCAGTCGGTTTATTGAATGCGGATTTATTGAATGAAGTCCCCCCAAGGCACAACTTTGACATGAGTCCCCCCAGGCCCAAATTTGACATGAGTCCCCCCCAAGGTACAACTTTGACATGAGTCCCCCCAAGGTACAACTTTGACATGAGTCCCCCCAAGGCCCAACTTTGACATGAGTCCCCCCCAGGCCCAACTTTGACATGAGTCCCCCCAAGGCCCAACTTTGACATGAGTCCCCCCCCCCAAGATACAACTTTGACATGAGTCCCCCCCAAGGCACACCTTTGACATGAGTCTCCCCTAAGGCACACCTCCCCCTCATTGGGAAAAAGAGAAAAAACGTTGTTTTGCGGCTATAAGACAGTTTGGACTTCCAACGTTATTTGTTACAGTATCTGCAGCTGAAACACATTGGTTTGATTTAATGAAAACTTTATCATGGAATTTAGATCGTCACGAATTAACTAAAGAAGAATTTGTCGATATTAACAAGTTTAGCAGTAGGCCTCTGGCACTAAATTAAAATCTGTCAATGCCAGATTTTCATGTTTTAAATAATGAAATAATGTCGTGTCTATATATTTTCTTTACTTACTTTTTTTTTTTTTTTTTTTTTTTTTAATATTTTCTATTAAAGACTTCTGTGGTCACAAAATTTTGTGTAAAAATTGTTTGTATGCAACCGGCACTTATTGTAACGGGATTTTACGAAATTCGAAATCCCCCCCCCCCCCCCACCACCACCTTCTCGGAGTCGGAGGGCAATAAGCATGTGTAAAAACACGTTTTCCGTTTGAATTCGCTTTGAATTATCTTAGAATGGCGAATTTTTGTGTGTGGATATTGATTAAGTGTACGCATTATGTACATTAGTGGGATTTTACAAAACTTCGAACTCACCTTCTGAGGAAGGGGAAGTAAGAAGTGGGTAAGTTGTGCCGAAGACAGTGGGGACCCAGACTCTTCACGTTGCGAGCGAGAAAACCTCTACCAATCACAGCGAGAACTTATGTTATTAATAAAGATTAATGACAACTCATTTAAATTTAATGTCCAGCGAAGCGGGCAAAGCCTGCTAGTATTTTATAAATAAAAAAGATATTGATATTCACTCAATAAGAAGATTGATTAAAAAAGGGAAAGAAAAGAAATTGGAATCCATTCAATGTTTTGGCAAACTGTGAAGTCATAATTTCTTTTTGTTTTCTCTTTGAAGTTTTACTACAATTGAATTTACTCTTTTAGAAAGTTTGTCATTTTCAACAGTAGTCAAAAACAATAAATAGAACTTGGAATCCACTCAAAGTTTTTGAAAAATGTGTTGTTTGTGTGTGTGTGTGAGGTCATAATATCTTTAATATCTTTTTTTTTTCTTTTTAAAGTGTTGCTACAAATGAATTTATTCTTTTAGAAAATCTGTCATTTTTCAGTAGTAGTCAAAAACAATAAATAGAAATTGGAATCCATTCAAAGTTTTGGAAAAATGTGTTGTGTGTTGTGTGAGAGAGAGGTCATAATGTCTTTAATTTCTTTTCTTTTCTCTTCAAAGTGTTGCTACAAATGAATTTACTCTTTTAGAAAAATCTTTCATTTTTCAGTAGTAGTCGAGAAATATATAGAGGTTGGAATCCATTCAATGTTTTGGCAAAATGTGAACCCATAACTTATTTTCTTTTTTCTTTGAAGCTTTGCTACAATTGAATTTACTCTTTTATAATGTTTGTCATTTTAAACAGTATTCGAAAATATTAAAAGAAATTGGAATTCATTCAATATTTTGGGAAAATATGTGTGTGTGTGTGACGTCATAATTTCTTTTCTTTTCTCTTTAAAGTTTTGCTATAATTCAATTTATCGTTTTAGAAAGTTTGTCATTTTCAGTAGAAGTCGAGAAATATGCATATGGATTATTTTAGTTCTGAATGATACTCAGTTTTTCGGCTTAAAAAAAAAAAAAAAAGTAGAAAGAAAGAAAGAAACGTGAAATGAAACCAGCATATATAGTTACCCTCATCCGTGGTTGATTCTGTCACCCTTTAGGCTTAAGAGATAGGCTTAAGAGATTTCCTTGGACTCAATCTCCTAATTTTCCTACTTTAGTTAATTTTAAAAAATATGATTGTCCGATCGATAAGCTGTTTAAACAGACGTATTCAGAAAAATTGCGCCTTTCATTTGGTACATTATTTGTAACGAATATATAATTACATTTTTTAAAATTAATTAAAATATGAAAATAAAAGCTTAAAATAGACATTTAAAATTTTAATTTTTGCCATTTTTTTTTCAGCATAAAATAAAATATGCTTTCCCATAAAAAAAAAAAAAAAAAAAAAAAAAAAAATAAATAAATAAATAAATTAAATTAAATTAAAATTAAAATAAATTTGCTAATGCATATGGGGGAAAAATGACGTCTATAGTATAATAATTTTAAAGGTAACGAAGAGATAAACAAAGTGAAAAAATGTCGCACGGGCTTGCTAGCAAATGAATTATTTAAAGTGAGAAATAAATTAAATGAAACGATTATTTTTCAACGGGCGTCTTAGTCGTCCTACAACGAACTAGTAAAAATAAATAAGTAAATAAATCTCTCAACTATAAAATAGCGTTTTCTAATGTTTGGGTTGTTTTCATAGCTTTTGAATATACTTACTATTAATAATAGTAATCTAATTAAAATAAATAAATAAATAATGTAAAATAATTAGCATGTTGTAACAAAACAAGACTTTCTTCTATGCTTTCCTATACAAATTAACGCAGTAAAAATTACTTGTATATATATATATATTTTCTATGATGAATACATCTATCGATTTTCTCCTCATTGAAATAAATCACTAAATATCAAATTAAAGTAAATTTTGTGCCGATATCTGAGAAAATGGTAGTTCTTTTTAAGTTCCTTTTTCTTTCCCTTCTTTTAATTAATACAGATTTATGGTTTAATAACCATTTGTTTTAAAGATATGGAAGAGTTTTTTTTGATACACCTACATTAAAAATTTAGGCATGCAGGGGAAGAGGTATACTTCTTTATTTACTATTACTATTATCAACCATTCTTATTAATTTCCAAATCATTCGACTGAAAAAAAATCTTATTATACATATTTACACGAAATTTTCTCCTCTACTGCCATGTTAAAATTTTTGAAAAAATAGGCTGATTGATTTCCAAACGTAATCAGCATTAGTTTAGTTCAAAATCCAACTAAATGCCAATCATACTATTATCAACCATTCTTATTAATTTCCAAATCATTCGACTGAAAAAATTCTTATTATACATATTTACACGAAACTTTCTCCTCTACTGCCCTGTTAAAATTTTTGAAAAAATAGGCTGATTGATTTCCAAATGTAATTAGCACTAGTTTAGTTCAAAATCCAACTAAATGCAAATCATACTATTATCAACTATTCTTATTAATTTCCAAATCATTCGACTGAAAAAATTCTTATTATACATATTTACACGAAATTTTCTCCTATACTGCCATGTTAAAATTTTTGAAAAAATAGGCTGATTGATTTCCAAATGTAATCAGCACTAGTTTTGTTCAAAATCCAACTAAATGCCAATCATACTATTATTAACCATTCTTATTAATTTCCCAACCATTCGTTTGAAAAAATTCTTATTATGCATATTTACACGAAATTTTCTCCTATTACTGCCATGTTAAAATTTTTGAAAAAATAGGCTGATTGATTTCCAAATGTAATCAGCACTACTTTAGTTCAAAATCCAACTGAATGCCAATCATACTATTATCAACCAATCTTATTAATTTCCCAATCATTCGTTTGAAAATAGTCTTATGCATATTTACACGAAATTTTCACCTATACTGACATGTTAAAATTTTTGAAAAAATATGCTGATTGATTTCCAAATGTAATCAGCACTAGTTTTGTTCAAAATCCAACTAAATGCCAATCATAACAACACAAGTGTCTATAATACATCCTGCGGGATGTCCACAGGATGTATTTTCATCCATGTGTCATACTGAGGATGTCATTTGAAGAAGGTGTGGTATTAGAGAAGTTTGGTTGAATTTCGTTATTTTTGTTCAGTGATTCGAGAGATACAGTGTCCACAAAAATTTTGACACACACAGACATACAGACAGACACTTTCTGAAAATGGCCAAATTGTGTTCAAGATATCTCAAAAAGTGTAAATGCATCAAAAACCGGAGGTCAAAAGTTTTCTCGAATCCAGTATTTTCTTCTTATATATAGCGAGAAAAGTAAAAATCCATTAAGCAGCAAACCTATAAAGCTTTAAAAACTGTAATTGGACCGTTTCATACAATGTCACTCCAGTTACAAAAATTAAAACGAAATATAATAATATTAGGAAAAAAATTTATAGAACTAATTTTATATATTACTTTATTGTAACACCTTTGCTTCCTACATTTTATTCTAAAGCAACGGCAAAAAGCTTCTACTAATTTCACTTTCTAAAATTAATTTTTTAAATTTTCTGATGTATATGGGTTTTATTTCATGGAGTAGTCTAAATGTGAAAATGAATTTAAAAACAATAATAATATAGGCATATATATAAACGTGATAGAATGTGTTATTAAAATTAAACAGTAAGGATTTTTTCTTTTCTTTTTTAATATACTTTTAGTCGTCAGTTTTCATTTTAGCGATTTGGCAATCTTTAAATTTCCTGAAATATTTCTATGAATAAGAAAAGTTTTCACATTTACTAGAAAATAAAATCGATAAATGCTTTTATTGGAATTCATTCAATGCCTCTGCAAAATTTGAAATCATAATTTCTTTTTCTCTTTAAAGTTTTGTTACAATTCAATTTACTCTTTTCTAGAAGTTTATCACGTTTAGTAGTAATGCGAAATATACATATTAAAAGGTTTTTTTTTTTTTTTTTTTTTTTTAAGTTATGATCAAAATTACAGCGTCACCGAAAATAGCATCATTACAGAGTGACATAAAATAACGGAGAAAATGTTTTTTATCCATATTTTATTAATAGAAAAGAAATGAACTTATGCAACAATTGCAAACAATAATATGGACTCCAGGTTATCGTATATTCAGTTGTTTTCAAAGTGGCCACCATAAGCGTCAATACACAGCAGCAAACGAGTCTTTAAGTTTTCGGCAGTTGACTGCAAATCTCCGGGTAACAATCTGTCCCTCTCACGAAGCAGCGATTATTTTAGCGACTCCAAACTTCTGTGGCGTTTGGCACATGCCCTCGCCTCCAAAATCGACCGCACGCTATAGTCCATTTGGTTTAAATTCGGCGAGTAGGGGGCCATTCCGTAGAAGCAATGAAATCGGGAAAGTGGGTTCTGCACCACTCCTGGGTGAATTTCGTCCTGTGAGCTGAAGCGGAGTCTTGTTGAAACGTCCAAAATCCATTCTGGAAGTGCTGATAAGCCCACGGAAGTACCAAAGCCTCAAGGATGTCACGTTGGTACACATTTTGTTTGATTTTGTCCCCTTCTTCAATGAAAACGAGAGGGGTCTTGCCACTGGCGCAAACGCCGCCCCACACCATGACAGACTAGGGTTTTTGTCGGTGTTCCACGATCGCCGATGTGCCGGGATCATCGGAGGTCCAGTATCTGTCGTTTTGGGAGTTGTGCGCTTGCTGCGAGGTGACCAGCTTCTCGACCGTGAAGAGGATGCTCTCCCATCATTGAGCTGCAAACCGACGCTTGAGTTGCAGTCATTTTTTGAGTCGTACCCGCTTGTTGTCTTCCGTGAGCCGCTGAACTTTTTGAAACTTATACGGCTTGAGATGGAGTTCGTCTTTGGCTAATCGCCTAACTGCTTCGTGAGTAATTCCGGTCTCACGGACGATTTTTCGCATGGAGACTCTCGGATTTCGCTTGACTCGATTCTGGATGACCTTGCGGCTCCTTGGCGTGTTGGCGATACGTTTTTGATCCCTTCCAGGACGTTCGCCTTCTTGGCCTCCTTAAAATGTTTGATGGCCTTGGATACAGTCTGTCGCTGTACATTGAGTAAACGAACAATTTCACAGTGCCGCTTTCCTTGACGAAACAGCTCGAAAATTGCAATACGTTTGTTTGACATTCTAAAAGGAAAAGGAAATATGTGAGCTCACAGTCGTAAATGCATATACTAGTAAAAAAATGCATGGGTATTTCCACTGAACAACTTTTATTTGTATACGTTACAAATATTTCGCGTCAGGATGTGTTAAACATTGCCTCTGTTACTTTATGTCACCCTGTAAACATGGATGAATAAGTTATGCTTTTTTGCCACCAGTATTTCTATACAGAAATTTTTATTGTACTTTTTCTGTAATCTTTGTAGGTTAGAAATTTTTGTAGAAAAATACTGGTGCCAAAAAATTGAAACTCTTTCATCCATCATTAAAACAAAATTTAAAAATAGATTCTGCTTAAATAAATGCTTGTCTCCAAAAGAATTTGCTCGCACTGTCTTCATACATACAAGATGCTTTTAGAGCTGCAATTTTTTAAAAAATAAAAAATAAATAAAAGTTTGCTTAGTAAATATTTGAAGCTGTAAAAACTGTAAATCTATATATATAAAGTAAAGTGTTTGTTGACGGAACACATCCGGGTGGATTCCTGCTATTTTTGATTGGTCTAGATTTAACTACTTTGGTGACGAAAGTCGGCCATTTTTTTTTTTTTTTTAGTAAAAACTGATGATTTTTTTAAAAAGATACTGCATAGATGTTATACTTTTTTAAAAGAGCTCTAAAAACTTAATTCTTCTTAATTCTACATACATCAAGTTATTAGACTTAAAGATATTACGTCGCAAAATTTCACAAAGGGATATCATTCAATAGTTTTTGATGAAGGTCGGTCATATTTTTTAACTAAAAACATGAATTTTTTTTAAAAAGATACTGCACATATGTTATACTTCTTTAAAAGATCTCTAAAATCTGTTCATTTTTTGTGAGGACACTATATACATCAAGTTACTAGATTTAAAGATATTACGTTGCAACGTTTCACACCGCTATATCATTCGATTGCTTTTATCTTAAAATAAGCGTCTAATATTAAACAAAAAACAGTCTAATATTAAAGAATAATGAATAAATTTTTAAAAATTATCAGTTTTGAAGTTCTTAGAACTGCAATTTTTAAATTACAGCGTACTTATTTCCCAATCATAATCCATTAAATTTGTAAACAATTGTTGATTCATTCTTGAGAATCATTCGCAAGACCATACAATATTGTTGAAAAAAGAGTGCAAAGCGGAAGAAATATTTAATTTAATTTAAATTGTAATATGTTAATTTGACTTTTTGACCTTAAAAGTAATTTTTAATTATGTTGCAAAGTCCAAAATGTGATATGAAAAATAAATAGTGATTCAATTATTTTAAAAATTCATTTAAATTTAGAGACCAGCGAAGCGGGCGTAGCCTTCTAGTGTAAAATAAGGCAACTATTTTAACAAATAACAAATATATATATATATATATACAGGGAACAAATAAAAGCTTTTATTTCCGCATACTTCGAATTACATACAGTTAAAAAATAAATAAATAAATAAGCATTTATGATATAGCACGTTTTAATTTTAAAAATCCTTTTTTTTTTAATTGCAGAATTTAACTTTTTATACAGCCCCTATCTCTGATAGTCATATTTAGTAAAAGTTGAGACTAATCCTAAGAGGTTCGTTAAAAAATCCTTAGTAAAGTCCGAGAAGGTGCAAAAAAATCACTAACTTTGAAACTAAATATCTTGGTCAATTTTTGGGGCACAGAAGTGAAAGTTTTGTGTTATATTTGTTAGGATGTGTATTAGCTTTTACTAAATATGACTACAAGCATTTAGAGACTGTATAAAAATTTAGTTTTTGTAATTTTCAAATAATTGATATTTTAAATTTAAACGCGTCAAATAATAAATGCTTGCATTTTTTTAATCATTTTGTAAATGGAAGTATGTGCTTGCGACCAATGGTTGCTGATATAAACGCCTCATCGCGACTTTCGTTTGTATCCTATATAGATAGATAGATAGATTAATAATTTTTTTAAACGTAGTAAAAGCCGAGCAACATATTTAAGACCACCGAAACCACATAGACCAATAAGAATGAAATTTCATAAGTTTTTCAATGCTAAAATTTTTAATGAACAAGATCTAGTGACATAAAACACTATCACTAAACTTAACTTCGCTGCAAGAATACAGAATTTGAATAATTTAAATTAAATTATACAGTACAGATTGAAAAAGAGAACTAGAAACATTGCATGAGAGTGAATGCAGATATAAACAAAGTGTATAATATAAAAATAATGTTAATGCCAATTCATATATTTTAATTTCTTTGAAAATACACAGTTCATTAAGTTTTATTAATTGACATTAAAATAATTTATTTTAATCATAAATTAAAAATACATTAAAAATATGCGCGCAATTGCAGCAGTTTTAATTCTAAATGTAAATATTAGGGGGACCGGAAAATAATGTCGTTTTGAATTAATAAAATGAAACCGGAAATTTTTGTTTAACAGTGTTTACATGGTACTTTACAAATAACCATCTTATAAGTTACCTAAGAATATCTTAAATTTTATCCAGAATAAATTTCCGATGTCAGTATTTTAATTCAAAACGACATTATTTTACGGTCCCCCTAATATATTAATAATTTTTTAAAACGTAGTAAAAGTCGAACAACAGATTTAAGACCACTGAGACCACATAGACCAATAAGAATTGAAAACACATATAAATGTGTTAGAACATAGTATTAAAAGAAATCACACAAACTTTTTTTTTTCTTGAAACATACTTTAAGCTGTCAAGTCTGATTTTATAGTTCAGCAATCTTATCTTTAAATCTAATGTCATACTTTAAAAAATGAAAAAAAATAATTTCACATTCACTTGGTAAAAAAAAAAAAAAAATGATAAAGATGTATTTTGAAATGTTTTCAGAGGCTTCCATACTTGACAACCATCTCATTAATAACCGTACAATCGTTAACGCCCCTTGAAAAAACGCCTCTTTTATCACACCACTTTATTTTTAGAGTAATTCTCTCCAAATGTTGTTGCGATTAAATATGAATAAAATTACTCTAAAAAATGACTGGCGTGAAAAAAAGTCGGGTACTAAAAATTGTATGGTTCATAATGAGGTGGTTGGCGGGTCTGGGCTTTGCAAGATTTTAAGTCAAAATTTCGTTTGTTGCAATTGAATTTGCTCTTTTCTAGACGTTCTTCGTTTTTAATAGTTAGATAATACATTTATTGAATTCTTTCTTCAATCACAGCATCTATTATATTAGCTTCTACATTCATTGCATTCGCAAAGAATTTAGATTGACATGAGAACGAACGTTTAAAATTGAATAACTTGTATAGATTAATAAAGTTCATACGCACATAAAAGCGTTTGTCCTGACTGTCTGATTCAGTGACTGACTTAGCACCTTCCTGTGAAAAACCTTGCAGCTAGAAACATGAATATTAGTGAAATCCAAAGTTCGCACAGTCCTTATTTTACAGCATTAGTAAAATTTTATACCAATTTTTGTCATTAAATAAGTTTATATAATTTTTAATACAATTTTATAATAAAAAGCTTTTTGTGGATAAGTCTTTACAAAAGACAGATTCATACGAACCCTGAAATCATAACTTCCGGGATGCAAGCAAGATATTTTGAGACGCCATATTGTATTCTATTCGTAGTTGTCAACTTAGCACCTTTTGGCTATCGGAAAAATTTAATAGAAATAATTTGTTTATTTAATCAGCGAACTGTAACGGTTTTCATTGATTAAGTGAAAAAAAAAAAAAAAAAAAAAAAAAATCTGGTAGTTAAAAAGGGCTAAATTTGACAATTATAATTCTACTATCCATTCTTATGTTGCTGCAATCGGAAATATTTTTATTTAGCAAGCAGAAAATGCCTGGACCTGAGTACTGCTTGATTCCTGCAACAGTTCCTTGATGAGAAAGTTATAGTAAAGATGGAATAAATTTTGCTTTCTCGAACTTCATTCTGTTAAGCGAGGGTGACCAGACGTCCACAAATCCCTTAGGCAGTTCTCGAAATCTAATCCTCGACTTCAAAACATCAGAACACATTCGAGGACGCCGGTTATAAAGTTATCAATGCTTTAATATAATAATTTATTATATGCAGAGCTGCCAACCTAATCCGGCAAATTGTTAGTACCGCCCATTTTTCTACACAACTTAATTTTTAGAGCAATTCTCTTCAAATGTATTTACGACAGGACTGCCAACCATCTCATTAACATACTTGCCAACCATCTCATTATGAACCGTACAATTTTTAGTAACCGCCTTTTTTTATACACCAATAATTTTTTAGAGTAACTTGAGTCTTATTTCATCGTAACAGCATTTGGAGAGAATTACTCTAAAAATATAGTGGTGTGAGAAAAGGGGCGTTAACAATTGTACGGTTATTAATGAGATGGTTGGCAAGTATGCATTAATAAGCGTAGACTTGTTAACGCCCCTTGAAAATACGCCCCTTTTCCCACACCACTTTATATTTAGAGCAATTCTCTCCAAATAGTGTTACGATTAAATAAAAATGAAATTACTCTAAAAAATTACTGGTGTACAAATAAAGGCGGTAACTAAAAGTACTACGCTTCATAATGAGATGGTTGGCAAGCATGATTTACGATGAATAAAGAAAAAAAAATACTCTAAAAATTAAGTGGTGTAGAAAATGGAGCGGTACTAACAATTTGCCGGATTAGGTTCGTAGCTCTGTACATGTATACTAAATAAATTGAAATAAATACTTTCAGGTACTTTATACATAAAAATTATTAAAATTTTACAGCTTAAAGTGATTTATTTATTTTGTCCTCGAAAGACCGCCGTTGGGGAGGGTGTCACTGGCAATTTAAAAATATGGTCATCCTAATTAAGGAGGTTCAGTGCGCTATGGGAGGCGTGTTGTGATTCCTATATTACTTTAAAAGGGCGATCATACTCCCAATTTATTTTTTATGTCCGAATTTATAACATTTGATGTTCATTATGATGTTACAAAATGCAAATATTATCTCTCTATATAAATAAAGTGAAGTGTCTGCGTTTTGGTGCTCACACTATTGATCGCAGAGTTCCCAAATTTGGCATATAGATACCTGGGAACCTGCAGGCGTCACCTCATCGAGATTTTTTCGAATTTGAATTTTTTAAATTAATGTTTTTCCGATTTTAAATATTGGCTTTAATGCTTCACTTTTCATAAATTTAATTCTTTGATTGTAATCGTCTGCGTATCTTAGCAACGGTTATTTCACTATTTATTTTTTATTTAATACATTCATTTGAAGGCGAATATATATATATATATTTCAATTTATTATATTTATTGAAAATCAAATGGTAATGCAATATAAATAAGTTTTTATGTTTGTGTATAATTTTTATAGAATAACAACTTTTTATTTTTCCTTTTAAATTAATTACTTTAAAATAAAAATACTTTTTTTTTAAATTTATAATATTTATTGAGGGGAAAATATAGTATATAGTGGAAAAGAATTAAACTGATTAAATTTTATTTGTTTTTCATGTATTTAATTCCTTTTAAAAGAAAAGCTACTTTTTATTTTATTTTGTTATACTGGTCGGAATCAAATCGTAATGCAGTGTAAATAACAGGGGCTATAAATCACATGGTTCAAACACAAAAATCTATAATAGATGCTGAGATACAGTCATCTTTAAAATCGTAGTTCTTAAATAACAGAAGATCCAGATTGAAGTGCCCGGGAAAGACTTTTTTGCAGACAGTGGGAACCTGCCCCCCCTCCCTATGCAGCACGGGCGGAAAATAGAGCTGCCGTAGGCAGCGGGTACTCGAAGCAAGGTCTAGAGCAATTTCAATGTTTATTTATTTATTTATTTATGTATAAATTATTATTATTTTTTTTATTAAGTTTTTTTTTATAATGTGATGTAAAAAATAAATACTGATCCAAGTCTTTTGAAAATTCCTTTAAATATAGTGACCAGCGAAGCGGGCGTAGCCTGCTAGTATATAATATTTTCTTGTATTCTAAAGTTACATGTATGGCGTTGCCAAACCTCCGGATAATTTTTCAACACCATTTTTTTCTTCTTTTAAAGCTCTTTAAAAAATTAAAGAAATTTTAAATTTGGCATATTTTATTACAGCATTTGGTATATAAAAAGTTACTTTTGCTTTCAAAAAATGTTGGAATTCAAAAATCCGGAGGGTTACCAACCCCCTATGTGTATAACAAAATTTATCTGAATTTTCTGTTCAGTTTGATTACATACTTATAAATTTTTATGTTTTAGAAATAGCTACATAAATATAATAAAAGAAAAAGTCGCTTGCGGCAGCTTTGTAGCTGCCAACCTCTCCGATTTAATGATAACAGTATTTTATTTTATTTTATTTCTTATACTTTTAATTTTTAGAAGCTTTTGTAGCACATTTTTGTGATTAAATAAGGAGAAATTTTCTATTAAAAATACATAAACGAGTATTAAAAATGCACAAAATAAATATATACGAATATCGGAAAAGCTGGCAGTTATGTTAAATATATTAAAAGAATAAAATCAAAATAATAATTGTAATAATAGCAACTAAAAAGCCATTTAACATTCTGGATTTTTTTTCGAATCAGCATTTAACGTGATAAAAAGTAACAGAACCGAGTTTGTCTATTTTTAAAATAAAATTATAATTAAAAATATTTTAACTGTTAATGAATTTGAGGGACTTTAATAAGATTTTGATTTCTGCAAATAAAACTGAATAAATTATAAAGTCTACATATTTTATAATTTATTCGATCAGCTTAAATACGAGTTACCCTCTTCTAAAGAAAGAGGCGTGGTGTGAAAATGAAAGGAATCGCTTACCTTGCAGTTCTATGGGCATATTTGAATCTGAAAGTAACGTTTCGATATGTCAGCATTTCTGTCCTTTATCATATTGAATGACATATAAATTTTCCATTTCTAAAGAAGATTCAAATATATCGATAAGAATACTTTTATTATTTTTAGTATTTAGTATTTATTATTTTGTTAATAAATATAGCAGTATATATTAATATAAAATTTATCTTTACGAATGTTATACATTTTTAATTTCAATACACATATAAAAAATCATTATTAATATGGTAATGATATTTTTTAAAAACTGTTTGCAGTTCTAATAATTAAAATAATAAATTTTAATATATATATATATATATATATATATATATATATATATATCCAAATATTGATTTAAGTAAAAAAATATTTATAAATATATATATAAGAAAATTTATAAGAAACAATTGACATAATAAAGAATTTCTTATTAAAAATAAAAATAAAATAAATAAATAAATAAAATCAACTCGAAAACGTTTTTTGCAACAATTAAACAGTAAAATAAATTATGTATTTTTGTCTAAAAAAGGGCTTCTTCAACTTTTTCCATACTGTCCGTTTTGATACCGATTATTATTAATTTTCTTTTCTTTTACTTTTCATACAAAAAAAAAAAAAAAAAGATTAAAATTCTGGCAAAAGCAGAATTTAGTTTAGTACGGAGGGCTATTAGTTTTTTTTTTTTTTTTTTTCAAATTATAACACGCTTCAAATTATTAAATTAAATTTTCAATGAATTTTCGATCTTGATAAATGTTCAACCATCGTAAAACTGGCGAGAACGTTTTATCCATAGATTGTGACTAATAGTCCTCCATCCTAAAAAAAGAAAAAAGATATGAGTAATTTTTTAATTCAAATAAAACTATAAAATAAGCTTAATTTACTGCTAATATCAAATATTTAAAATTAATTTAATTTATTGAAAGTAGGATTAATTTAATAAGCCTTGTAAAAAGAAAGAGATTGGTTTAGTTATTTCGTGCTTCTTAACTAGGAAAATGGAATACTAAAAGAGTTTTAATAATCCTATTAACAAAAGAAACTTTTCCTCACTGCATAATGTAGTGTTTTTAATTGATAATTAAAGTTTGCGCAATGGACTAATTTTATTTCTATCGTAAAATTATGAAAAATTTTTCTACATTATATTCTTTAAAAATGAAAGTGCATTTATTAGTAATTTTTACTAATTGAATTGTACATCATGTTAAGAAATATTTTAATTAATTGAAATAATAGAAAAAAAATATATTATTGATGGTGAATACTAAAAAATGTAGTCTAGAAAAAAAAAAAAAAAAATATTACAGTTAATATTTTTTTCCCTGGTACACGAAATAAAAAATTACAACTGTTTTAAAATTTTAAAATAGTGTTTGTATTATTTTTTATTCAACCTTTTATATCTTTTTGCCATTCATTTCTTAAACTGAAATTTGAAAAAAAAAATGATTATTAGACAAATATGGTAAAATTTTTGCTTTTTGACAATTGTAACCATTAGTTTTATATTCTTTGAGCAGATTGATACAGCAGCTTTCAGTCAATACAGAAATAAAAGAATCATGTAAAGCATTTATATTTATTTACACTTGGTAAGATATTTGATTAAAAAAAGAAATTAAAGAAATGTGTTTCATTATCCAAGATAGTACAGTTAATATACTTATCAGAATGATTCTCTTGTAACACAGCCTAAAAAATTGTCGAGAAGCTTTTAAAGCTGCCGAATTCAGACCCGGGATACATTTGTCGACTTATTGAAATTTTTAGTCGTTTTCTTCGAAACTTGCGTAAATGTGGGTTAGTATCATTTAAAAAGATTCCATCTTATAGAATATTTGACCCAGGTCCTTTTGATTTATTATTTTCGATTTGCTTTTTCCAAAAAGCATTGTTGTCTATTTTTCTTTCTTATTTAACTAATTTAATAATTATGTTTCATGTGTCGGAATTCTTTTTGAACCTAACATAATTCATTAAAATTTTTTGCCAACGAAATTTTGCCTACTTTTAACTATCGCACATTTACCCCAATTCCACATTTTAAGTTTAACCTTTTACTGGTCCTAATGTTCTAAAGCTCTCTAAACAGTTTTGCCAAATTTAGGAACCCTTTTATTCAACTATCTCCAATAATTTTGAGAAGCGAGATTTGAGGCGCATAATGGACGAATAACCTTCAAAGTTATTAAGCAACCGTTACAGTTAATATTTAGTGGTGGCTATTTAATATATATATATATATATATATATACAAAAAAAAAAAAATCCCTCAATTTGTAAAGAGTAAAACTAATTAGGGCTGGCAAAGAGTTCAAATCGTACCATAATTAAAAAAAAAAAAAAAAAAAAAAAAAAAAGATTAAGTATAAGAATTCACAAAGGTCCACTACAATACAAATATTTATCTCCTTTTTTTTTTTTTTTTTTTAGCTGCATATTATTGTTATGCATTTTTTCCAATTTTGTGAATTTCTCTCGGAGGGGTACAGATCAGTTTTCAACTCTAACGATTTAGGACATTTCAAAAATTCAAAAAGTTCTAGATTAATGAAGATTTTTTACTATCTGGAAACTTTATTTACATATGTTTTACTGCATTATATATGGGGGTATAGTAGGCAGAGATTATACTGCTCTAATTTCTTTTCTTTAAGTGGCACACTTTTAAATTATCAAAACATCACAACACTTTACTTCTGTCATTGTCCCTTTTGTAGTCAATCCGTTTTAGTAACACCACAACTACCGCCGCTCATGTCATACAAAACGTAATAACGTAAAAAAAAAAAAAAAAAAAAGAAAGAAAGAAATGTTTGCTTTCATTTTCGTTTTGTAAATCGAGTTTAATTTAGCCGCCCAGACGGTGTAGTGGTTAGCGTTCCTAACTCCTACATGGTTGGACCTTGGTTTGAATCCCGGAGTAGGCATAGATATGTTGTCCCTGTTAGGGGTAGCGATGTTCGCCCATTGGGTGCCCCTTCACAAATGGTCATCATTTGGTGACCCCCCCCCCTCCGGACAATGCCGTAAAGTTGCAAGTGATGCGCCATTAAAAAAAAAAAAAAATGTTTAATTTAGTACGACAGGGCTATCGGTTATTATATTCCTTTACTAAAATTTCTTTGGTATAGCTTTAGTATAAGAGATCTTTAGTGGTGTTTATATTTTTGTTGTCATTTTGGCGATGATTTAAAATAGTTGTAACAATTTTATAAGTAAACATCTTGGCGAGAAATGTCCGAGCAACGCCGTTGACAAATTTCAATCTTCGCCAACAGATCCAAGCTGTTCCATTACTTTAGCACAATTTTACTTTTTATTTAAAAATAAATAAATAAATAAATAAATAAAATAAATAAATAAACAATGCGAGAGGGAAAAAAAGAAAAAAAAGATTTTCATTGGTCTAAATATACAAAATGTCACCAGGTAAAATATTATCCGATTTCCGTTCTGTTTATTATTAGAAAGAAAATGGCTAATGTAGTCTTTGCTATATCATTGATATCTCTATAAATTAAATTAAATTATAAGTTATACAGTACCATTATATTTCGTTCTCCAGGTGCACTTTTTATTTTCTAAATTAAATATTATTTAAAACAAAAAAGAAAAATTATATATATACATATTCGAAGTGTAATACAATAAACGACGACTACGTAAATTCGCTGTTTGAAAATGTATTAGTTATCTTATACATTTCAGTTTAAAGCAAAATTTTATAATTGCCGAGATAAATTCGTAAAATATTATGAAAATACACCATAGCAGTAATACAATCGCTAGAATCAGTAATTTATATTTAGTATCAATTTAAAATTTTGGTCTAACTAAACATTCATAGAATATTGTGTATTAATTTTTCAGCTATAAGTCTTCTTAAAAAATGGACTATCAAGAGCTAAAATTTTACGAATAGTTAATATTACAATGGTTCGTATCGCGGGGGGTCCAGGTTCCCACTGTCTGCAAAAAGGTCTTTCCCGGGCACTTCAATCTGGGTATTTATCGACGACATGTGGATCTTCTGTTATTTAAGAATTACGATTTTAAAGATGACTGTATCTCAGCATCTATTATATGTTTTTGGTTTTGAACCATGTGTTTTATAGCCCCCGTTATTTACACTGTATTACGATTTGATTCTGACCAGTATAACAAAATAAAATAAAAAGTAGATTTTCTTTTAAAAGGAATTAAATACATGAAAAACAAATAAATTTTAATCAGTTTAATCCTTTTCCACTATGTACTACCATTTTTTCCCCGAATAAATATTATGAAAAAAAAAAAAAAAGATATTTAAAAAAATTAATTTTAAATGAAAAATAAAATGTTGTTATACTGTAAAAATTATACATAAAGATAACAATTTATTTATATTGCATTACCATTTGATTTTCAATAAATATATTTAAAAAAAAATATATATATATGTAAAAGAGTGAATTTCGCTTTCAAATGAATGTGTTAACCCCTTAACGCGCGGTGTCCTCGCCACGAGGACGCAAAATTTAAGATCCAGCTGCAAAAATTCATCCCGGAAATATTTTAGCAAAAATTCACGTTTATAACATATCTGAAAAGGCCGGTTTTTTAAACCTTAAAATTAAAAATTTCTTTTAGTTTAATTTAGTTCATGAATTCCGGTGGCAGTATAATTTAAATGTTCCAAATTGTCTTGCGCCGCAAAGGGTTAAATAAAAAATAAATAGTGAAATAACCGTTGCTAAGATACGCAGACGATTACAATCAAAAAATTAAATTTATGAAAAATGAAGCATTAAAGCCAATAAAAAAAAAAAAAAAAAAACATTAATTTAAAAAATTCAAATTCGAAATTCAAAAAATCTCGATGAGTTTCGCACCTGCAGGTTCCCAGATACCTATACGCCAAATTTGAAAGCTCTGCGATTAAAAGTGTGAGCACCAGAGCGCAGACAGACACACATACAGACACTTCTCTTTATTTTTTTATAGAAGATTGATAATAAAACTCTCTGTTTAGTTCTGAGGATGTCCGTAGGACATATTTGCATTTAATGTTGCTGGTCGTACGATCATTATTATAAATTAACTTGCCAAGTCTAAGATTCAAATGGATGACTTCATACCAGAAATTTTACGTAATAAATTTCAGTTTATTTAATCGTGGGGAAATTAATATGAAATATTTCTAATAAAAAATACTGGTGTGAAACCTGATTTAAAATTTAGAAATTTTGTCAGGTATTATCATACGGTTGATAACGCTGCTTGCATTCTCATAATATCTTGAGAATGTCTTTGGCAGAAACCTTAACAGCACACTTATCCGCAGTACATCCAAAATATGTCCATTTCAGGGGTAGTGACATTTCACAAAGTGAAATTTCAGGACATATATTTTTGAAAATTTCAGGACATTTTCAGGACAAAATTACGTCTACCTACATAAGGAAGAATAGAACTAATGTGGAAATGTGCATGGCTAGCAAGGCTAATTTGGCATAGGCCCTTTCTATTACATTTTAGCATTCGAATTCCCATTTTTATCAAAACTCACAACAATTGTTTCGGATCAAAATAATAGTCTCATCCTTCACCAAACGAAAAAGGTAAGCATAATTGCAGCATCAGAGCTACTTACAACAATATTATTTATTTACTAGATGGCTTTGCCTGTTTCGTTTGTCAATATATTTTAAAGATTTGCTTTAAAATATTAATCACCATATTTTAAATCACTTTATAAATAAATAAATAAATAATAATAATAATAATAACATTGAAATCGCTTAAAACCTGATTTTGGGTAATCACTGCCTTCGGCAGTATCTTCTCCTATTCTCCTCTGCTTGCATTTATTCCTAAACTAGACATTTCAATTTTAGGTGCTAACTGGACGATAAGTGGCGGTGTTATTATTCAAGACATACGATTTTTGGAGAAACACTACTCGGACAAATTATTTTCACTCTACGGCATTAGGCAACAACAGCACCAGACGATCTTCTCAGACACAAAATTTTAATCAACCCTTTACCTACCGCATTATGAAACAAATAAAAAATATATATTTGAAACATTTTTTTTTTTAGTTACTTAATATTTTTTAAAGAAATAGACAATAAAAATTATACGTATCACCTTATCATAGTAATTCTAATTCATGAAGATTTTGTGAGGTGGTACTTTAGTATAAAGTTAATACATAGAGGTCGAAATATATACATGGACCTTAAAAAAGTAAAAACGTGTTTAGCTTTTATTTTCCTTATACTTTTTTCTAAGAGAGATGGAAGTGAAATATATTCTTATAAAATACCTTTGAAATTTCTTCTATAAATTCGATTTTATATGTTTCTTAATCTAACGGCACTTATAAATGCCATCAGTAGATAAAAAGTTAAAATGAAAATTGAACTTGCTAGAAGGTGCACTCAGAGAGGTCAAAACGGACATTCATGCAAAATTCCGTAGCTCTGCGATCAGTCCTTTACCTATAAAGCAACAAACACATTTCTAAGTTTAACTTAGCATCACGAAGTAACCAAATGAGCTAACGTGCAACAGAAAGTCTATTAATTTTTATGTTTATAACTCCAGAGTTAACCATTTCAGAAATTTATATATTTTAATTTAAAAAAAAAAAAAAAAGAAATCTGATTAAAAATTTGGAAATTTAACTTCAAATTGCATCAGCAGAGGTCAAAACGGACATACATGCAAAATTTTTTAGCTATGTGATCAGCTTTTTTCCTACAGATCAACGGACACAGGGCCTGATTAAGGGGGAAGCTCGCTCATACCGGAATATTTTTACAATTATTTTTTACTTCATGTCATAGAAATTCCACGCTTTGACGAGGAAATATTTTTTATAAAAAATGAACGGTGTAAAACAATCCAATTTACTCACCGGTATTAGACACCAGAATTCTTTTAAAATAATTTTTAATGAAAATTTTCTGTTTATTATAGGAGGAAATTATTTGTTAAAAAATAACGGTGTAAGTATAAATAATGTGTGAAGAGCGAGCTTACCCCTTAATCAGGCCCTGAACGGACACACACACACATATAAAATCTCATTTTATTTTAATAGTTTAGATCATAGGTGCCAACTCTCCCGTTTTTCAAGGGACCCTTCAAACCGGAAAATTTTTAAAGCTGTTTCCTGTATTATTAATCGTCGAAAATAAATATAACATTTTTCACTTAAAAATATTGGTGTCAATTTTGATTTAAAAGTTGAAAAGGTTGGCAGCTCTGGTTTAGATTATATGTAGAGATTATCTAATGATCACAGCAAAGCGCAGCAGTACAGAACAAGGTTGAGATTTGATTGCTTAATTTGGGTTACTTTAATGTCAACAAATAGCATAATAGCTAAAAATTTCAGGAAATTTTGGATAACTCATGATATTTAAGGACATTTTAGGACGTTTTTCAAATTTTCAGGAAAATTAGGGCAAGTATTACCCATGCCATTTCATCCTCAAGATGGCCTATGAATGTCCTGGAAAAACGATGTGCTGTTAGGGAAAGAGTATGTTCCAAAAGTCCCTTCTGCATTCCTATGTGCTGAATAAAACTGCTAAAAATCCCGACACGTAGGGACAAATCCCTATAGTTGGCAGCAGTACTGCACTGCCACACAGAAATCTATATAGTATTTTTATAGCGCTTTTTATGATTAAATAGAATCCGCGTTTGTAATGATCGATAGATGGCGCTTTTTCAGCTTTTTTTGTTAGTAAATATAATAGCCACGTGTATTTATTACTGTTCTTTTTGTTATTCTACTTAATATTCGTACTATAATTTCTCCGCCATTACATCATGGAAAATTGATTGCTTTTGGAAAAAAAAATATTTCAGTTTATTCAAAGTTCGATCGGAAGTAGATATTTAACTGAAGTTGAACAAATATCAGTTTCAAATCATCTGATTAATTCTTTACTTCCATTAGCCGAAGCCTGAAGTTTTAAATTTGTCATTTGGAAATAAATGGAAGCTTAATTCTGGATTTCTTGATCCTTTGGAGTTACACTGTAGCACACAACAGTATGTGTTATCTTTTTTACCGGATTTATTCATTTTTATTCAATAAATATATGTGAAACTAAGCATTGGCAAGCAATGGCGGCTTGATGAAGCCAAATTAAAGCATGTTAATTGTAATTTCACCTTAGCCCACCAGAAGGCGAGCATTTCATTACAATCGCGGATAATGAGTATTGTTAAAAAATAATACTGATACACAGGAATATCCCTGTATGTGGCGAACAATATGATTTACATGGAATTAACCAGTAAAGAAGAAATAAAAACGAATCCGTTTAGATATTTAATAGAATTAACCGTGGCATTGTCATTTCCATTTAATTTCGTTTTCTTTTGTTACTTAGAAAGAAAAGTAAAAGAAATTTTAAAATTTTTGAAAGCAAAAAGTCTTTTTAAATGATCAGATATTAAATAAGTGAAAGAAGTCTAATTTGTTGGAAATAATGTAATTTAACGATTAAAAAATATATATATAATTCGTATTATATTTTGTTCTATTTAAGTGAATAGAAAAACTTAATTAAATACTGAAACATTTTTGAAGAATACCTCTTTGAAAAAAAGTTTTTTCTTTTTAACATTTCGCCGCATATTTAGACTAATCCTGGTGAAATTAGGCTTTTAAATTAAAAAGAACGTTATTTTAAACATTTAAATTAATTATTTTATAAAACAGTACACTTTTTTTAAATTTTATGAATTAATTTAAATTCTTTAGACAAATTTCGACTCCACCTCCATATATATAATTATCGTGTAATAAATGTGAAAATAAAAATATTACAGATATATAAAAAAATTAGTTTTTTTATTTTAATATTTTTCATGTATAGTTAAGAAGAGTAGGACTAGTTGCGTTTTTTACAAAATTCAATAATTCGGTAAATATGTATAATAATAATAATAATAAAAAAAAAACTTTAGAAAAATGTCTTTGTTCATATTAGTAAAATGAAAAGACTGAAAAATATTTTAAAATGTTGAGAAAATACCTTTAAATACATTGCATACATTTTAATCTGATAATTAAAAAAAAAAAAAAAAAAAAAAAAAAAAAAAACCTAATTCCTATTAAATTTATTTATTTATTTATTTATTTATTTTTTTAAAAGAAGATGACTTTTAAATTCATTATGTGAAAACTTTTGGTACATTTTCTTAAAAATTAAAGTTTTTATGGTAATAAGAAAAAAAAAAAAGTTTAAATGCATATTCGAGTCCTGTGCTTTAATACTTAAATTATTAGGTGATCGATCTTATTGAATTTAATCGAACACAAGTTAGCGTCATTAGAGGCAAGAGATGTGACTAGAATAGGTAATGGAACTTCTTTTTTCTCTAAAATCATGCCTTTAATCGGACGTTTATTCTTCAGAAGCAGAATTTAATTGAAAGACGCATGTAAAAAGTTTTAAGAATACGACTATTTTCTCACATTAGTTCATATCCACAGACACTACTTTATTTATTTATTTATTTTAGAGCTATTCTTCAATAAAAACGTTTTATTTTATTAAAATTTTCCAGGCTTTTCAGCAGTCACTATGTTGATTACCATTTTACATAAAGTAGTCTTTGTATTATTATTTCAAACATATGTACTACCATAGCCTCCTAAACTAGATGCCTGTCGCGTGGTTCGGAAACTTGGCAACAGTTCAAGCAGTAGACAGCGCCACCTGGTACAGATTGCACGACTTTTTTATTCAACTGTCACCAGTAATTTAAAAAAAGTGATATATGATATATATAATCGACGTTTCTTCGATTCTATTCGTCTTGTATGTATATCAAATCCCACTTAAAAAAATTTTTGGTGACTGTTGAATAAAAAAGTCGCGCAATCTGTACCAGGTGGCGCTGCTTACCGCTTGAACTGTTGCCAAGATTCCGAACCACGCGTCAGGCATCTATTTTAGGAGGCTATGGTACTACAAACCAGGGGTGCAAGAGTTTGGCTCAAAATAAAAGACTCTCACCAGCACTCGTAATACATAATTTCTATTATGTTCAACCGCAATTAATTCAGGCGCAAATATGATACAAATTATTGATAAAATTACGCTGGTGTAAATTTTCCGTCTTGAGAAAGAAACTCTTGCACCCCTGCTACAAACTATTAATGAAGATTACTATTTAAAAAAATGACATTCAAAATAGTGACTGCTTAAAACCCTGCTTTGCTTACCCATATAAAGTCAAGAAAGTATTTTATTTGGGCTAAATTTTTAAACTAAATTTTTAATTTTTTATACATTTTGAGGTTTTCCTTAATCAGAAAATAAGGAGTTTAGTGGTTGGTATATACATACTTGCCAATATACTAATTAATATTCTGTAGTATTGTTAACCCCACCTTCTTTTTGACACCAGTATCTTTTTAGAGTATTTTTCTTCTTATTTAATCGAAAATACTTGGAGAATTACTTGGCGAATTTTACTCTAAAAATTTACTAGTGTGAAAAAAAGGGCGGGACTAACAACATTGCGGAATATTAACACTTTCGCAACCTTATGTTTTTGTCTTTTTAAAAGTATGTTCCGCCAGTGGGCGTTCTGTTTTCAAGCCAAATAATTTCAAAACAGGGTTTTCTGTATCCATATTTAAATTACATATGAATATACATAATAATTATAATCCTTCTAGTGAAAGTATTTGTATCCATAGTATTTTGATTGTACTAATATGAATATAAGGAATATTCTTAAGAAATATAGCAACATACAAATTGTGAAAGAAATGTTTACTGGAGGAGTTATAGATTTCCAAATGACGTAAATCTACGTCAGCGGTCGCGAAAGTGTTAATTAAGACGTTGGCAAGCATGGTATATATGTCTGTAAGCTTGTCTCTCTCTGTGAATATGTGTGTAAGAGAGAAGCAGAATGTTATCAATATAACTGAACAAAAAATATTAGTAGTAAGTTTAAACTCCATTTCTAAAATCTGTATCATACAGGGATTCTATTTCAAACCTTTCGTTCATATCAAACAAAATGTTCCTATATACTAACATACAAAAGTATTCAAATACATTACCTACATCGGTGAACTTTTAAGGCGGTACTGTTTAATAATCTTTAAATAGTACTATACAAGATAATACTGACACATATTTTTGATAAGCACAAAGCATATTTCACGCACACTGTAGTTTATAAAATGTATTTATCTTTCGTTTATAGGTCTATGAAAAAGATTTATGATACATTATTGCTATGGTTTTAAGTGTTTTTAAGTGCATTTCTGGTAGTGTCATAATTTTTTTCTGTGCTATATTTATATGCTTTGTTTAATTTATATCTTATTTACAGACAATATACAAGGTTAATCAAAACTACTTGAATAAATCTGAAAGTGTGGTTTGGACAGAACTTAATGTGAAGCCCACCGATTTTTTAAGTTTCGCAACAGTTTTAAATGTTCAAAGTTGCAAGACCACCAGATTTATGAATACCAATAACTTTTAACAGAACTTTTCGCTTTGATTAAAATCGAAAACTGTATTCTTGAATGAGAAAAAAATAAATATAAAAAATAATGATATTAATAAATCCAGATTTTAGGCAGCTCTAATTTTTTAATTAACGTAGCTACAATATCGGGAGTTAAGCTCCCTTTAGACCCCGAACAATTACACCGTTAGTGAGGAATTACACCGTCTCCATACGAAACGTAGTTCTTTAACGATTGCATGCAGAGTACAAGGCATAAAAAGAGCACGATAATGCTACAAATTGCTGTGGAGATTCTGTAGAATATTGTGGATCATCTTAAAAATTGTACAAGAATGTACTGTTGTTATGTACTGTTCTTCTAAACAACGCGATGCTCTACTTAAATATACTAATACTAGAAGAGAGAAACGGTTTTACCTGTACCATGCATGACATGTGCAGGTGTTGAATCTGTAGATCATTGGCTACGTGTATAATGCGTAGGTTGATTACTACAGCAAATAGCCGTGCAACCTGGTTCCAGTAAGCCTGTATTACTCATAGATGACTATGGCACTATTCCAGTGAAAGATTCTTTAACATATGCAACAGTCATATGCATACAACTGGGAATCCAAATATTTTTGGTTTGCAATTCTATCAGCAGCATTTAAGTATAAGTTTTCCGGCTGTAATTTTTCATGATCATTTGATTAACCAATATGTTTTTTCAAGTCTACTAAACGGCAGAACTGGAATTATTGGTATGTTGTCTCTAATATTAAAGCACATATGTAGTTATAGCAATATGGAGCACTCTCCCATTTAACGTAGCTCTGTGAAACGCTTCATATTCTATCTAAACAGGCCTATGGATTAGTCAGAGGAGTTCTAGAATTTATCTCCCACAATTATCCGATCTCTTCTGCCTGGATTTCTTTCTTTGAAACCATTTGAAAAATTGCATCAATGAGAGCCCCTTTAACTGATACGAGGACATCGTTATGAGAATATTACTACTACCGAAGTCCGAGATGCTTGATGTCTCCAGCAAAGTGCTTCACTCTCTACAGTTCAACTGTGAGGCCGACATTACTTCTTTATGTCGCCAGTTTGAGCAATTCCTGTAATTGTATTTTTATCGCACTCACTGCTTATAATTTTTCTTTTTCTTTCTTTTTTTTTTTTTATTTGTCATTTTTCAGTTGCAGAATTAATTGCGACACCTAACGTTTCGTCGCTTGCTTTATTCTAATGTGTTCTATGATGAATATAGCTCAATGAATTTATAATTTCCTTGAGCTTTAACCAAAAATTCAAAATCATCTTGTAAAAACTCGATGAAAACAACAAAAGAGAATTTATGAGACTTAAATAATCAGTTTTAAGATTGAATATCAGTTGATTTTGCCATGACAATGCTTCGCTTATACTTGTAAGGAAATGTGTTGTATATTGGTTTCAATTGTATATTGATTTGTATTTTATCTCTAGGTTTATTTGACGGTATTTTATCTCTAGGTATTTTATCTCTAGGTATTTTATCTCTAGGTTATCTCTAGGTATTTTATCTCTAGGTTTATTTGACGATGTATTATTTGTTTGAGAAAACTCTTAATTTGTTGTTTCTAATTCAAATTGTTCCAGCATATTCCCTTACCATGATTTCAAAAACTTCCAAAATGTCAAAAAACTGTGACGAATTCTTTAAAATCTCGTCTTGGATTTAAAATAAATGTATTACAATAGAATTCTACAATTCTATTGTAATATTGTAATACTGATAATTAAAAAATTATCAGTTAAAAATTATGATATAAAAAATCTTTTCTTTGGAAGTTATTCAGTATTGTCATTACGAGTATTTATTGCGTATGATACATATGCATCAACTTTCATGTGCTAATAATACCTTCAAAATTCTATGCATTGAAAACCAGCGTAAGCTTAAATTGTTTTAACGATATAGATATAAAATGTCATCTAGAATCGAAATTAGTTTAAATCGACGACTTACGCGTATTTAAAAAAACGCGTACATTTTTCCTACATACGCAATTTATACACAATTTATACGACATTTATACGCAATTGTTCATTCAATCAGTCATGTATTGTATTGCTATTTAAAAATGATAATAAAATAAACCATTCGTCCACAAGAAATAATTAATATTACGAAAGAAGCTATTCCCCAATAACTGTTCTTTTTTAATACATTCCAATTTCATTGCGTTTTTTTTTATACTACAAAAGAGGAAATATAAATGAGATAACTTTAAAGTCCCATTTTGAAAAATAACTTTTCAAAATAGCATCTGTGTCAATACTATTACTTTTATATCGTACTTTAAAATATACAAACAATAAAAAAATATATTGTTAAAGTTGTTTATACCTGCATAAAAAAATGTGCAAAGCAATGACTCACAAATTCTGTCATTTCTTCAGCCAATAAAATTCTTTCTCTTCTTGTCATTCCGCTTGAGTGTTGTTCGGTGATGTTTTTTTTCACAACTTTTCTCTAAACTATCTGAATGGAATCTTATATTCTTCTAAAGAAAGAGAACATTCTAGATGATAATAGTACATTCTTATAGTGATAAGCAGCGTTAACATTCTTCAAATTTTCACAGTATTATGTGGCATTAATAATGTGTCTTTCACGAAGAAAATCAATGTTTATATTATCCTCAGGATAAAAAAAAAAATAGCGGAGAAAATCTTATAAATAAAGGTTCATTTTTTATTTCTTATACATATACATACATATATACATCTATATATACCATGAGTCTGTAGACATTTTAAAAAATCATAAAACTTGAAAGAATTGATAGAATTAAGCGCGGTTCGATGTAAAGTTATTCTCGCGAAGGGGGATGTTTTTCAGTATAGAAAAAAAAATATAGTGAAAATTTTCGTCGATATAGGGTGCGTGAGCAAATCACACATTTCCATGAAAAACTGTATTTATTTATATGCGAATGTCTACAGGTATATAAATCTTTTTCTATACGTGATTCTATACGTAATATATCTATCATATTCTAATACGTGAGCAAATCATACAGTTCAATGAAAAACTATATTTATTTTTATGCAAATTATTTTATGCAGGTATATAAATCGTCTTCTATGTGTCCGCCATAACCACAAATTCCATTTTGCTAACGAATTTCAACACCGTCTGCAGCGTCAGTCGGTGGTTCTAATCTGAGGGAAAATATTCTCACGAATAACGCTTTATCAACCAAGTCAGTATCGTAATTCTGTACTGATTAGTATAAAGATTTAAGTCCATATTCTTGATTTTTCAGGAGACGAAAAATAAAGTTAAACTAACTAAAAACTAATCAGAAGAATCGATTACGAAAAAGGGATTATGTTGATTTATACCCTTTATACCGGTCACTGATAGTCAATCTTCAATTAATAAAGGGAAAAAATTGAATTAAATATTTTATACAAAGATTAATGCTAAATTTCTGACTTGAATCTTTTTTTACCAATGGATTTTTTCAAAGACTAAATGACGTGGATTTAAATCCTTTATATCAATCGACAGAGAATATTTTTCTGGGTCTGACTTTGTATTTAACTCAAAATCGACATTTTTGGACTTAAATCCTTTATATTTATCAGTACAGAATTAAACCTTCATGTATGCGCCAGTAGGAGGTAAAAAAAAAGAAATCAGATATGTTAATCGTAAAACAGTGCATTTTATAGAACTCTGATTTTCATATTTCTCGTTACGATCAGTGCAGCTCCCTCTATCGATGACAATTTTAACTATTTTCTTTTTCTTTACTAAAAAAAATCCCTTTTCACCAGAATAACGTTTTTAGAAACCGCGTTTAATTCTGTCAATTACTTAATGTTTTATGAATTTTTAAAATGTCTGCAGTCTTATGGGACATAAGTAATGTATATAAGTAATTTAGAAATAAAATAATGAAATAAACGCCAAAAATCAACGCTCGATGAAAAAAATCCTGTTCTAACGTTAATTGTCAAGGAGACAAAAGAACCTATATTTATAAAATTTTCTAAACTATCTTTTTTTTTCTTTTTACTTCCTCTTACCCACATATACGGTAGAGAAAGCACTGCTTTTGGGTCAAAATTTTAAAATTGAGTTTTTGTTATAATTACACGTTTTTAGGTCTCCCGAATCTGAAAATTTTGTTTTTAGAGGTTTATCTGTGTGTGCCTTTGTCATCAGCATAGCTCAATAACAAAGAGTAGCAAGAATTCAACATTCAGTATTTCAAGTCTAATATCGTATAGTGCTGCTACAATAAATTTTCATTGAAATCAAGCAAATGACTCGTGTGCAAGGGACATCCAACAGAATTCAAATATGTTACGTCTATGGAGAAATTTTTGGGCAGTACAATGAAACATTTGTAGGGTGTCCCAAACAAAATGGAACGAACTTAATTTTTTATATTTATAAAAGCATGTTTATATAGTTTGTGGAATGGAAATCCTTTATCATTCGTTTACAGGACAGGACTACCCAAAGAATTTGGATTTATTGTGGCTATACTTGGAATGCTCTGGAAGCGTATTTCCTTTTGTGCCCCGTTGCCAAATTTAGGAACTTTTATTCAATAATCACCAATAATTTTGAGGATTAATATTCGATATACATAATAAACGAAAAATCTTCGAAGTGATTAGGTAATTGTTGCAATCAAAATTTAGGGTCGATTTTGAATTAAAAATATCCCTAAATTTGGATTGATTTTGTGTTAGGCATTTTTCATATAAGACAAATGTGATGTGCATATATTTTATTGACAAAATATAGAGCTATCGAAAATTGTGCCAAACGCTCTTTTATATTGAATGTACTGGATGGAAGTGCTTTGCTACATTTTACTCTTTAGACTAATACTGCTCAGGAGGAAAAATTAATATTTCATGTCTATACTGCACTGTTAAAAATTTCAACAGAAAACTCTGTGTAATGTATTATATTAAGTCTTACGTAAAATTACAGAGGAAAACAAACGGAGATGTTAAAAAACTTATTTTATATACTCACTTTAATAAATAATATTAATTTAATTAATTATTGGTGAGAATGTATTTCGGACTTGGAATGCTCTTTCTAAAGTAGAAACAGTCATTTTCAATTTTTATTAAAAAAATAAATAGTAAAATTAGGTAAAAATACAGAATAAATATTGAGAATCTCGATTATTCACTTTTAACTAAGAATTACTGTAAATTTACAGAGACTCTGGAAAATTATTTACATTAAATTTACAGAAATTTTTAACAGTGTGTAAATAAAGTAATTTTTGAAGTTAATTTTAATATAATTTTAAATTAATTTTTTAAAAAGTAATTTTTAAAGTGAAACAACGTAATTTTAACAGTTGATCTTTATGTATCTATGTTTTCAGTATAACTTAAAAGAAAATAATAATAATAATAATAATAAATAATGCAAGAAAATTCAAATATGATATTTTTAAGTTTGTATCAGCTTGCCACTTGAAAAAATTGATCAAGATTGTATAGTTGGAAGGCAAGTTAATAACAACGTCATAAATTTATTTATCTATTTATTTATTAAATAAATGCAAGCACTGTAACTGAACGGGGAGTTCACGGTGCAGTATCCCCCCTCACACAGAATTGTATGTTAAATAAAACCGTTCCTAAATCTATTTTAGATTATTTTAAAACAAGATTGAACTTTTTATATTTTACTGTATTGCTCCTACAGGCCTGGCAGCGTTCCTAAAATTTTATGCTCATTTTATTATATTGCCACCACAATTTTAGAGCAATATTTTTCAACATAATATTTCAGCCTTAAGTTAGTCAAAAGTATTCCAGAAAAGTTTCTTATTGATGGAACTGGTGTCAATAAAATAAAATAAAGGTGAAATTTTATTAACCCAGCGAGGTCTGCTCCTATGACTTAATCTGCAATCTATATTGTACTGAAATGCAACGTAAGAGAATGTCGTGAAGTGGCACACTAGATTATTATTATTATTATTATTATGAAAATTGTGAAAATTTTTGTCCTTTGGTTTTCGATGGATATGTACATTTTGAGATGTCTTAAACACGGTTTATGCATTTTTAGAAAATGTCTGTCTGTCGGGCAGTCAGTCTGTCTGTGTGTGCGTGTATCACAAGTTTTCTGGAGATTGTGCCCCACGAGCCGAAATTTAACCAAGCTCGATATTTTTTTGGCTTTTGACTTAAATTGGTGCTGAACAATCGCTCTAGAGATGGCGCTGTGTTAATTATTTACTTTTAGAGAAAATTGTGGTGCTCGCGCTGTTAGTTTAGATTAGAAGCTTATGAGAAATTATTTAAATCAAAGGAATTTTGTACTATTACCATTATATTGAAATTCCTAGGAATAGTTATAATAATTCAAGCACTTATTTCTTAAAATGAGACGAAATAACCACGTTTTATTATCGACTCTTGAAGCCATCAACACGCATATTCAAGTCGGCACTTCACTACAGATGTTATACAACCACCTGAAATTGCAATTCACCTAATCTACTCTTTCCCGCCGATCCCCTACGTGCGCAACCTCTTCTAATACGCGATCTCTCCTAACTTTAACTTAGTCAAGCAGGGAAATATTTTTTGTATGTAGGGTGGCGTCGTCCCCTCCCTTCGTGGATGCTAATTTTTAATATGGGTATCTATAGGAGAGATTAGTTAAAGTTAACTTTGCTATTTAACTAAAGTCCGCAAAACTCCACGAACAATAAACATTTAAATAAGCCGTGAGTGAAGAAAAACACTACTTAGAAGCAATCCTCTTTATTTCAGCAGCATGGGAATAAAAAAGTTTTTTTTTTAAAGTATCTTAAAATGTATATTATTAAGTCTAAAAGACATTCAGAGGGTTAGATGAGAGAGAGAGAGCTTTGTGATGACGTGTTATTAAAGGAGTAGTTTAGGAGCGAATTCTGAAGTTCTCAATCTCGCAATCAAGATCCAACTGCCGAATCACGCCAAGTTTTCCGAAATAGTGCCAAATTTTACAGCCAAACAGAATCCATTGTCTCTCGATTAAATTAATATAAATATTTTGAATTTAGAAAGTCCGTTAAAAAAATTAACGGCAAACACCTATGCCGAACCTCACTCCAAAAGTCGTCTGCCTAATGGAGACGGAAAAGCTACTTATTGCTACCGCCTGTCATCAAAATTATAAATTACCCCTTTAATGATGTTACAAAGGAAATTTATTGCTTAATTTAATTATTACTAGTTGACCCGTCCGGCTTCGCACGGATGATTAAATTTTAGCTAAAGATGATTAACATATAAAAAATCAACAAATATATCAGTTTATGTTTTAGTCAAGCAATATTATTAACTGAAAAGTCAAAATATAACTTTTCAATTAGATTTTTAATTAGTTTTACTATAAAATAATAGAAAAGAACTATCGTAACATCTTAATGCATTTAACTGAAAGTAGGAGGAAATAGCTTTTTAAATGTAAATATCAATGAATAATTTAGCCATAAAGATAAACAATAGTACATTACTTCAATGCTTCTCTGTATACTATGTTTAATGTTCGATTGTTTCCTGGTAGCAAAATATATTGGTTTGCAGGTGATCCTACTCGTGATAAACCAACATATAATTGTCCGTGGGAAAAGCACTACTTTTTCAAGCCTACACGCACCAGCGAAAATGTTGGTCCCTGAGACTTATTTATTGTGAGGGCAACTGACACTTGTGCCGGAAATTGCAAGCGTTTAAAAAATATTTTTAAATCAGTCGGTATCATCGGTATACGCGGAATATATACTAGTTGTGCAGCTGCTGACCCGGTGAGAATGGTCGTTACAATTAAATTATCTCGTAAGTCTTTTATTAACAGTCTTGTTCTATTACACATGCCAGGTGGACTTACATTTCTTAACAGCTTGATGGGGATAACATGATCTTTAACATCAATTCGTGCGGTGGTAGGCCAGATGGATTTAAGGAATTTAAAAATTCTTGTTGGTAGTGTATTGCATCTTCAACATTACCGACAGTATCAGTAGATTTATGCAGTTTTATTTCGACAGGAACTTTTTGCAAATTAAAATCATTTATTTCCTTGACTGTTTCGCTTCTGGGTGATACTATTGCTCTTGAACAAAGCCAGTGATAATCTCTTTGCAGAAGATTTTCTGTATCAGGATATATTGCATCTGTAAGACTTTTGATACTATGGACTATACGACCTAATATTCTGTCCAATTCTATTTCAGTGCTAATACCATACATGTTTGAAGAAAGGAACTTTCCTTCTCCAAGTTTGAGCAGTTTTTGTAGAAAGTCGTCATTGTTATTGCCGTTTAAATGGGCTCGCATATTAGTGCGCAAATTAAGTATTTGAATTGAATCTCATAACACAGATGATTTAAATGCTTTTATGACAGCCAGAAGATTCCACACATACGTACACACATAAACACACACTGACCAATTGCCAAAAACTACTTTTTTGGACTCAGGAGTGCTTAAAACGTGTAAATCAGGTGAAATTCTTTATCGAATTTGGGCACCGAATACAATACTTCCACTACCCACGGTAGTAGGGTAGGTAATTGAAGTAAAAACATAGATCTCGTATTTAATACGAAATTATACAGATTTTCGTATTGCATTTTCGATCGGCAAATACAGAAATCGCCGAGGACAACAAATATCAAATCTATAATTCGTTTTCAATTAAAATACAGAAAATTTGAATGAAAAAATTATTTTACCAAAATTTATTATAGCTTCTAGCACTTAGAGATAGTATAACTTTTGATTAGTGAAAAAAAAAAAAAAAAAAAAAAAAAAGAAAAAGAAAAAGAAAGAAAGAAATCGGCTTTTTAGTTCTAGCGATCGTTCTCTGCATATACTAATAAATTTTTCCTCTTCATATATTAGGATTAATATATAGATTAAACAGGTTTCTAATCAAAATAACGTAACTCAAATAATTAAATGCTATTTGCATTTCAGCAATGGCTGTTTGCGCTATGTATATTGAGCTACTTGTCATAACAGTTAGTTGTTGAAAATAGTCGCCAAAGAAATTTATACTTCTCAATTATTCAATTAAAAAAATAATTTAAATATAGTGACCAAAGAAGAGGGTAATAAAATTGAATGAGCAAAGTCTCCTTGATTCCTAAATGGAACATCAGTGATTCAAAGAGTTAGCTTATCTGCGATTTTTAATTCACTGGTTCATCAATGAAACTCGATAAACATTTAATGTTAATTGCGGTCGCACAAATGGAATGTTCTCTGGTTTAACCATGTGTCTAAATCGCCAAATGCGCCAAATTACGTGACAGTCATAACTGGAAAACATATACTTATGTTTAAGCATTAACACACAGAATGTAGACAAAAACGTTTAATAAATTATAATCATTAGAGAAAGGAAACAGAATTGCTTACTTTTTTTGGAAAATTATTTTTAAATTACTAATTTTTGGAAATGCTCAAGAGGCAAATGTTAAAGAAATGATTTAACTGCATCAGACAATATTCACTTGTTCAATGACTATAAGCAAGCAAAGTGTGACGTCACAGACCGTCCGTGGATGCAAGAAAAATATTTCCTATGTTAATCGCCCATTAGATTTTTTGTAAAAAATTATTTAAAATCGAGGGTAATTATTTCCCGATTTCAATTCCCATATTTAGGTATGTATATGTATTAGTTATCGTGTGCATGCGTTAGATTAAGTTGTTTTTGCTGTAAAATTGACAAAACTTGAATTTTAAATTTCAAAACTCCAGAAAAAAAAATGGCAAACTTCCATATTCGATTGAAAACATAAATATTTCATTCCAAAGGATGATATTTACACAATAAATATCCAACTAATACACTAATTAAAAAGATAATGATAAATATTCTATCATAATTTGAAGTCAAATTTGTTTTCAAATGTGTAAATAAAGTATTTGATAGAAGACACTAATATGTGGCAGCGGAATAGATTTCATTACTGTCATCCTTGGCGGAAAAAAGACATATCGCCAAATTATCTGGCGAACATGTTTAATTCCTTTCAAAAATTCATTGTTATTTTAACAACTTATATTAAGAGAGTTATGAATTATATGAAACAATATTTCGTACAATACGCATATTACGAAAATAGAGATCTGTCATGTGTATTTTCGTATTATGTTTTTGATCGTCAAATACAAAAAACGCCAAGGACGACAGAGACTTGAAATTTAAAATTAAAATTCTGTCAGTTTGATAGCAAAATAACTCAATCCAACGCATGCATACAATAACTAATACATATCTATACCCAAATATGGGGATTGAAATCGGGAAATAATTTTCCTCGATTTTTAATATTTTTTTTTACAAAAAATCCAATGGGCGATTAACATAGGAAATATTTTTCTTGCATCCAACGGAGGGTCAGTGACGTCATCACTTCGCTTGCGTATTATGAAGTTTTCGGCGTTTTCGGAATGGATTTGATATCTCGTCTTTGGAGAAAAAAGGATCGCTTACCTATCTCGCGCACATATTAATTTTCCTTCAAAAATCACGGTTATTTTAATAAGGTGTATAAACTTTATTAAATATTGCATTTTTTAGTATTTAATATGAAAAATTATTTAATGCTTCGGGTAATTTTTTTTTTTTTTTTAATGCCAATTTCGCTTACGCACATCAGTTTAAAGATTAGAAAAATAAATACTTTTTAAGCTATAGTGACGTCAGAAGTTTAACATTTCAAAAAGCTTTATATGCATTTCAATTTAATTCACGTGCAAATATATTTCTTTTCTTTTCATGTCAAGATATTTTGAAAACAAAATGAACATGTAAAAGTTTGTTTTATGTTGGCAGTAGCTAATTTTTTAAATATTTCATTAATTCCATTTCTATTATGGCTTTTATGGGGATTTTAATTAAACTGCTCAGATTTTAAACTAAAATTTATTTTATCAAAATTAAATATAGCCTATAACAATCAGGCATACTGTAGCTTTTGGTCAGAGAAAGAAGTTTTAAAATCGGTTCGGTAGTTTCAGAGACTACCCTCCAGAAACATACAATTTTTTGTGCTTTATATAATGATATAGATAAATAAACTTACGCAATCTAAAAAAACGAAATGCAATCTTTAGCTATACAACGATTACTAGATGAAAATAATATTCTTTATATGTTATTTTATTAAATGATTTAGGAGAGATTAGAATTCTGAGAGATGTCATTTAAAAAGATGACTAACAGAAATAAATTATTAATTTTAAGAATTTTTTGTTCTTAGCAGATTTATATAATAGATTAACAGATAAAGTATTATTGGAATTAAAATATTTATTTATAGAGAGACAAATGCGATTAAATATAAAAGATAATTAAGAATTTCGTTAGATATTTTATTAGACATTTAATTTATTGAAAACATAGTAATTAATTATTACATTTATTTAAAACTGTAATTAAAACTCATATATGTGAAGAAACGCCTTCACAGTATCATTAAAAAGAACTCGTTATAATTTTTAAAAGGAATGGTTCAACCAATGATTTGTGATAGTTAAAAAAAAAAAAAATATATATATATATATATTAAAAGTTTCCTAATAAAATAAAACATTTTATCAGATGTCATAAAATTGATTTTCTATCAACAATTAATAAGTTATACTTTTCTGGCGTGAAAATTATCTGAATTAATAAGGGAAAGGAGTTTGTAATCTTATTAAATAATTAAAACTACGTGAATGTGTATAGGAAAGTATAAAAGAACGTTTTGTGCTAACAACAACATAGGGTAGGTGCTCCAGTGATTGGCACGCTCCAGTAATTGACATCTATCCCGAAATAATTAATAAATAAGAAAAATAATAAAATCATGTACTTTACATATAAGAATTTTAACATTTTATGCCAAACACTGGAGCATAGGGTGCTAATAACTGGTAAAATGAATAACTAGCAGCGTCAAACACTGGAACATAGGGGGTCAATTACTGATAAAATGAAAAACTGGCAGTGTCAATTACTGGAACATTGAGTGGGTGTCAAATAAAAATTCACAAACAAAAAGAACTAATTGTTATCAAATGTATATATTTTAACATATATGTGGTTCTGGATGTCTTTCATACCATATGTACTAACTTAAGATTTCTAAAAATATTTTCTGATGACTAGAACATAAAAAACATCAGAGATTGCTCTTAAAGTGTCAATCACTGGTGCACTTACTCTACCAGTTCTTGAAATGGTTGCGAAATCTCTTACAGGTGTTCGAAATGTTGTAATGATTATTCCAAGACCTTTTACAGTTTTCCAAGATAATAGAAGACTCTCTGTAATACAAAAAAAATTTTTTCATCTATAATTTTTGCTAACATAAATGATCACGAACTTTCATGAACCTTATGTTTTAACAGGTGAACTGAAGCTAAGAATTAAAATAAATAAATAATAGTAAAATAAATAAATAAATAAATAAATAATAATAATAATAATAAAAATAAAAACATTCATTGTGTGTTGTGTGTCACTAAACTATCTGACACTTTTTCCGCTATTGCTTAATGCTATTTCAAATAGCTATTTTTGCCTCATTTCTTTGCAAATTTTTGCTTTTACATATTTGAATTTTAGGGAAAAATCTTCTTGATAAATATTGGTAAAAAAAATGCGGAAAAATTGGCAGTTATGTGGTAAATGATGTTTTCAATTCACATATTTAAAAAACAGTATGTTGAGACTTATAAAGCACCTTGAATACATATAAAACACATACAAAATACATATTGAGAATTTTTTCATAATTATCAGTTTTGAATGAGTAAAAATTTAAACCTTAATGTAAATATATGCTATACAGAGGGTTACTGCAGTTGATATTACCAGAAGAAGAACTTTTAAAAATATTGATCTTTTTTAATATTTTCCCACAATCAATTACGGTAAAATTTATTATAACAAAATATGGTGGAAGAATCAGGGAAAATCTCGCTCCGCTGCAGCACTGTATACAGGCATTCTATAAATAATAACAGTAATCAGTACTTTGGAAGTCAAGATTCAAAATTTTTGAAAACGGACATTTTAATTTGGTCTTTATCTTATTTTAATTGAATGTGGTTTAAAAAGGTTGTTAAAAAAATTCCTAAGGAATGGTTTTGTCAATCCATTATCAATGATAGGACATAACATTTCCCGAAGATCAATAGAACCGTATTTTACGAAACTTTCTTGTGACACCGAAAATAGACTTACTTATACAGTATGCTTATTATTTTTCCTGGTGTGTGAGTGTTCACACATATGTTCTTTAAAAATTTATTTATTTATTCAAACTTAATATATAACAAAAAGGAAGGATTAATAGAGATTATATAAAAATAAAATCCTTTTAAATTTATGTAATTCAATTAATTAATTATATAGAATTTCCCGTTTTATTTACAAATCAAAATCTTTCATTTAATAGCGTTTCCTTGTCCTTTTATAAGTACAAACACATTGCTCTCGCAATAATATAAAGCAATTTTTATATCGGGGGTTTTGAAAAATAATTCCGTTTATACTTATTCCCCGAAAGGATTAAATCAATTTAGCTATAATTATTTATTTTGAGAAGGTAATTTAAAAGTTGTTATCAGCGTATTTCTAGCATAAGTAGCTATTAATAAAATAAAAAAACAGGCATTTCAGTTCATATTTATTACCCTTATGTTTACATTAAGAGCTATTATTATTTCAAGCAGGTCATTATAGTTCTAAAAATAGATTAATAATGGATTTTTACCAACTAGGTGGCGTCTAGCATAGCGGTTATTTTAAGTACGTTAAAGTTGAATGAAAGCTGGTGCAGCTTAAGGGTTAATACATTTTAAACCGTCGTTGTAAATTCAAAAATTAACATTAGTTTTAATTTACGAACAAATAATCACACTTGGCGATTATTTGGCGACAGCTTGGTCATGTGATGTGCAGGCTTGCCAGATTTGGCTGGGCAAGTCGTGCGCTCGGTTTGCTCTCCCCACACACTTTACGATTAGATCTTGACTCGATAACACGTTAAAAAGTTACCTCTCTCTCACAGCATTTTAATTGGAGCATATCCCTGAAATTCTTTCAGTAGTTTTCTAAGTACTTTAATAAAGAATTAAGTCACCTCTTGACTCTGTTTTCAAGTGATTTTTTTGAACGGATTTATTTCGAACCTGACTTCCACTAATATTTTTCGATCATGTGCCGTTTCTTCAACTGTAACAAGAAATCTTCATTACACCTGGGGAAACTAATATATACGAAAGAACTTATAAAAAGGGCTGTTTATATAGCAAAATTGAAGGAAATCGTTAAAGCAGTTCTTGAAAACGGAATTACAGTTCCAATTTTGTTGTTGCTGTTGTTGTCGTCGTATGCCACTCGGAAATTCCGAGCCCCGGTAGTGGAACTGCCGGATTTATTTTAAGGCATGAGGGGTGCGTCTTCCGTTATTAGGAGCGCCTCATAGGGAGGAAGTACGACTTCTAGCTCCAGAAGCTGGTGAAAGATGGCAGCACCAGCCAAACAACGGAAACTCGAATTTTGATCCGGATCAGAGCGAGTTGTGCAATTTTGTGTTACTAATAATACAAAAAGTTTGGAAAATCCTTTGTAAATTGGACCTATCTTAAATATGACGTTCACCGTTCTATCATTTTTCATTTTTAAGATATGAGAGCCATAAAACTACTTCCTCACGCATATAAACACACCCGTACGCAAGAAACATTTCCAAAAACCTTTTCTTTTCTTTTTCTTTTTTCTCTGGAAACCTTTAAACATATACATCTAGTGAAAACTTGATGTCAAAAGTTGTAAACTGAATACAATACATCCATTACTAATGACAGACGGATAACAGAAGTAAAAAAAGGAAAAAAAAAAAAAAAAAAAAAAAAACAAAGTTTATGTTCTATCAACTGATATTTTTTCCGAAGTAAAATTTTTAACTTGTTTTTGTGCAATCATATTTATTTAAAGAAATAACCAAAAATTTACATCAGTTTTGGCTAGTATTTAAACTTTCAAACAGTTACAAAATTTAAACAAATGTTACAAAATTCCAACAAATAATTTGTGATTAAAATAATTATTATAGTTTTTAAATATATATTGATAGCGTGTGACCACATGTAATGATATGACATATTCAATGACATTTTCAATTAATATAAGCTTTTATGAAAACTAAATAAACTTTACTTTGAAAAGTACCTTAAAAGAAAAATAATACTATAAAATTTTACTTGCATTTTCGTGGATTAGTTCACAATATTATTTAAGCTAGTCACTTTAAATATTCTTTAAAATATGACACATAATACTGTCTAAAAATTTAAACAGTAAGTTAGCGTCAAAAATATTCATCTCTATAACCCACTTGAAAGTTATCCCGTTGTGACAGCTGCTGCATTGCATTAAATTGCAGAAATGGAAATTTCTACTGCTTCATAAATTCTTAAGTTATTTAAGATTACGGAACTTAAGTACGGATTCTCCGCTTCAGAACAATATTTGAGGCACGCTGACATAAAAGGAAAAATTGTGTTTCCCGTTTCTTAATTCATAAAGAATGAGGAAATTTGTTTTATGCAAAATATATTTTGGTACGCAATGAAATTCAAGAAATCAGCATGCCAAAATAAATGACACATAAAATGAAAATACGATTATGGTAAAGAAATTTAACGAAATCTTATTATCAGATATCATTTATCTCAGATTTCTTTTTCGAAAAAGACATTCTCTACAAAATTTAGACTTTTTATCCGATGACAATTTTTATTATTTTTTTAAGTTATTTTTTTAATGCTAATGTATTAAAAATTAGTTATAATAAAAATAAGTTGTTAAATGTTACTCGGTATATTATTTTATAATTCCAATTTGAATGTTCTGTAAGTAAAATTATATCTGTTAAAGAGTTTCTTTAAAAATATTTTTTATTTATTTTATTACTGTTTAATGCTAACGAATTAGTTTATGGTAGAATTAAAGTAATAAAATTTCGGAAAGTTGAAGAACACATTACTATAAACTTCTGCTTATTACTTTCTTCTATATGTATATATAGAGAAAGTATTGGATTCGGAACATTTTCGAACTCCAGTTTTCGATAGATTTACACGTTTTGAGATGTCCTGAACAGGATTCGACTGTTTTTAGAAAATGTCTGCCTGTGTGTGTGTGTGTATCACAAATTTTTTGGACGTTGCATCTCATGAAACAACGAATGAAATTTAACCAGACCTCGTATTTAGTTGGACCCTGATATAAACTGGTGCTGATTAGATTTGGGGATCATTCGATCAACATGTGTCGCTGTGATGCAATTTTTTTCTAAATTTTTAGCATCGCAGTATAGGACAAAATTTCGTATAATTGTACATAATGAGAGTTATTTTAATCGTGTGGTTGTAAAATCAATATGAATTATTGATAATAGCAGTAGTTAACTAGGAAAAAAAAATTGTGCATGTGGGGGCATCGCTTCCTTTCCTAGGGGGAAGTACCCCCCCCCCCGGTGGGGGGAGTAAATTTTCAATATGGGTATCATTCGAACGATCTCGTCAATACCTTTGAAACGAATGGTTGAAGTATAGATCTGTAATAATTTAAAATTAAGTTATCGATTTTTTTTTTTAATTTCAACGAAAAAAAAAAAAAAAATGGAAAAAAGTAATTTTTTTTTTATTTGGAAAAAATTTACATTTTAAGGCATTTAATGATAATATAATTCTGTTAGATAAAAATCGTCTGCATTTATAGCTGAAAATAATTTGATAATTTAATAAATAATTTGTATTGAATAAATTTTGTGTAACATTATACAGAAGAAAGTCATGTGGTGCCAACAACATACTAGTTTTTAGTTTGTATATGAAGTTTTTTTATTGAAAATATTCCCTGAAAGAAATATTCATTTATATTTAAAATTTTTAATGATATAATTTCAAAATATAGTAATGGTGAAAGAGAAAGTATTTAAAAGTTGAACAGTACATTACTATAAAATTATTATTATTATATCTGCACAGATAATTTTTCATATTAAAACATTCCTTTAAATTATTCCTTTAAAACATCTATTAAATTAGAATTGAAGCATTAAAATAAAGTAAACGGGAAAGAATAAAATATTTGAAAATTGGAGAAATGCCTTATTTCTAAATTCTGATTTTTATTACCGTCTTCTATGTGTAATATAGAGAAAGTATTGAATTCGTGAAAATTTTCGAACTCCGGTTTTCGATGGATTTGCACGTTTTGGGATTTCTTGAACACAATTTGACAGTTTTTAGAAAACGTCTGTCTGTGTCTGTGTGTGTATGTATCACGAATTTTGTGGACGCTGTATCTCACGAACAAATGAACGAAATTTAACCAAACGTGGTATTTAGTTGGACCCTGACATAAACTGGCTGATTACATTTGGGGATTAATCTCACAACAGGTGGCGCTGTAATCGCATTTTTTCTAAATTTTTAACATGGCAGTATAGGACAAAATTTCGTATAAATGTACATAATGAGAGTTACTTTTAACTTGTGATTGTAAAATTAATATGAATTATTGATCATAGTAGTAGTTAACTAGGAAAAACATTTTGTGCATGTGGGGGCATCGCTCCCCCCCCGGGGGGGGAGTAAATTTTCAAGATGGGTATCTTACGGAAGGTCTCGTCAATATCTTTAAAACGAATGGTTGAACTATAGATCTGTGACAATTTAAAAGGAAGTTATCGATTTTTTTTTTTACTTTTAACAAAAAAAAAAAAAGAAAAAAAAATAAAAAAACTCAGTAAAATAAAAAAATAGTATGTTTTGGTCACCACATGACTTTCTTCTATACTTTATTTTTTTAACAACAGAACAATTAAGATAAAATTTAAAAATCCTCTACCAATATTTCATTTTACTTTTCAGTAAATGACAAACTATGCATTAAAAATTTTTATTCCCATGAAAATATCGATGCTCTTTTAATTGATCATCGAAATTAATTAACTGTTAAATTGTGATTACTATTTCAATAATTAAAGTAATGCATTATGATGCATTTTTATTTCAAAATATTGAATTGTAATAACGACGAAAAATGAAATATTTTAAAGTTGAAGAGTACATTATTATAATTTAATTTTTTGTTTTTTTATTTTGTGTCTAATGTGTATCCTAAAAAAATTATTCTTTTAATGTCATCTAAAACATTTATACACTGTAAAAAATAAGTAAATAAAATTAAATAAAAAAATTTAACAAAAGAATTGTAACAAAATATTTTACTTTTCCTGTGACCTTTTTTGCTTTCTCTGTAGATTGGTCACGAAACAGACGATTGCTGTTAATTTGATAGAATTTATTTTTACAGCGTAGGTTTTACTTTTGATAATTATTTCTGTTAACTCTGTTTGTGCTGTGATTGAGCGCTAGACATTTTCGATATTTTTATATTTTTTTTCTGAAATAAAAAGTGTAAAAAGTGTATTCACAATTGATTTAATCGAATTTCAACTTAAACGAGCTTTGCAGAGCAAGAAATATTTAGCGGTATTTACAATGTATATGTTGGTTGGTTGGTTGTAGGATTTTATAGCCGATTGACTAAAATGAAATTTAAAGGGAAAATGAAGTTTAAGGGGGAAAATGTAGTTTAAGGAAGAAAATGTTTATAGAGGGGGGGGGGAAGTTACCTGCAAATTTTTTGATGTTCCATATACCTTCAGTTTATCTGCAATTTATCCGCAGTTTTCAACAATTTCTCTTCCTTTTTAGAGTTTTTTGAAGACTTTTTAAAGCTGAGATTGTTCTAAATACTTTCACATTATCTGCAGTTTTTCTTCATTTGTTTAATAGTTTTTTTTGAAGAACTTTTTTTTAGCTGGGCGACTAAGCTACGGTTCTAGGGCTATGTGTGGAATGCCCTCTGTGGGGATCTTTCTAAGGGGTCCTAGCTTCTATTTACGGGAGTTTCCGAGAAAACCATGGAAAACGCCGAACTTCAAGGTCGATGAGCGTGGCTTGGGATTGAACCCGGCACTTCCCTTCTGCCTACCAGCTTTAAGCACAGAACTACTCGGCCGCTGGTGGGCTTTACAATGTTTATGAGATATAAACGTATTATTCACTGTTAACGGTATTTTAGATTTTTATAGTAAGGATTCAATTTTGATATAATCTGAAAATCCTCTATTAATATTTAATTTTATTTGTTTGCAAATGACAACTTAAATATTGAATTATTTATTTCTATGGAAAAAATTGGTGTTCTTTTAATTGATCATAGAAATTAATTAACTATTCAATTGTTTTTATTAAACCAGTAATTAAATCAATACATTTAATTACATTTTTAATTGCCTTCTTTAATTTCCTATAGTTACTCGTTTTTTAACTTTTACATAAATTAGGCAACAATTGGATTTTTTCAATGTTTGAAAAGTAAGTACCGGAAAAAGATATTAAAACTTTTTTCACAGAGCGTTTGAAAATATTTCCAAGCAGATTAATTTTTTAAAAAATATTTAATTAATATTTCTTAGAATTTTTTTCAATGATTCAAGTGAATTGTAAGTTAGAAAGTCGAAAAGGAAATCAATGACGTATTCTAAAGAATGGTAAATGAGTTCAGATTGGAAAACATGTTTTCTAAGTCAAATTAAAACATCGTTTTCAAAATAGTTTAAATGGCATCTATTAAAATTAAATGGGACTGCTTTCAGGCAAATGTTGAGATAGAGTTAAAAAATTATTATATTTTTATTTATTCAAGGTTTAGTTATTTAATTTCGCTTTGTTTGTTTCTTCTTTCCGTCAATTAAATTCAATAAATAGATTTGAATCAGCAATTATTCTTATGAAGAATGTGGCATTGCGTATCTTATATCATAATAGTTATTGTTCCTTTCGTTTAAGATTAATTTCTATTGAATAATTGTTTCAGATAGTTAAGTAAATAACTCAATAATTAAATTTAGTTAAAAAAATAAACATAAAAAATCATAATACACATATCTATCAAACTTTTAGCTGGTTTAATTATTAATTTTTTTTTTTTTTTCAAAAGAGAAATTTTTGCATTGTTTAAAACTACATTTTTTTTTTTTTTTTTTTTTTTTTTTTTTTAGTAAATATCTGTTATAAAATATCTGTTATAAAATAGTGATACTCGAAAAGAGTTGGCAGCTATGATACTAAATGGAACTATAAATTTAAAAAAAAATGTTGATTTAAAACTATATAATTAAATTAAATAAAAGTTATAAATTCAGAAAAAAAAAGAAAAAAAACTCTTTAGTACTTAATACATTTAACATATGTTTATAAGGTGTGGTCATATATGCTTAATTCCAAATTCTGTTACTCATCCAACCTCAAAAGGCAGCAATTGTATTTGCTTTAGTTAAGGATTCTTCTTTGCGTTATTTCGGTGCTTACAACTTAAACTGGGCACGAACAATTATGCCAGAATCCGGATTTGAAATTAGCCCCTGTATTAAGGCATACACTGAGAAAGAAATATATCCCACTTTCATCTAGTATGAAAGCCATTTCTGAATCACTAAGTTAGAAATATAGAATTACAAATTATGCATTTAAGGTAAACAAATAAGCTGGATAGACGAAATGATCGAGAATTTCTAGTCTATGCTTTTCTAGATAGTGAAACAATATTATAAATATTATGAACTCTTTGTACTGCAAGTAATTCTCACATGATTCCTAAAATTGGGTCATAAAGCAAGATTATAGCTATTGAAACTGAGTTCGCATTTATTTGCAGAGACTTTTAAATCAGTTTGACCGTGATAATAAAGGAAAACGATCTAGAATCCTAATAGGGGTTTTTAAAACTCGTTATCAAAGGGAACTAGAATCTATAAGGATGGTGTGGAACTATTTTTACCAGAGACACAATTTATTTTCTAGATGTGAGTCACAGATTTTTTTTTCAGTATACCAAGTATTTACAAATTTCTCTGTTAAAAATTTCAGTTCAAACTTGAACCACTATATGGAGTAAAACTATAAGTAATACAATAATATGATTTAGCCTCAATCTTTAGTTTTCTACTTCTTGCGATTGAATTTCAGTTGCACCAAAACTTAGAGAAATGTTTCTGCGTACATGCAATTGTAATTCTTTTAGTATTCAGAAGATGGCGGCACTAGCGCTGAAAATCACCGGTTGTAAACCGAAGAGTGAAAATAAAATTTGTAAAGTGAAATCACGCTTGATTATATCATTCAGAAACATACAATACAAAAAAAAGTGTTCTTCGTTCAATTCATCACTAAAGAGATATTAATATAAGAAAGTTTTGTGAAGTATATCTTTTTAAGAAAAGGGGAAAATCCATTAAACAATCCAGGAAGTAAGAATCAGTAAAATTGTTTTTGAAATCACATCATAAGCTTAAATTAAAGATTGGGGTAGAAAAAATAGGGTAAAGTGCATTTTGTGCAACAACTCACCCGTGGGTCAAGGTAAGACCCTAGAAAATATAGCCCCTTTTATCAAAATCAACAAAACACACACAGATTTGCCAGGCAAGAAAGCGTAGCACAGTGCCAGAGTGTTAGACTTGAAACAAGAAGGTTTTCAGTTCGATCACCACGTCGGTCGAATGATGAATTTTCCTTTTCTTTAAAAAATAATACCATTATTTGGTTCAACATAAAATTGCCAAATCAGGGTGAAAGGTTAAACCATCGGGTGGTTGCAGCTACATCAGTACCATGTTTCGGATCAAATCATAGCCTCCTAAACTAGATGCCTGTCGCGTTGCTCGAAAACTTGGCAACAGTTGAAGCGGTAGATAGAGCCACCTGGTACAGATAGCGTGACTTTTTTATTCAACAGCCACCAAAAATTTTTTTAATTGGGTTATGATATACATAAAAGGCAACGTCGATTATATAAATCACATATCAATTCTTAAAATTATTGGTGAGAGTTGAATAAAAAAAGTTGCGAAATCTGTACCGAGTACCGCTTGAACTGTTGCCAAGTTTCGGAGCCACACAACAGGCATCTAGTTTAAGAGGCTGTGTTCAAACTAACACTAAATTTTTAACAGTGTTGTTGGAATCCATATGGTTGACGAATTCTTCGTATAGTTAACATGTGTCACGTTCTAATCAAATTTCAGGCATGACTGTCCGTACCCACTTTAGTCCGTAGATCTTGGAATAATCAGATTTAACGTGCAAAAAAAAAAAAAAAAAAATATATATATATATATATATATATATATAAAAAAGGAAGACTGTAAAGCGGCGACTACATTCAAAACTGAACCCAACTGAATTCTTCCTTTTGAGACTAGATGAATTAACTTAATTTAAAACTCAGCTTCATGCAGCTACACCACACAAATATATGATAAATGTGTTATTAAATTCTAAAATATATTCCTACAATTGTTTTAAACTTTACAAAGAAAAATAGATAACAATTCAAAGTTTTCAATATTTAAATTGAAAAAAAAAAAAAAAAAATTAAAAAAAAATTAAAAAAAAAAAAAAAATTAAAGAAAATATTCAAATAGTTTTCACAATCTATCTCAAAATTATAGGAAAACATTAATTAAAATTAAAATTTACTTAAATTAACATTCTTTCATTCTTTGAAAATTAATTAAATGGTTTAAGTAAATTGCAATTTAAAAAGATGGAAAGGAAATCAATGACATTTTCTTAAGAGTTGTAAATGAGTTAAAATTCAGAAACATGTTTGCTAAGTCAAATTAAATAACATCGCTTTTTAAATAGTTTAAATGGCATTTGTTGAAAGGGAATGAGACTGCTTCAGGCAATTATTTAGATACAGTAAAAATATCCTTATATTTTTATTTATTCAAGGATTACGCATTAAACTTCTCTTTTGTTTGTTTCTTATTTCCAATAATTACATTTACTGAATAAGTTAGTAATTATTCCTATGAAAAATGTTATTTTTATATTATGATAAATATTGTTCCCATTGATTTATATAGAATAATTCATACGACGGTTGAAGAAATAACTAAATAACTAAAACTTAACAAAATAAACAAGTAAATAAATAAAACTTATTTATAAAAATGATATTACACATAGCTGTCTATCCTCCCGCTTATTTAATATCGCTATTTCAGAAGAAAAATTTCTCTTTGTTTAAAATCTAATATTTTGCCTTTAAATACGTTAAATATAGCTATTATAAAAAAAGTGGCAGTCAAAATTAGAATATTTGACAGATGTGATAATAGCTAAAACTATAAAATAAATAAAGTTAATTTTAAACTATATATTTAAAATATGTAAGATTGTAAATTTGGCAGAAAAAGTTTTTAAATAAGAAATTAGTGGCACATTTAATTTATATTATATTCTACCTCGCATGGTCACACGGAGTTAAATTTCAAATTATGTTATTCATTCTATGCCAGAAGATAAATATCTAGTTTAGTTTCGTTTAGAGTGTCGTTCTAAGATACTTTATTTTTAACTTTATTTATTTATTTTCTTTTCTTTCTTTTTTTTTTTTTTTTTTTTTTTTTCCATTAAAGTTTACTATAAGGTAAAAAAAAAATTATAAACCATGTTTTTAAATTTTCTGTTGAATCATAGCTATAGAACAAACTACATTAGCACTTTATCAATGCGTATTGTTACGAAATTGTAACTAATTGTATTTATTTTTGTATAAATTATTTCAAAGAGGATTAGTAAATTGATAAAATGTCAATTTCAGCTTTTTTTTCGCGTTAAAATAGCTTAATTTTCCCTTTAAAACGCATTAAAAAGCTCTAATAGGCAGGTAATGGATTTGGCGCCAATTTTGACGACTTTTTGTCCTTGGCGACTTTTTCGGCGACTTTCGGCGAGAAAATGCTTATTATCGATATACCAAAGACGGACGCTCTAATGTGATTGGTTAAGGAGTTACGGGAAATTTCCCGAACACTCTGGGTTCGGCAGAGATGCATAAAAGGAGCTCCAGTGCTGAAATCTTTAAATTGATAATGACGTCAATTTTTGTAAAGTACATAATTTAACTTTTTATAATTTTTCAAGGTTCACGTTTAATTAAATGTATTTATTTTTATGTCGAAAGAAAATGAACTCGTAAATTTTTTTTGGCTACACTTAAATTATAGATAATATTTTAATGGCTATTTTTATTGCTATTAGGAGCTTATTATTTTCATATTTTAATTAATTGAAAGAAAACTATTCGAAAATTCGAAAATCTGACTTCGAAGTATTGTGTTGTCACCGGGTTCTGAGCTACTGTGAAAGTTTCAAACGTCTAGCTAGTAGGGAAGTTAGTTAAAAATAGAATGCAAGATTTGTACCGGGCAAACAAACAAACAAACAAACAAGAATAGAAGTTAATAAAAACATGGTAAAAGAAAAATATAATTTGATGCAGCACAGTTATTAATGTTACATTCGCCACTCGAAAATAATGATAAATCTGCTTTGAAAACATTAGTTTAAAATGTTTACAATAATTTATCTCAGAGTTTTTAAACTATGAGTCACGACTCTTCAGTCAATTTTGGACCGTAGTCACGCACTAGTCATTTTCTGGTGACATTATAACGTTTCTAAACATACTTAATCTGCCCTGATAAATTAATGCCCCTGCCGACTTTATCCGAGCTGAGCTTGGACAGGAGAAACCAATCATCCTGACTCGTCTCGAGTGTAATTTGGACAGTGGAAATGTTTTCAAAAAAATATATCTGGTGATTTCCTCCATGCAAAAAGACAACGTTATCGATATTTTTTACTTTTATTTACATATTTATTACATTATGTTTTAGGAAATGTAATATACGAGTGGTGTTATTATGTTTTAAAATATCTATCTATGAAAATAAACATTATCGTATATATTTTTTTCTTTTTAACCTTTGGGACCAATTGAACCTACTGGAGGTTAAAACGACCTAACTCGACCTTGTTGAACTGGTCTTGTTGAATTAAAAAAAAAACAAAAAAAAAAAAAAAATAACATTTTAGAACTTTTTAAAAATATAAACCTTGATTTACATTTCTAATCTCATAAAAAAGATTTATTTATTTATTTATTATTTTAACCGATACAGAAAAACTATTAAAAAAAAGGAAAATGTTGGAGTTAGAGCTTTTAATTTATCAGGGCAATAATCTGTATATACACCCCGCGACAAAAAGATAGGTACAAAGGGTTTTTTCTTTGATTTTTTATAAAATAATATTATCTAAATTGTGCTTATCATTTATTATTATAATAAAATAACACTATTTCTGGACTAATTTTTGTTTTAAGACTAATTTAGAAAAGTTTTAAGACTAAAATTTTTCTAATTTAGAACTATACTCCGCGATAGGAACAAAGGGTTTTTTTTAATTTTTCATAAAATAACATTATCTAAATTGTGCTGATCATTTATTATCATAACAAAATATTATCATATCAAAAACATATTAAATATTTGAATCATATTCAAAATATTCATATTCAAAATAATCGTATTAAAAAAAAAACAAAAAAAAAAAACCCTTTGTTTCTATTTTTTTGTTGCGGTATGTAGTCTTAAATTAGAAAAAATTTAGTCTTACAATTTTTCTAAATTAGTCTTAAAACAAAAATTAGTCCGGGAATAGTGTTATTTTATGATTAAATGATAAGCACAATTTAGATAATGTTATTTTATGAAAAATCAAAGAAAAAACCCTTTGTACCTATCTTTTTGTCGCGGGGTGTATACATTTTGCTCAAAGCTCTTCTGTTATACAGTGTGATTGGAAAATGTCTGGCCAAAATTTAAAGGGAGTTAAAGGGGCGAATATAAGATGATTGGCAGCACTGTGACCGGCGGATTAAATGGAATCCAGCGGATTTTTTATTCAATAATCACCAATAATTTTGAGAAGTGATATTTGATATTCATATACATACATTTGATATACATCAATCTTCGAAGTGACTAGGCAAACGCTACAATTAAAAATTATTGATGATTACTGAATAAAAATTCCGCCAGATCTCGCAACACTGATTGGCAGTACGATGCATGTACGGAAACGTCGCATGAAGGTGGTAGAGAGCAAGGCAGTCAAAATAAGCTGGCAATGTGGACTTTTTTTTTTTTTTTTTAATTATGTCATATAAATGCTTGCTAATTCAGCATTCGTGTGAAGTGATTCATTCTGTATGACATTACAGTCAGAAATAGCAGCTTTCTGCATTACGGGCTTGTATCGACTGCCCTAAGCAGCGCCCTCGACCACTTTCACGGAGTGTTTCCGGACAAGCATTGTACTGAGAACAAATTTTAGCCAGAGATTGTACGATCACCCTGTATTCCATAATTTACTTGGAAACAGAAGTTGTGAAAAGAATTGTTGTAGCAGGAAATTAATTGTTTCGCTGATCAATTTCATAGAATTAATAACAGTTGTTTTGTCATTTGTAAACAAAATAAGCACGAGAACGTATGTAAAATAGTTTATAGAAGAATTTAAAATGAATAAATTTATTATTATTATTATTAACTGTAAAGCTGCTGCCATACTCAGCACCTTATATATATATATGTATAACTAAAAAAAAAAAAAAAAAAAAAAAAAATCTGAAAGAATACGTCTAAGTAATTAGGCATTAAATATATCAAAGAAGACTAGTTTTTTAAAAATGTAGTTTAATATTTAAAAAAATACATTATTATATTATTCGGTGTTCTTAAATAAAATATAATTAAATGAATAGAAAAGGTACTAATACATATAAATAATTATTTAAAAAATATTTCTTTATATATATGTATATATATATATATATATATATATATATATATATATATATATATATATATATACACTGATGGAAAAAAAAATCCCAACAACAAAAAAATATATATATTGTACAGTAGTGAAATTTCAGCAATACATTTGTCTAGGTAACATATTTAATTGGTTAAAGTTTCAAGATCACAGGTAGAGCCATTGGCGAGAAGAGCCATTTCAAATGTGAAATGTTGGTATATTAGTAACCGTTGTAACCGCCAGAATTTTGAATGCAAGCATGCAAACGTGCATGCATTGTGTCGTACAGGTGTCGGATATCAGTTTGTGGGATGGAGTTCCATGCCTGTTGCACTTGGGCGGTCAATGCAGGGACGGTTAATGTTGGTTGTGGATGACGCTGGAGTTGTCGTCCAATGATGTCCCAAACGTGCTCGATTGGAGAAAGATCTGGTGATCTAGCAGGCCAAGGCAACATGTCGATACTCTGTAGAGCATGTTGGGTTACAACAGCGGTATGAGGGCGAGCGTTATCCTGTTGGAAAACACCCCCTTGAATGCTGTTCATGAATGGCAGCACAACAGGCTGTATCACTAGACTGACGTACAAATTTGCAGTCAGGGTGCGTGGGATAACCACGAGAGTGCTCCTGCTGTCATACGAAATTGCTCCCCAAACCATAACTCCAGGAGTAGGCCCTGTGTGTCTAGGCCGCAGACAGGTCGCTAGCAGGCGTTCACCTGTCCTCCTTCTAACCAACACACGGCTATCACTGCGACCAAGGCAGAACCGGCTTTCATCAGAAAACACAACAGATCTACACTTCGTCTTCCAATGAGCTCTAGTTTGACACCACTCACGTCGCAAACGGCAGTGGTTTGGAGTCAGTGGAATGCACGCTACAGGGCGTCTGGCTCGGAGCTGTCCTTGAAGTAACCGATTTGTAACAGTTCGTTGCGATTAGCCACAGCCATACGCCGAACATGGTGGTCTTCCCTCTCAGTAGTGCCATGTGGCCGCCCGGAACCCGGTCTTCTTGAGGCAGTACCTTCCCTTGACCACTGCTGCCAACACTCATGCACAGTGGATACATTCCTGCCAAGTCTTTCTGCAATATCGCGGAAAGAAAACCCACCTTCTCGTACCCCTACTACACGACGTCGTTCAAACTCAGTGCGAGCTGTTGATAATGGCTTCTTCGTCTTCTTAGAGGCATCCTTGACTAATATTAACCCACTACTTCAAATCTCAACTGTAAATAACGATCACGAACCTTACAGCGCTTATTTAAAGCAAACCTCATTTGCATGTTCATAGTGTCGCTACTAGTGCCACACTTATGCGCGTAGCTCGAAATTTGAATCGACGTCATCTTTCAGATGTATAAACGCGCCTACCAAATTTCGTTTATCTAGCACAGCTCCTCCCTGGTGTTGGAATTTTTTTTTCCATCAGTGTATTACTTTTCAGTACAGGTTTGAAAAGATTTTCTAACGAGAAAAGAATCATCTTTAAAAAGTCTAAATCTTTAAGGTTTAAAAGTAGATTTTTACTAAAAAGTCATATTTTTTTTTTTCAAAATGTCTATCATATTATTATAGTCTCTATTTAAATTTAGGTTGCTGAAAAAAATTAAACATTTTTATAAAATTATAGTTGAATAAATTTAAAAGAGAATGTCATTGTAGATGTAGAAAAATAAAGTTTTTCTTTTAAGCAATAGTAGTATCTTTCTTATAGAAATTTTATAATCCCCTAGAGTTTTTATAATAATTTAGTACTGCAAGCAAATTTATAATTAAGATAAAAATTAAATAAAAGTTACAAATACTTTACATATACTTTAAAAATTACACATTACTGAAAAGTGTTTAAAAAGTATTATGAATATATGTATATATATATTATTTTCCCATAGTTTGAATAATGCTTTTTAAAAAGTCAGCAATATTGTCCAAACAATAAAATAAAATAACGAAATATTTGTTAATATTTCTTGTTGAAAAATAAAAGTTTGACGTCGCAGGGATAGAACACGGCCGCAGAATTCATATCACTATCAATGTAGGAAAATTTTCTACTTTTTAAATGGAAGATGTTATAGTTAGAAAAATTTCTTAAACAAATACCGGTATGAATTCTGCGCTTGTATTCCATCACAGCGTTCATTAAACGTTATTATTATTATTATTTTTTTTTTTTTTCAGTTTCTTAAGAATCTGAGACTTCATTATAGAGTAGATTCCCGGACAACGAGGGGGCAGAGTTGTCAGACTGAATACTACAATTTCATAGATTCCAACATTTTAATTTATTCCGGAGTATTTTTAGCTCCGCCTTTATTTCGCACCACTTTATTTATAGAAAATTTTCTTAAATATATAACTTCCATAAAATAAGGAAAAAAGAGCATACTTTTAAAGGAAAAGGGGTATAGAATAACGGCGGGGCTAAAAATACTCAGGAATAAATTAAAATGTTGGCATCTATGCACATATATATTTTTTAACACCACTAATTTTATATCAAAGCAACCGCTTTTTACAAAAACTAAATTAAGCGTAATTGAACCAACAAATTGACTTTATGGTGTTAAAAAATAAAATTATAACATTCATCTGACCACCACGCCTCTGCGTTGTACGGTTGTCTACTCTATTTAAAAAATGCATAAGTACTTAAATTTAAATTAAGATTTTATACCATAATATTTAAGTGATCGATCTTCTCAGACATTGTCTTCTATAATATTTACATCACATACTATAATGATACACACTGCTGAAAAAAAAAAAAAATGCGCCCTTAAAAAAAAAAAAAAAAGAAAGAAAGAAAAAAAAAAAATTAAAGAAAGAAAGAAAATGAGTCTCAGCTACAAAAATTGACATGAGGTTAATGTTCAAGTAGATAAACAAATGATCAAAAATTGAGGCGAAAAAAGCGTTTTATTTAAAAGTAGAAATATGAAGAATGTGAAAATTAGTTTGTGGTAAAGCCTACCATGATAGCTATACAAGCCGGTACTCGGTTTTGCATAGTGTCAATTTTAAATAGCCGATCCCCCTCTGTGATGAATTTTGCTACAAATGTTGCAACTGCTCATACAGTACAGAGGTATTCGAAAACGGCTGGAGTTGTCTGCCCAACATATCCTAAACATGCTCAATTGTTGATAAGTCTGGAGACCTGGTAGGACATTCAAGGACAATGACAACTTGGAGAAATAGTTATGACAGTCGTACAGCATGTTGTCAGACAATGTCTTGCTGGTAAACAGTGCCTGGACGACATGATAGCATTGGAAGCACCACGGGCTGCAAAAAGTTGTAAATGTACCTGCAAGCGGTGAGAGTACCTGGAAACACAACTAAAAGTGAATAGCCGTCCCAGCTAATCACCCCTAAACTGTCACACTAAGCGTTATGGCTGTGTGCCTCATAGTAACCAATGCTGAATTGAACCTATGACCTGCACCCCACCCCCACATCCCCTCCACTATCTTAAAATGTGTGACCGGATTTGCTTACTCAGAATCGGACGAAATATTTTTAGCCATAATTTGAGAGGAATTTCCAGGCAAAAATCAAATTTGAGTAAAATCAGTCATTTTTGATCAAAAATCTTTTCAGTCTAAATGATCGTTAAACTGTCGGCTCTGTTCTGAACGAATTTCGATCATTTTTCATTTGGTTCAACAAAATTGCGTAATTATGGCGCCATCTATCGATCATATTTTAAACGGCACGTGAAAAATATTTGTTTCTATATATATGTATATAATTAATTAATTTTATTTATTATTTAAAAAATATGTTGAAGACTTTCGATGATTAGAAAAATAAATTATCAAATTATTTTTTTTTTCATAAATATGACAAATGTTTTATATACAACTGACAAAAAATAGCAGAGTTTTAAATCGCGAGTGTTAGTCATATAAAACTAAAAATTAGCAGTGAATGTCTTTTTAAAAACTGTTTCTTTAAGAGATATGTGAAATATAAAGGAAAAAAAAGTTATGTATTTATATAAAGTAGAAATTTATTTATGTCTAAAGTTATTTAATATTTTTATTATATTCATTGAAAATAATTTATTAAAATGCATGTAAAACTTTCAAAAAATGTATTATAATGTTTTAATTATAATTAAACTCAATATCGGGAATTATATGCGTAAACAAACTAGCACATACTGTTTTTTTAACTCGTAGTTATTCAAGAAATTCTGCAACGTTGCGTAGAAGAATTTATTTTTCTAAATGAACTAAACTATGTAGAATTAATTTGCAAGCTTTTAAAATGTCTGCTTGTCATAGAGGTTCTGTTTTTAGGTATTTGTCCTAAATTTTATTGGGTTTTACATACCTATATGTTATGTATAATAAAAGTAAAAATTAATAAATAATATTTCCTCCGTTTGAGAATGATTGAGAACGGCTATACAACCACGTTTTGTATGAAATCGTAGCGTAGTGGTAGTTCGTCTGGCACAGAAGGGACCCACGTTCGATTCCGGCGGAGGGAAGCTGATATTTTTCCCAGCATCAAACAGGTTCACTCAAATCTGGCCCGATTTCTCTCAAAAATAACTTGTTTCAGTTGGCTCAAATCTGAGCCGCTCACAGTAGTTCAATGATTTGAACGGATTTCTCTTAACAAGAGAAATTGCCTTTCAACATGTCGATTGAGTGAAAAATGACTCAATCTGAGAGAATTTTCCTTTTCCATTTTTAGAGAGCACATCTGCACACATGTATGTGGTGATCATCAGCATTGAATGAAAAGCCGAATTCATCGCTAAAGATGACATTTCTCCATTCAAAGACTGATCAGCCTCTCCGAGAGCGACACCATTCTAGACAACACTACCTAAGTAAGGTGTCAGTAGTAAGAGCCTTAATGGGCGCGGAGACCTGAGACCAGCGTCACAAAGTCGTCTCCGAATGGTATTCCTTGATATTACTGGATCACTGAAAGTGGATAGCTAGCGTTGAATCGCTGATAGTGTTACTAGTGATGTGGACGTGGCAGCTGTTCTGACTGAGCGATCTTCTCAAGCATGAGTGGACCAGAGACGTCCAGAACCACTAAGACGGCTGACTCTGCCTTCTCTAAGCCACTGACACCAACATCTGGCAAATACCATACCTACTAAAGAGATTCACGTTCCCCATGCAATTATTGCAGTAAGAGGTTTGCCAGAGGAGAAAACGGCTCTTCCAGACGACTCAGATCACACATCAAAGGGATTTGAATAGAGCCCGCAACTGTCGCCCTGCTGTTGCTAGTGTTTGAACGCAGCTTTACACTGGAGTTGTTGACTCAGTACTTGCACAGAGGCTTCCTTAGTCACAAGAAATGTGGTTGAAGAATAGCAGGCATTTTTTTTTTTTTTTTTTTTTTTTTTTTTTGTACGAAAATAATGAAAAGTTTTTTTTATTATATTGCAAAGTAAAAAAAAAAAAAAAAAAAAATCCCCAAAAGTAAAGACTGAGCATTTGTTATGTGCAGTGGCGAACAATTTTCATGCTATAAAAAATCTGTTATTCTATACATTTTTTTCTTTTTTAGCTTCTCTTTTCGATATTTCATGGCAGAGAAAGTATTGATTTGTTGTCAAATTTTCGTGATTGAGTTTTTACTTTATTTACACATTTTGAGAAATAATTACGAATATGAAAATTAAGCTTAGCAGTTGGTCTGTCTGTATTTAAATCTGTTGTCATCAAAAACAAATATTAACAAGAATTTCAAGCTCGGTATATCAAATCTGCATAATATAGGAAACATATCCCTGAAATCGGACAAATAATTCGCATACAGGGACATCCAAGAGAGTTCAAATGCATAACAAGAAATAAGAAAAAAATTTTTGATAGGTTAAATTAAAATCTTTAGACAGCACTGTGCAAATTGAAATGGACATGCAAATTTTATATGCATAGTATATCGTAAAAATCATTCAGGATTTATTTGCAGAACTACAAAAAATCATTCGTATGTATTAGGACTGCACTTGGATTGACTGGTTGTAGAGTTAAAGGCCGACTGACTACGCTAGGATCCTAGGCCTATAGGTGAAATTCATTCCGTGTGTGTGTGTGGGAGGGGTCTTTGTAAGAGGTCCTAGTTCACATTTTCGCGAGCTTCGGAGAAAACCACTGAAAACTCCGAACGGCCTGGCTTATGAGTGCGACCTGGGATCGAACCCAGCACTTCCCATCTACCAGATTTGAGTGCAGAACCGCTCGGCCGCTTGTGGGCAGACTCTACTTGGGAATCCCTGAAAGTGCATTTAATGTATTGTTTTATAGTTTTCATAGTGAGTTAAATATAAGTACACCATATACTGTGTATATAAATTATAGACAATATACAAGGGCATCAAATATTAAATGAATTCATTCTTCTGTATTGAATGTAATTGGGGAAAATGCTTTACTAAATAATACCATGTCCAGAAAAATTGTCTGGGAATGTGACTAGTTTCATATGTATAATAATATATTAAACAAAATAAATCACTTGAATGCTTGTTTTCATTCTATAATTATGTTTTTAAGGTCCCCTAAATATAAAACCAAGTCCATAACTGTTCTTTTGTGCAAATTCCTACTATTAGCATAACTTAGAAACGAATTTTTGCATTCTATAACATAAGTATTCGCGTAAATTCATTTTATTTTTTATACCGGTAAATGAAATATACAAAAGCATACATATGATGAATATATTAATACATACGGAACTAAACGTTATCAAAGAATAGTTAATTTATCTTACTTTTGTACAGTATTTCTCTTTCAAAATATAGCAAATATTTTAATTGCATTTTTGAACTTCGAAAATAGTTGCAAAGTTCAAACATGTTACACATCATCAGAAAAACTTTATTAATGAACTCTAAATTCATCCAAAAATATGTAACGATTCAATTAATACATTATATTGCTAAAGTTATTTATATTTTCATGAAAGAAAATCTCGCTTTCATTTAAAAAAGACCGTTAAAAAAAATAATACTTTAAAATTTAACGTACATTTCCCTGGCGTATTTCACATTATTATTTGAAGTAGTCACTTTAAATATTCTTTAAAATGCGACATATAATACTGTCTTAAATTTTAAACATTATGTTAGCGTCAGAAATATTCTTCTCAATAACCCACTTGAAGCTTATCCCGTTTTGACAGCTGATGCATTGAATTAAATTGCAGAAATCGAAATTTCTACTGCTTCATAAATTCTTAAGTTATTTAAGGATATGAAACTTAAGTACAGAATCCTCGCTTCAAAGCATTATGAGAGGCACTGTGGCATAAATGGAAAAATTGTGTTTCTTTATTTCTTATTCATAAACAATGTCGAAACTTTTTTTTATGTAAAACTTTTTTTTTTTCATACAAGAGCTATCAAATATAAGAAATCAAAATGCAAAAATAAATATTAGGAAATTTAACGCAAATTTCATATCACATTTCCTTTGTCTCTATCCAATACACAAAGAGAAAATTCATTACACAAACAGGGATTTATTGTAGTATTATTTAATTAGCATTAAATCGTAATAGCAGATAAAATAGAAGTATCTGAAACGTCAAGAGTTAGAATATATAAATGTTCTAGAATGTATTCTTGAATATATAAATGTAAAATTGTATTTATTTATGCATATTTTTACTGGTATAAAGTAGAAATATGAAAAGAAGAAAAATCTCGTACCATTAAGAATATATAAAACATTTTCAGTTATGGGGAAAAGGGATAAGTCAGACAATGAATAAGCAATTTATTTTGTTTTTTAAAAAGAAAGAAACCAAATGAAAAAATTACACATCATTCATAAGTTATGAATAATTTTCCCATAATTTACAGAAAAAGAAATAACCACCTTTTAACAAACTACTGAAATTTACATAACCAATAGTCTACTACAAAAATATTTCTAAATACATAACGAGGAAGAGGATGTCATAAACATCACTCGGTACTACATTAAATTATATTTACCAAAGAATATTTGCAATAACTTTAATATGTTTTAATATAATTAACCTTTTATTTAAATATTAAAAAAAAAAAAAAAAAAAAATTGTTGTTATTCTGTAGTTTATTTTTAGCAACGGTTTCGTTACAAATTTTGTTTTTCTTTTAATTATTATTATAATATTAAAAATAAGAAATTTAGACTAAAAGATTCCTTAAAAAATATACTTGAGTAGAAAGCTAAACTCGGAAACATGTAATTATAGCAAAAAATCAGCGTTGAAAATTTGACTTCAAGCATTCTTTCTTTTCCCTCTACCATATAATTATGAGAAAATAATTGCCATTACCAAAATCATTGCCATTACTAATAATTACCATTACCAACTGTAGCTCCTTATGCTGCGATTGCACAGATACAGCTGGTAACATTTATCTACATAGTAAGCAGTTGTTTAATTTTACACAATTTTTTACTATCTTTTATATTCAATAGAAGAAAGTATTGGATTCGTAAAAATTTTCGACCTCGGGATTTTGATGGATTTACAGGTTTTAAGAGTTGTAGAACACGATTTAACCATTTTTAGAAAATGTGTGTCTGTGTGTGTGTGTGACAAAATTTTGTGGCGACTGTATCTCTCGGTAATACTGGACAGAATTTCATACAAACTGGTATATTGTTACACATTGACATAAATTAGTGCCTATCAACATTTGATAAAAATTTTCCAACAGCTTGCGTTGCCATCCCGCTTTTTCTAAATTTTTAACATGGTGATATAACACAAAACGTTGTATAAATGTGCATAAAGAGAATTATTTTTAATAATCATTATGAAATTTAAAAGAGTAATTTGTAATAGGGATAGTCAACTGGGAAAAAAAATTGTGTGTGTAGAAGCCTCGCCTGCACCCCTCGAGGGAAGTAAATTTTCATGATGGGTATCTTTCAAAAGAGCTCGTCAATACCTTTAAAACAAATGGTTGAACCATCGATCTGCGATAATTTAAAATAAAGTTTCATTATTATTATATTTTTAATGTAATATTGAGAATAAAACTGACTTTTTTTGGATATTTAGTGGTATACTACTTCTCTAATATAAAAATCATCTGCTTGATCATGGAAAATAATTTTTTTAAATAATAATTTTAATAAATTATTTTTACTGAGTGAATTTGTATAGAAAAATATAGAAGAAAGTCAGGAGGTGGCCACAACATACTAGTTTTACAGTGTATTAATGGAATTTAAATTCAATTGAAAATATGTAACTGAATTTAATGATTAATGCATTATATTCATGCATTATAATCCTTATTTCTATATTCATGAAAGCGAAGTCCAGTTTTCCTTTAAAAAGTATCGTTAAAAAATAATAATAATAATAAATAAATAAACAAACTTGACGTGCATTTTCATGTCGTATTTCACAATATTGTATTTGAAGTAGCCACTTTAAATATTCTTTAAAATGTGACATATAATACTGCCTTAAATTTTAAACAGTAAGTTAGCGTCAAAAATATTCTTCTCGATAACCCACTTCAAGCTTTTCTTGTTGTGACAGCTACTGCCTTGCATTAAATTACAGAAATGGAAATTTCTACTGCTTCATAAATTCTTAAGTTATTTAAGATTACGAAACTTAAGTTCAGTCTCTTCGCTTCAGAGCAATATTAGAGACACTGTGACATAAATGGGAAAATTGTGTCTCCTTTTTTCTGATTCGTAAAGAATAATAAAGCTTGTTTAATGTAAAACGCATTTTTACATGCAAGGAGCAATGAAATATGAGAAATCAAAATGCAAAACTAAATTATTCAAGAAACAAATATTAGGAAATTTAACGTAAACATCATATCACATTTCGCTTGTCGTAGCTTGCATTACACAAATGTTAAATTCATTACACAAAGAGTGAACTATTTTAATAATGTTTAATGCCAAAATATTACATCATAATAGCGAATAAGATTGAAGTACCTGAAATGTCAAGGGTGGATTATAAAATTTTTCAATTTTAGCCTAACGTAGTATTCATTTAATCTGCTATAAACATGTCATTATCAATTGCAGTGAGTCTTTTGGAACAAAATATAATTAAAGCCTGTTCCATATTATGGGATATAGTTTACAGTAGAAATCTTGAATATATACATGTAAAACACTTTTTTTTTTTTTTTTTTTTTTTTTGTGTGTGTGTGTGTGCATATTTACTCGTATCTAGTTAAATATGAAGAACAAGAAAGTAAAATCTCATACTATTAATAAATTGTAGAACATTTTCCTATTATACGGATTATAGTAACAGAAAAAAAAAGGATAAGTTAGACAATAACAAGGTTTTTTAAAAAACAAGAAAGTTTTTGTTTTTCAAAAAACAAGAAAGAAAAAGAAAAAAATATGCATCATTCATAAATTATGAATTTTTCAATATTTGCAGAAAATGTAATAACTGCTGTTTAAGAAAGTACTAAAATTTATAAAAGAATTATTTTGATTTATTTCTATCTTTTTCTAAATACCAAAATACTACTTTTTTAAGACAAGAAAAAAGTAATGTCTTCGATAATTCAAATATTTAAGAAAAGTAATTCAGAAACAACAGTCTGTACTAAAGTAAATTATATTCAGAAAAGAATAGTGTTTAATAACTTTAATGTATTTTGATATAATAATTGACTTTTTATTTTAACTAGTATGTTGTGGCCACCACAAGACTTTCTTCTATAATTTCCTATATACATATTCAATCAGTAACAATATTAAAAAAAAAAAAAAAAAAAAAAAAAAAACGATTTTTTTCTAAGGTTTTTTTTTTTTTTTTTTTTTTTTTTTTTGTTAAAAGTAATACATATTCAACCAGTAACAATATTTAAAACGAAAAAAAAAAAAAAAAAAAAAAAAAACGGATTTTTTTTTTTGTTAAAAGTAATACATATTCAACCAGTAACAATATTAAAAAAAAAAAAAAAAAAAAAAAAAAACGAATTTTTTTTTGTTAAAAGTAAAAAAAATCGATAACTTTGTTTTAAATTATCACAGATTTATAGTTCAACTATTCGTTTTAAAGGTATTGACGAGATCTTTCGAAAGATACCCATCTTGAAAGTTTACCCCCCTCCCCCGGAGGGAGTACTTCCCCCCCATGGGGGGAAGCGATGCCCCCACATGCACAGAAATTTTTTCCAAGTTAACTATTACTATTATCAATAACTCATATTAATATTACAATCACAAGTTAAAAATAACTCTCATTATGTACATTTATACGAAATTTTGTCCTATACTGCCATGTTAAAAATTTAGAAAAAATGCGATCACAGCGCCACCTGTTGAGCTATTGATCCCCAAATGTAATCAGCACCACTTTATGTCGGGGACCAACTAAATACCAAGTTTGGTTAAATTTCGTTAAAAAAGAAAAAAAAAAAATTACGATTTTTTTTCTAAGTTTTTTTTCGTTAAAAGTAAAAAAATCGATAACTTTGTTTCAAATTGTCACATATTTATAGTTTAACCATTCGTTTTAAAGGTATTGACGAGATCTTTCGAAAGATACCCATCTTGAAAATTTACCCCCTCCCCCCCGGGGGGTACTTCCCCCCCGGGGGGGGACCGGTGCCCCTACAGGCACAAAATTTTTTTCGTAGTTAAATACTACTATTATCAATAAACCATATTAATTTTACAATCACAAGTTTAAAATAACGCTCATTATGTACATTTATATGAAATTTTGTCCTATACTGCCATGTTAAAAGTTTACATAAAATGCGATCACAGCGCCATCTGCTGGGCGATTGATCCCCGAATCTAATCAGACACTTTCCATGTCAGGGTCCAACTATACACCAAGTTTGGTTCAATTTCATTCATCTGTTCGTGAGATACGGTGAAAAATACGAAATTTTGCGATCACAGCGCCACCTGCTGGACGACTGATCCCCAAATCTAATCAGCACCATGCCCCGTCAGGTTCCAACTATATACCAAGTTTGGTTGAATTTCATTCATTGGTTCGTGAGAAACGGTGAAAAATACGAAAATTTGCCCTATACTGCCATGTTAAAAATTTACATAAAATGCGATCACAGCGCCACCTGCTGGGATATTGATCCCCAAATCTAATCAGCACAATGCCCCGCCAGGGTCCAACTATACACCAAGTTTGGTTGAATTTCATTCATTGGTTCGTGAGATACGGTGAAAAAACGAAACCACAGACAGACACACAGACAGACAGACAGACATTTTTAAAAAACTATCAATTCGTGTTCAGGATATCCCAAAACGTGTAGATCCGTCAAAAAACGGAGGTCGAAAATTTTCGCGAATCCAATACTTTCTCTATATTACATATAGAAGAAAGTAAGAAGATTTTTGAGTTATTCTGTGGTTTATTTCTAGCAACGGTTTTTTTACTTACATTTTTTTTTTTTTTTTTACAATATTAAAGATTAAATACTTTAGTTGAAAGATTAAAAAAAGAAAAAAAGATTTTTGAGTTATTCTGTGGTTTATTTTTAGGAACGGTTTCTTTACTTACTTTTTTTTCTTTTACAATATTAAAAATTAAATATTTCAGTTGAAGGATTAAAAAAAAAAAAAAGATTTTTGAGTTATTCTGTGGTTTATGTTTAGCAACGGTTTCTTTGCTTACTTTCTTTTACAATATTAAAGATAAAATACTTCAGTTAAAGGATTAATTAAAAAAAGAAAAAATGACATAAAGTAAAATTCTAAAACATTTAATTATAGAAAAAATTCTCCGTTGAAAATTGGACTTCAACAATTTTTTATTTATTTGTTTTTTGTGTACTATATAGGTATAAGAAAGTAATTACCGTTACCAAGAGGTTTTTTCTGTACTTGTCAAATTTGGTAAAATATTTTTATCAACTGCATTCAGTAGAAAAGAATGTTTTCATATAATTTCATGTAGCCCTGCGTATTAGCTATAAACTATGTATACAGTAGATACCGTACTTAAATTTAGTACAGCATGAAAAATACATATCACAACTTGAAATGTACTTTCAGCAATAGTATGGTTTATAAGAATTAATATATCATAATTCTTTTTTGTAGCCCTGAGGAGGAACGTTTAAAAGAATTTTACACCATACTCAATACGATACACGTTTTTATACACATAAAAAACATATTTCATTTCATTTTATTGAGTGCATATAGCTGATAATATTTCTAATTTATTATGAAGCATCGTTAGCATCCACTCATTTTTCACACAAGTATTTTCGCGGAGTAATTTTCTCCAGCACGTAATTACCATTTAATAAAAATAAAATTAATCTTCCAAAAAGGTGAAATTGAAAAAAAAAAAAAAAAAAAAAAAAGGCTATTAATAACTATGTTACTGAATATATACGAAATGTTGGCAGATATGAATAGTCTAAAAATGATGAAAATGCGCACATCAAAAAATTTTCCCACAGGCGTTTTTTTTTTTTTTTTGTTATCTATGCGTGCGTACGAAAAATTTATTTCAGTTTAACTAAAAGTTTCAAGTTCACCATATGATACAAATTTTGAATAACAAGTTTAAACCTTCTAGGTTTTTTTTTTTTTTTTTTTTTTTTTTTTTTTGAGCTTTAGTAATAAAAAAAAAGAATGAAAAGAAAAAGAAAAAAAAAATACACAGACATTCAAAAAATAACAAGAATTTTTTTTAAACAACATTTTTGAACTTTGCAATTTGTTGCAAATTCTAAATAAGTTACGCGTAATTAAAAACTGTATTATAGCACTTTAAATTCATTCGAAAACATGTAACTGAAGTTAATGAAATAATTAATTATATTTCTGGTATTTATGCATTATATTTCTGATTTCTATATTCCTGAAATCGAAATACCGCTTTCATTAAAAAAAAGAAAAAAAGGAAAAAATTCAAATTTGACGTGCATTTTCATGGCATATATTTCAATATTATTTGAAGAAGTCACTTTAAAAATTCTTTAAAATGTGACATATATAACACTGTCTTAAATTTTAAACATTAAATTAGCGCCAAAAATATTCTTCTCTATATCCCACTTGAAGCCTATTCCGTTGTGACAGCTGCTGCACTGAATTAAATTGCATGAATCGTAATTTCTAGTGCTTCATAAATTCTTAAGTTATTTAAGACTGCGAAACGTATGTATGGATTCTTCGCTTCAGAGCAATATTAAAGGCTCTCTGACACAAATAGGAAAATTGTATTTAGGTATTTCTAATTCATTAAGAATGGCAAAACCTGTTTTACGTATAGCATGTTTTTTTTTTTTTTCTCATACAGAAAAGAGATGAAACATAAGTAATAAAAATGCAATATAAATTATTGTGAAATGAAAATCAGGATTTATTAAAAAAAATTAACAGAAATTCAAAATCGTATTTCACTTGTCTTAAATATACTTTATAAAACGCATAACAAAAATGGTAAACGACTCTATTATTATTTAATATAAATGCATTAGAAGTAATAACAGGTAAAAAAAGAAATAGTTGATAATTTAAAAGTATATTAAAAAGGAGCTGAAATTTCAGCTTACCAGTGTTTTAATTTAATCTTTTCTAAAATTCTCGTTCTAATCATTTGCAGTAAGCCACTTGGAGTAAAGTTAAAAAAAATTAATTTAAAAATTAAATTTTACTTTAAATGAAAATCAGAATCGTTTAAATAAAGTTAAAGAATTTAATTTCCCATTTTATTTGTAAAATATTTAGTTTTAGAATATGCATTACACAAATAGGGAACTATTTTAGTATTGTTTAGTGCTAAAGCACTAAATTGTTAAAACGAAAATAATAATAATAATAATAGTGTCTCAAACTTCAAGAATATATCATAAAAGGTTCCAATTTTAAACTGCAAAAGTAATCATTTAATCTGCTACAAAATCATCGTTACTAATTACAGTAAGTCCCTTGGAATAAAGCATTATCCCACATTACGGGATATAATTATGGATGGAATCTGTAGAATATTAAATAAAGAATTTTGTTCATTTACACATATTTACATGTGTATAAGACAGATATATACTTTATGTAAAACAAGAAAGTAAAATTACGAATCTTTAATAAATTATGAAACATTTTTCCACGTTATGGATTATAGTTTTTTAAGAATAAAAGTAAGTCAGACAATGACTAACTTATTTTTTCCTACTTAAGAAACAAGAAAGAAAAACTGTCCATTATTCATAAATCATGAAATATTTTTCCATATGTAATAAGAAATATATAAACGCTGTTGAAGAAACTATTAAAATCTATAGAAAAGAGTTTTCGATTTTTTTTTCCTTATTTTTTTAAAACAAGTAAGAAAATGTGTTGAAGAAAACTTTTCTTATTACGAAAAATCCAACGTTACCTCGGATTTTTCATAATAAGAAATAGTCTATAACAGAAACTTATTTTTTCCTAATACATAGAAAGAAAAAATAACTAAAAAATGGCACTCATCATGCTAAACTAAATTATGTTCAGGAAAGAATATATTTAGTAATTTTAATATATTTTAATATAATAAGTAACTTTTCCTTAAAATAAAATTAAGAAAAAAAAAAAGGTTGAAAAAATATTTTTCCCTTTTCTATGAAAATGCATTCTTAGCAAAGATTTATTAAACAATTTTGTTTTTATTTTAATTATTATTATTATTTAAATATAAGTTGTGTTTAAAGAATGGTTTTAAAAATATATTTTAACAGAGTGCTAAAATGCATTTTTCAAGGAAAATTATTTCCATAATTATAGAAAAAATTTTACGTTGAAATTTTTAAAATAACTCTTTCTGCTATAAGTGTATGGAAAGGTAATTTACTTTCCTAAGGCGTTTTTCTGGACTTGTGAAATTTAGTAAAGTATTTCCATCAATTACATTCAAAGGGAAAATGTGTTTTCGATTAATTTTGTGTATCCTTGTGTATTTGCTATAAATTATATAGGCACTACATAATGTATTTAAATTTATATACAACAAAATTTATCAAAAATATATAACAAAACTTCAAATGTATTCTTTGCAATTTCCTAGTATAGTTTTAATGTATCGTATTTTTATTTTATTTATTTATTTATTAGAAGTTTTTTTTTTTTTTTTTAATTATTATTATTATTATTATATATGAAATTGACTTTGTCATCGTGTCTTCGTGTCACGCTAATATAAAAGACACCTCCATTTTAAGGTAAATATAAGCTGTTCCGTTTGTCGTTCCATGGCATAGTTGGTAAGAGCGTCACGTTAATAACGCGGTGGGCTAGAGTTCGATACCCGAAAGTCCGACGTGTTAATTTTTGCAGATAATTAGTGAAAAAAGGTGTCAATTGATAACAGAAAATTTTTCGTTGATTACACAATATATTAAGAATTTTTGAAGAGTTTCTTTTTAAGAAGTTTTTTCTATTTTAGATACTAGAAAACACAAAATTTTTTATTTTAGATATTAAAAAAGCTTAAAATAAATGTTTCAAGAAAAAAATACATAAATAAACATTTTTAGAAGCTTTATCTATATATTATATATTATTATATGAAATTGAATCCGTCATGGCTTTTACTGTCACGCTAAAAAACGAGACGCTTCCACTTAGAAAAAAAAAAAAAAAAAAAAAAAAAAAAAAAAGTAAGCAGTTTATTGTCTCTCTTAATGACTCAGTTAGTTAGAGCGTCACGTTAATTTTTGCAAATAATTAATAGAAAAGGTGTCAGTTGATAAAAGGAAATATTTCGTTATGTAAACGGTATTCTAATAATTTTTTGAAGAATTTTTTAAATAGCTTTTTATCTAGTTACTAAAAAGCACAAAATAAAAATTTAAGTAAAAATAAATAAATAAATAAATTTTTAGAAGCTTTTTATTGAATTGGATTTCGTTATCGCCTCTTCGTGTCACGCTAATAAATAAGGCACCTCAACTTTAAAATAAAATTCAGTAAGCCTTATCGTCGCTCATTGGCTCAGTTGGTTAGAGCGTCAAGTTGCCAAAGCGATGGTGGTGAGTTCCATCCTCCGAAGAATCGATGTGTTAAATTTTGCAGATAATTAATATAAAATTGATAAAAGAAAATTTTTCATTGTCTACACAATATTCTAAAAATTTTTGAAGTTTTTTTTTTTTTTTTTTTATACTAAAAAGCACAAACGTTATATAAAAATAAATAAATAAATATTCTTTTAGAAAATTTTTATTGAAATTGGATTTTTTTCATCGTGTCTTTGTGTCATTCTGAAAAAGAAGGCATCTCCACTTTCATGTAACCATTTTAAACAACCATTTTCGTCGCTGAATAAAGAAGCACCACAAAACTGGCGTTGTAAAAATTATTACTTACAGACTTTGAATAAACACCATAAAATGCAATAAACTCGCAACAATTGTTTCGGGTCGAAAAAACACACGACCCTTCATCAGGCGAATAAAGTAAGCACGAGTGCTGCAGTCAAAGCGGCAACGCAAGTGCGTTGCCGCTTTGACTGCAGCACTCGTGCTTACTTTATTCGCCTGATGAAGGGTCGTGTGTTTTTTCGACCCGAAACAATTGTTGCGAGTTTATTGCATTTTATGGTGTTTATTCAAAGTCTGTAAGTAATAACATTTTCGTCGCTCTTTAGCGCATTTGGTTAAAGCGTCGTGGTGATTGGGCGATGCTCGTGGGTTCGATCATCGCAAGCCGATGTGTTACTTTTTTTTTGCAGATAATTAATAGAAACGATATCAATTGATACAGAAAATCTTTCATTGTCTACACTGTATCCAAAGGAATTTTAATAATTTTTTTTTACGAAGCTTTTTTGAGTTACACACAAAACACACAAAATAAAAAATTCAGTAAAAATATAAATAAAAATAAAAAATTAATTAATTAAATAAATAAATAAATAAAATAATTAAATTAATTAAAATAACACTGAAAGTTTTTTTATTATTGTGGAGCCCTAGAAAGCCCAAAATAAAAATTTATTCTAGCAGAGACATGTTATATAAAATCATAAAAGTTTCAACAGCAAGAAAATTTTAAAGAAAATTATAGATATTTCATTTTTGCTAAAGATGAAAAAATTTAAATATTCCAAATATTTTTGAAAGAATTCGAGAACAATATTCCTTTTGTATAAATATTTGTTAATTTGTTCCAGAATGTTCTATGATTTTTCTTGACAGTTCTTAGATTTTTGGTTAGAGCATCATGCTGATAACGCGATGGTCCCGGTTTCGGTCCTCGAAAGAAGATATAGTACTTTTTGCTAATAAATAATGTAAAAAAAATGTCAATTGATAAAAGAAAATCTTGTGTTGTCTACACAATATCCTAAGAAATTTTAATTAGTTTTTTCAAGAAGCTTTCCTTTTTTGTAACTAAAAAGCACAAAATAAAATGTAAGTAAAAAAATCATTTTTTAAAGTTAGAAGCTTTTTATTGTGAAGCCCTAAAAAGCAAAAAATAATATTTATTCTGGCAAAGACATGGTACAAATAAATAAAAGTTTCAACACTAAGAAAATTTTAGAGAAAAATATAGGTACTTTCCTTTGGCAAGAGACGAAAATTTTTTAATGTTCAAAACATTTTAAAAAGCTTTCGAGACATTTGAAATTTGTGGCCTAACGAATGATTATACAAAAACTAATAACTAAGAATATTGGTCTCGAAAGCTTTTTAAAATGTTTTGAACATTAAAAAATTTTTATCTCTTGCAAAAGGAAAGTACCTACATTTTTCTCTAAAATTTTCTTAGTGTTGAAACTTTCATTTGTTTGTACCATATTTTTGCCAGAATAAATATTATTTTTTGCTTTTTAGGGCTTCACAATAAAAAGCTTCTAACTTTAAAAAATGATTTTTTTACTTACATTTTATTTTTTTAATATGTAAATGAATTGTAAATGATTTTTACACCATATATTAAAGAAAACACGTTTTTATATTAAAAAAAAAAAAAAAAAAAAAAAAAAAAAAAAAAAAACATATGTTCTTTTCATTTCGTTGAGTACACATAGTTGCCACATTTTTAAATTATTCTGCAGGAACGTTTATTTTTCCCACTAGTAATTTTGCAGAGTATTTTTCTTCAATATATAACCACCATTTAATAACAAGAAAATTACTCTTCAAAAAAAAGTGATGTTTAAAATAAAGGGCGGATACTTACCATGCTAAGAAATAAAGAATAAATGTTGGCAACTATAAGTGAAGTCTAAAAATGGTAAAATTGCACCTACTATAAATTTCGCCCAATACCGAATTAGAACTTCCTGCTGATATTTTTTCTTAAAGTTTGACGATAAAGGACACACAGACTTACAAATATACAGGTATACAGAAACATATAGTGACCAACCGATAAAAGTCTACTTCTCGCATTCAGGGGACATCAAAACGTGAAAATATATCAAAATGTTAATTTCGAAAATTCGACTCAAAAACAATGCTTTCTTTCAGATTTGTGATCAGCAGAAAAAAGTGAATAAAAACGTAACGAACATGAATTCTTGAGCATTTGAAATGATTAAAAAAAGATATGCTATCATAATAAATCAACATTCTGAAATTATCAAAAAGTTATTCATAACCCTTTACGAATGCTCTAAAGCATTCTAAACAGTGTAGCAAAACTTAGGGACACTTTTATTCAGCTTTCACCAATAATTTTGAGTAGTGATATTTGATATAGGTAATGGACAAATAACCTTCGAAGTGATTAGGCAAACGTTACAGTTAAAATTTAGTGGTGGATATTGAATAAAAAATGTTCTAAAATTTGGCAACACTGACCAGAGAAGATAAATAAATTGGGCCGCCAAAGGGTTAATCTAGACTAACTATTGCTACTCATTGGTTGGTTAATTGGGTTTTACGTCGCACTAGTGCTGCGGAGATGGGCAATTTGCGACGGTCTGGGACTTACCCCTAGAGGTGGTCCGGAGACGCTACTCATTGGATTCAAAAGTTTTCCTCACACTAAATAAATCTCTTTCTATATATTCGTGTCAAAAACCCTCAGTATTTATCTATAAATGCCTTCCGCTAATGGCCTAGACCAGTCGGTGAATAAAAGGACACTTGTCCACATTCTCATTTTTCCAAAGATTTGATGAAATTACCTATTATTTTCTATCTATTAATATTAATTTTAGGAGCTTTATAGTTATTTCTTGCTAAATGTTCATGCAAATTGTGTATTGGGATATTTTGAATAATGTTTCCCTTGCAATTTTACGCAGTGTGGCTTTACACAAAGTACTACAAAATACAAAAGGTGCAGAAAAAAATCTTAGTATATTTACAATGTCTGCCATTCATCATAAAATCCATTAGATTTGTGTTTTATGCTTAGAATGCATCAACTTAAGAATTTGTCTAATTTAACTAATAACAAAAGCAAATACAGAAGAAAGAAATCTGGTGTGAAATAACCACATGACTTCCATCACCCACTATTCAACGTATTATATGCATGCTTTGGAAATAATGCGGTCAGTCAAAAAATTGACCAAACGAAGTAGGCATCTAAATTTTTTTTCGGTAAGATAAACTTGATACACGTGTAAAGACATATAAAACAAAGTTTATATAACAAGTTAAAAGATAAGGGAAAAAAAACTGATAGAGTTATTTTTTTAAACCAATTTCCGGCTCTTAACTTTCCTGTAAAAACCACGTAATATATGATAAAGGATTTTTAAAAGGGTTTAAATAACAATTTTCAAGAAAATCATTAGAGCCGTTTTTGAGATACCAGCAATTACCAAAACTTGGTATTCGATTATTGACCGGAAAACAAAAATTACGTACAAAAGAATATTTAAAAGGGAATTTATATGGCGAGTTTGAAAAAATCTTTACAGCCGTTTTTAAAGGAATGCACATGCGAGATCTGAAATTGATCTATTTATACAGAACGCCTACCAATTTTCCTGAGCTAACCAATTATATGTTTCGAAAGGATATCTAATAGAGTGTTTATTTAGCAACTTTAAAGAAAATCGTTAGAGCCGTTTTTGAGATGCGGACTTACGGTACCATTTTCATTTTCCGATGTCTCCCTTCCGGTTTTCCAGATTTTCCAAAAATTTGGAATTTTCATTTATGCGCTAGACCTGTCTCAATTCTGAAGTTTTGTAGTTATATCTTTATTAGTTTCGGAGATATAATAGATAGAAGGTTCCTCACATACATACATGCACACACACACACTGACCAATTGCCATAACTATTTTTTTGGGACTCAGGCGACCTTAAAACGTGTAAATGAGGTGAAAATCGACATCAAATTTTTGGACCGAATACAATACTTCCATTTCCTACGGTAATCAGAAAATGGAAGTAAAAAGTGTGATACCACATGTGCCAACATTATAAGGAATCTTTACACTGGAAAAATAATCTATTTAAAAAACTTTAAAAACCCAAATTCTTATTATAGAGTATCATACAAATCTTTTCGAAGTTAGACTAAAATTTAATAAAAAAAAAAAAATAAATGTAACTTTTTTGTTTATTAACCAAAATTGGGAAAATTTGAAATGTGTCAAGAAAAGAGAAATTATTTCTTAAACTTCACCACACGATTGCCTATAAGTTTTGTGATTTCATTTTCTGATTAAGGGACAATATCTGAAATTTAATTATTCGTTTGAAGTAACTTTTTATTACTATTTTAGTTTATTATTTTTCTTTTTTTTCTTTTTTTTTTTTTTTTTTAATATAATTTAACATTTTACTGATTTGGTTAATGTTTATGTGTTTCTCTTAATCATTTTTATTTTGTTTTGTTAACTGTTTCATTGACATTTTAGTGAATATTCCGCCCAATAGAGGGCGCTTGTAGTGCACAAAAAACTTTATTTGTTTCTAAAAAGAGATATAAGAAAAAGGCTTCTTAAAAAAACTCTTCAAAAATTTTTAGAATACTGTGTAGTCAACGATAAATTTTCTTTTATCAATTGACATCCTTTGTATTAATTGTCTGCAAAAATTAACACTCCGGACCTTCAGGGTGTCGAACGCGTGAACACCGGATTACTTACATGGCGCTCTTACCAATTGAGCCACGGAGAGACAAATGAAATGCTTGCATTTACTTTAAAATAAAGGCGCATTTTTTATTTGGTTGAGATTCACAAACATACCGTAGTGAATGACAGTAAGTACATAAAAATTTGGGAATAAGTATCGCTAATAAATTCTTTTCACACCGTGAAACTAAGGTTTTCACTGTGGAAAGACTATAAAAAATAATGATAGAATATTTTTTCGGTGTACACATGTTCTTTATACAAGCCAAATAACTTGAGATGGATATTGAATAATACATGCTTAACGTTCTTTTATAAACTCTTTTAGTATCCACCGAATGTATCGTAACTATTCGAAGAATGTCGACCAATTTAACGAATTTGCTATGACTGTGAATAAATTTATAATGCACAGAATAAGAATGATTTTATAAAATTAAAGATGGAATACATAACGTAATAAAAGAATAATAAATTAATGATTAATATTTACTGAAAATTATAGGAATAACATAAATATAAAACATTATGAAAAGCCAAAAATTCTATATTCTTTCCAAAAATAATATTTGCATATACTAAATATCGCCGTTTGATAACAGAATTATGTAAATCGCTCAGCATGATTTAAGTGTGTCGTCTAGTAGCAAATTCGGCCATCGTCAAAAAAGAAAATTTTGAGATAAAGCTGATTTTTTTTCCACATTTGGCCAAAATAAGAAAGGAACCAAATTTCTAGTTTTATAATCGTTATGGTAGTATATTTGATAACTCGAAATAAGGTGGCAGTGGCACGTGAAGGGAGGGGTTATTTATTTCTTCATTTCGAATTTAGCCGCCTTTGGAACTTACTTCGTAGTTGGCCGGTTTTGCAAGAAACCAGAACTTAATTTTTACTATAAATCGAATGTAAATATTGGACCTTTAGGGGTGAAAATACACGAAACGTTTTGTTCAATAAAATGTTATTTAAAAATAACTGAATTATGTTATCGGATTAAAAAAAAAAAAAAAAAAAAGAAAAAAGAAAAAAAAAAAGAAATTCGATAAAAAATAACTGATATCTATAACAAAAAATAACTCTAAAAACTTATAAAAATGTTTCACAAACGGTCCTAAATTCATTATTCGCGAGTTATTCTATAATAGAGTGGGAAACTGTTCGAGTTGTACACTATCTTCCAAAAACACGTCGATATAACCTGTTTAATTATCATAGGTATGTTATTAAATTGATAACACATAATTAATTAATCATAATATGCTAACAATGATGCTATTATATTGTCAATGAATATTATGTTATTACAAAGTGATAGTATCTTATCATTTTGGCTTAGTCCCTTTTCCATTTGTAGGATCATTTTTTCTCTTCCTTGATTGATTAGAAGATTTTTTTCTAAAAACTTCTTCACAATCGAAGAAAATACGAAATTCGTTTATTAGAAACTTTGTGTGCACCAAGAAAGAGCAGTCACAGACGAGAGACAACATGATAGCACTAACCTAAACAACAAGTGTGGTGCTGTAGTCGGATAGAGCAAAATCGCGATCTTACAGATATGGAGAGGACCGGTTTTGAATCTCACCAGTTAAGATTTGGCTGGTTTTGCAGCACATCGTGATTTCTAAACGCAAATAAAACAGGATAGATCAAGTTTGGCATAGGTTATTCTTTCCAGGTGGTGGAAATGTTTATTTAGTACCTAAAAACTGAAAAAAAAATTCATTTTTCAATTTCAAGGAGTTTGCTGGTTTTGCAAATAGATGACCCAAATATTGCGTTTTTAATTAATTGCGTTTTCAACAAAATTAAAAAATGTCTCGGACCATAAATCTGAAGGATAATTCCATGATGCACGGCAAGGATTATTTGATACAAAAGAAGTGATTATCTGTTGCAAAAGAATAAATCAACAACAAGAATGTTTGATAAGATTGTAAAACATCAGAAACAAAAGAAAAGTAACGATTTCCAAACACTGATTTCGCAGAGATTGACCCTATCTTCATAAAGGCTAAGGAAATACTAAAAATTATTTCTCTGGGAGTGTCATTGATTCTTTCCTGAAAAATAAAGTTGAGGTTGAGGTAACTGGGTTTAATATCCAACAATAATGCTAATAAAATTCTCCTTGACATTCTTAAACAAATTTATAACTTAATAAGTAAATGGAAATTTTTTGTATTGTCTTAAAAATAGCTACCAACTCAAAGATAAAATCCAAACTGTGAACAAAGTCACTGATATTATGAAATATGATTTTGCTGACCTATTTAATAATGTTATTTTAACATATTTTCTTCAGATCATCAATAGTCTTTTAGATAGGTTTAAAAGTAAAATTTCTATTCGTAAACACTTTTGTGCAGCATCCTGTAAGACCCTTTTAAATTTTATAATTCACAATAATTACATTTTACATGATAACAATATCCATATCCAAAAAATCGGTATCACACAAGATGGCAGAAGTTCGAGTCTGTACCCATCTCACCTAACTTTAACTCAAAATCTTCTTAACAATAATTGCATAAGATTTTTAGACTTAAAACTTAAACTTAGAGGAAGTAAAATTTATACTGAACTTTTTTGACAAAAGTGAAGATTTTTGTGTTAGAGTAAATTTATTTACACATTTTAATTCTTGTCTTCAGCTATCTGTGTACAGAAATATCATTCTCAATCACCTCTTTCGAATACAGAATCTCTGTTCATCTAAGTATAAAAAGAAAAATATTAACCACACCATTAAAGCTGCTACAAAAATAGATTATCCAAATAATTTTATCTATTCGATAATATATCAATAATTGTCTCTGTATAACACTATAATATATATATATATATATCTATATATACACTGCACAAAAAAAGTAGACGGACACTTACTTGTAATACTTTAAAGCCGTTTATTTCTTCAATTATATATACGAGGTTCATTTCTCTAATATAATATTCTTGAGACATCATATATTATTATTTTTTGGATATAGGTTCAATCCTTTTGAATTATGTAGTGGAAAAATTCAGAAAACAAAAATGGGGCATATTTGCACGGTAATGTTTCTTAAAAAGAGTAGACGGACACATCTTGTATCTCTAAAATAAAACGTTTTTAGTAAGGGGTTCGTCTCCCATTTGCTTTAATAAGTTCGTATACTCTGTTAGGCATCGAATCAATGAGATTCTGAATCTTTTTTTGACAGAAAATTTCCCAAATGTTTGTAAGAGCTTCTTTGATCTGGTGAATTGATTCATACTGGCGTCCACCCTCATAAATTTTATGAGCAAGTATAGCCCAAATGTTTTCTACAGGATTCATATCCGTACTTTTGCCTGGCTAGGGTAAAACATTGAAGTTGTTCTCATGAAACCATTTTTTATCTTTGTTAGCGGTGTGTATTGGTGCTCCATCTCGTTGGAAAATCCAGTTTTCTTCCCCGAGGTCACATGCAAATGGCAAAAGCTCACTGCTTAGTGTTTCAATATAATCTTTGTGAGTCTGCTTCTTACTTAGGAACACTAAATTTGTCCTTCCACCATAGCCAACAGCTAGCCACACCATCACGCCACCACCACCAACTTGCCGAGTAGAGTACACGTCGTCTTCTTTCTCCAAACTGTGCCAATAATATTGATATCCATCTGGGCCGCCTAAATTAAATTTTTTCTCATCTGAAAAAACTACAGATTTTCATTCTGTAGTCCAAGACATATGGTTTTGAGCCCACTGTAGGCGTTCTGTCACGTGGTGATCCTTCCAGCATGGATGATGTTTTCTCTTCTTATATTGAAAAAGCTCTGATTGCTTAATGTAGTTATATATTGTCTGAGAAGTTACGTTAGTAATTCCTGTGCTTATTCGAACTCTGGGAATTGATGCTCCAGTTTTTTTCAGCTCACTAAAAATTTTTCTTTGGTCTCTAAGCGAAAGTTTCTTTGGCCGGCCACTCTTTTCTTTACGCCATGGGCTTCAGGAGCACGTAGAAAATCGCTGATGCTACTTTTGCTTATTAGAAGTAGCCTACTAATTTCTCTGACTCCTTTATTAACATTTTTCAGCGCTATAATCTGTCCTTTCTGGTAACCAGTTAGAGGAGCTCCACGTGGCATGGCGTATTCATCTCCAAGAAATTTAACTGCGTAAAACCATCTTGTCAAGCACGTTAGCAATTGGCAAAATGCCAAATGTTTATGTACATGCAAAACTGGTATTCCGCAAGAAACACCCATTTAGATAATTGCAGTTTTTGACCTGTGTCCGTCTACTTAAAAAAAAAATATATATATATATATTGTGCAAATGTATATCTTTTCTCTTTTCTGTATTTCCCTACATTAAAATTATAAATAATTGAATATTTTTATTTGTCTGTCAAAAATACGAAGATTGATAAGTATAAACATGTTAAAGAATTTTAATGGACATTTCCTATTAAACAAAGACGGGGTTTTAAAAAACTGTAAAGAAGTGTCAGTCTACATTTTATATGCAGTGTATATATATAATTTATAATATGAAATTTTTTAAAAAAAATTATGAAACAAAATAAAAAAGGGGAGATTGGGAGAGAAGATATTTGATTAAAGAGGTTGGGTAGTGTTTATTGGAGGTTGGTTGGGTTGGGAGCGTTGATGAATTAAATAATAAAAAAAAAGGGGGGAGAGATTATTACTATTACAGGATACATAATCATTTTCTGGTTGATTTTATGAAAGATTAACTCTTCACACGTTAGATTTAATTCTGTGTTCAAAAGCTTTTGTTGACTTCCTAAGTTTAATTTGTACAAATCAATCCATTTCCATATATAATAATAATAATAATAATAATTAATTATTTAATTAATTAAATTAATAAATAAAATAAAAATAAATTAATATTAATTAATTAATCAAAACATGTGAGAATTTTAAGATTATCGCTAGAGACTAAGAAATATAAAAACCTACAATTTATTGCAACTAATAAAAAAAATTAAAAAAAATTAAAATTTATTATCTCAGGATTAAATTAAATGGTTTTAATACTAAAAAATAAAAAATAATTTAAAAAACTCTCAAAAAATAAATATATAAATACAAACCAAAGTAAAATAAACCTGTTTTACCTAAATTCTCATGCTTTGAATTATAATGTTTATCTTTTTTCCCTCCAGATGGCGCAAGCACACATCTAACACGTAGAAATTTAAAAGAAACAATGTATAACTGAAAGGTGTAATTAAATTCCAATTATTGAAAATTTTAAAGATTTAAGAATTATTAAAATAAAAATGTATTAAAATATTATTGAAATTGCTTATTTGTAAAGCCTTTATCGATTAACCGGGATTGGTCTCGATATTAATTTTTCTTATTAGAATAGTTCTGTTGTCAACTTGTTATGTATTTCTCTCTGAGTTTGGAGTCCTCATGACATGAGGATAAATAGTTTTCCATCTTGATTCATTGTTGGACTGTGTTAATAAATTGTTGAAATGTAATTCATTCTTTATAAATTTGAGTTTCATCGCAAGATAGGAACATGAACTGAATTTTTGGCTTGAGTCAGCTATACAGTTTTCCGAAGTCTTGCGATCTGTTTGCTCATAGAAGGACATGTTCCCTGACTTTAAATCCTTCTATTTTCAAGCATTTCCAATTCCAGTTCTCATTTCTAACTATCTTTTTTCATATTTTTATAAGATTATTTGTTTAAATTTTATAACTTTCTTGAATTTCGCATGATTAAAATTACACCTAGTTGGACTTACAAGGAAGCATTCAAAAGGTGTCGTCTTCAAAAAATATTGGAAAAAAAAAAAAAAAATATATATATATATATATATATATATATATGTGTGATTCTACTCTTCCTAAAACTCCAGAAAGTGAAAAAAATTATCGGCTGAAATGAATTACAGCGACCGCAAAAAATTATCAAAATTAAGCATATTTGGCAATTTCACATTGTTAGGCGATTGGTTTTGAGTACTTGGCGGAGAAACAAGACACGGTTCTATTCGTACACGGCATTCTCGGTGCTAGCGGATTGAACGCCTAACAGTGCTAAATCGCCAAATATGCTTAATTTTGATAATTTTTGGTGGTCGCTGTAATTCATTTCAGCCAATAATTTTTTCACTTCCTGGTGTTTTATGAAAAGTAGAATCACATATATTTTTTCAATATTTTTTGAAGACGACACCTTTTGAATGTTTCCTTGTTAGTGTTATGGTCCTAATTGCTAACATTAGTATAAGTAATTTAAAATGAATTTATCTTTTAATTGATACTGTAAATGGATCGTAGAAAAATACATATGCTAACATTTAAATTGAATTATATATATATATATAAATAAAAAGAGTGTTGTAGGTATTATCTTGCATCTGTTAATTACTAAATTATATATCGGTATTAAATTCTTCACTTTATATATATATATATATATATATATATATATATATACATATATGTACAGTCGGGAAAAAAAAAAAAAAAAAAAAAAAAAAACGCAGCACTCGATGTAAATCCGTTGCTAATCAATGCACAAAAATGTAATAGGTATCATTCGACGGGGAATTGAGAGTAGATTCAGAAAATGAACGGAAATTTTGAATTGGGGGTCGTCTACATATTAAAACGCGCACCAACTTTGATTTTTTCAATGGTAATGCCCCATTTTTATTTTATATTTGAATTTCTGGGATCGCGACAATGCGAAAAAGTATATTGGTTGTATATTTTGCTTATTTTTTCACAGAGTTATAAGCGTTCAATATTTGAAGGTGCTAATGTTAAATTCATATTTCAAACTTTTATTAACATCTTCACAAAAAATAACTTGATCGATATAATTCTTTTTTTACGAGATACAGTGAAGAAACCCAAACATAATCCATCATTAATTTTGTTTCTGAAAAATATTTTTAATTCTGAAAAATATTAATAAATTCATATTCATAAAAATTATGAATTATGACCTATATTAATTTTTACATAAAATGAATCCTAATGCTGAAAAATATGGGTGTGCAAATTTGCAGCTCATTCCAGTTATTAGTTTTCGAGATATAAATAAATTTTTCTTTTGGAGTGGTTTAGGGGGCCGTCTCTTAAAAAATTTTGAATGAGATAACGAAGCAAATCTTAAAAAATAACGGAGAAAATTGAACAAAATATTTTTATTTTTTATTTAAGGGTCAAATTATATAACAACAACGTCAAATGCAAAGAAATGAAACAAAAATGTTGATTTTTAGACATTTGTGTTAGTATCAAGAATTCCTGTTTTCTAAAGCCCCGCCTTTTATCGTTTGAAGTGTGTTGCTTAACACTCAGTTATGTAATGGCGTGTCGGCGTATTTGAATTAATGACTCCAATGTAGAAAAATAAACTATTTATTAACATAACGAAGAACTATCTACAAGCAAACACACTTCTCTCGTTCGAACATGGCAGAATCCAAAACAAAACTTTTTCAGAGAGAAAAGTTGTAGTGCTTTTCGTGCGCTTGCAGCGCCATCTCATAAAATGCACCAGGGAGGATAGATAGAACACCATAGAGTATCCCCCCAGTGAACAAGGTGAACGATAAAATGCAAAAGTTCAATACAATAAATGCTTGATACAGTATAATATGTAATAGTAACATAGTAAGTAATGCAAAATAGAAATACAATGAACAATATATAATATTAAAAAGTGTAAGATAATATATACAAAACTATATTACATATTCAGTCACCAAATGTTTTGGGAAAGTGACTTTACGTCCAGAGCGTGTTTTGTTGACAGGAGTCGGCTCTGGTGGTATTTCGAATGATTTGTTGACAGGCGTTGGCTCAGATGGTTCTTGGTTAGGAACAGAGTTATTTGTCACAACAGTATCTGACCATCTATAGGCGGGTTTTACGCGATCTATAGAAACTGTTGTGTTTTTACCATTTATATCAATGACAAAATTTTTATTATCTCTGTTTATGACAAGGTGAGGTCCAGTATACGGCGGTGTTAATGGACGAGTTACTTTGTCTGATCTTAAAAATACATGTGTACAATTCGACAATGCAGGATTTACGAAAACACTAGGACTGCTATGTAAGAAGTAGCAGTTGGATTAAGTGTCTGCATTGTTTGTACCAAGTTGGAAACATAATTGGGATCAATCGTTTGGTCAATTTGTTTTTTATCAGTAATAAGATTAGAGGGTAATCGTAAAGTGGTACCATATACTAATTGTGCAGGTGTTGCATTAATGTCATTTTTAAGAGCTGAGCGCAAACCTAGTAAAACAATTGGAAGGGTTTCAGTCCATTTAGTGTGATTATGTGCCTTAAGAGCATCTTTTAAATGTCTATGATAGCGTTCTAAAATTCCATTTGACTGGGGATGGTATGCCGAAGTCCGAATGCGCTTACAGCCTAAGATATGCATAAGTTCTCGAAATAGAGTAGATTCAAAATTACGACCTTGATCTGTGGTGATAGTGACTGGGCATCCGAATCTAGAGATCCAACCATGCAATAAGGCACGAGCGGTTGTTTCCGCAGTCATATCAGGGGTCGGAATTACCTCGGGCCATCTGGTAAATCTGTCAATGATTGTTAAACAATACTGATTTCCATCTGATGGGGGAAGAGGGCCAATGAAATCTAAATGAATATGGGCAAAACGGGCATCCGGTAGGGCAAATGTTCCAACTGGTGACTTGGTGTGCTTTGTTATTTTGGCTCTTTGGCAATTAACACAACTGCGAACCATAGATTTGATATCTTTATGCATGCCAGGCCATACGAATCTTTTAGCAATTAAATTTATGGAGGCTGACATACCTGGATGTGAAAGGAAATGCAAATTTTCAAAAACTAATTTTCGCAAACTTTGTGGAACGAATGGACGGGGATGTTTTTGAGATGTGTCGCAATATAGGTCAATATCCTCAAGGGGAAAATAGTGTTTTTCTAATTGTAAGGATGTGGTATTGGATTGCAAAAGTTTTTGAAGTTCTTGATCAGTTGATTGTGCAGAAGCAAATTCTTTAAAATCAAGTACAGTTGGGGAAATTTGATTGATCTCTATGCGAGATAATGCATCGGCTACATGATTTTCAGAACCTTTCATATATCGGATATCGGTAGAAAATTGGGATATATAATCGAGATGACGTAGCTGTCGAGGACTGCACTTTTCAGGATTTTGTTTGAAAGCGTATATTAAGGGTTTCTGATCAGTGTAAATGAAAAAGTTTCTACCTTCTAGTAAGTGACGAAATTTCTTTATAGAGGAATATATGGCGTAAAGTTCACGGTCATATGTCGACCAATTCTTTTGAGACTTACTTAATTTGCCAGAATAAAATGCTATAGGTTCCCATTGATTATCAGACATTTGCATGACAGAGCCACCAACAGCGACGTTTGATGCATCTACCCATAAGCTTAATTGGGCACCAGGAATAGGATGTTTTAGAAGCGTTGCATGAGAAATTGCTTCTTTTGATTTCGTAAATGCAAAATTTGCTTCGTCGTTCCATTCTAATTGCTCCATTGAAATTTTGGCATTGGAACGCGGATGTTTCCTTTTATTTTTGTGCCCTTCGAGGAATTTAACGAGGGGTGCTAAAATATCAGCAGCTCTGGGAATGAATCGTCTGTAAAAATTAAATATACCTAAATATCTACGAAGTTGAGTAATAGTTGTAGGTCTTGGAAATTTTAAAATGGCTTCAACACGGTCAGAAGTTGGTGAAAGACCATCTTTTGACACTGTAAAACCTAAAAATTCCAAAGTGGGAGCACCAAATATGCATTTTGAGGGCTTAATTGTAAGGCCGTAATGATCAAGTCTGGAAAATAGTGCTCTGAGATGTTCAATATGTTCTTCGAGGGATTTGGATGCAATTAAAATATCGTCTATAAATGGATAAACACCTTTTAAATTTCTTGTAACTTCATCAATAAATCTCTGAAATGTGCTGGAAGCATTGCACAAACCAAACTGCATCCGAGTGCTCTCGAAGAGTCCGAAAGGTGTACATATGGCAGTTTTGTGAACATCCTCGGGAGCAATCGGAATTTGATGAAAAGCTTTAACTAAATCAATACGTGAAAAAATTGTGGTTCCGTGAAGTTCACTAGTAAAATCAGCAATGTTGGGGATGGGATATTTATCCTTTTTAGTGTGAGCATTTAGTGCTCTGTAATCTCCAACAGGTCGCCAGTCATCGCTGTTTTTCTTTGGAACCATATGCAAAGGTGAAGCATAATTACTGTTGGATGGACGCATGTGTCCCAAATCCAACATATGCTGAAATTCCATTTTTGCAATTTTTAAACGGTCGGGGGCCAGACGACGTGGTTTAGCGTATACCGGTGGGCCAAAAGTTTCGATATGATGCATAACACAATGTTTCACAATTTGGTTTGGGCTAGGAGATTTACTGATGTTAGGAAATTCACTTAAAAGATTAGAAAAAATATCATTACTTATGATAGATTTCACTGAATATATATCAGAATTATGTACAACACAATGAGAATTTAAGCTTGTGACATTATCAAATAAAGAACGTTTTCTAAGATCTGGCTTTAAATTAAAGTAATGTAAAAAAATCAGCACCTAAAATAGGGGTTGAAACATTACAAACATAAAAAGGGTAAACAAACTGTTTTCTTAGACCAAGATCAATAGATAATAATTTACGTTTATATACATTAATTAAAGTACCATTAGCTGCAACAAATTTTTGAATTGGAATAGACATTTTGTCTATTTTTGATGCTGGAATTAATGAACAGTCACTTCCTGTGTCCACTAAAAATTTTAGATTGCTTCTTTTATCTCGTACAAAAAGGCGACGAGAAGTGGAAGGCGAGGCGTATGTCGCCGCTACTCCTTGCCGTAGTCGTTTCCCGCGGAAAAAGTACAGGGAGGTACGCACTTTTTAGCTTTAGAGCTAAATTTCTGATGATACCAGCAAAATTCTTTATTAACTTTTGGGCTTTTGTGCCGAAAATTAGATCGAGATAGTGAACGAGAATGACTTCTGGAACGTCGCAATGAAGCCACTTCTTCTCTTAAAAGTTTTAATTCTTTTAAAAGTTCGGAATCAGCACTCGAAGAATTAGTTGTACTAACAGCACTTACCTGTGGTGGAGATACATCCAAAATTTTATCAGCTATTTCGGCAGCTTTAATGGGTGTAAGGTCTTGCACTGATGCTAAAATAAATTGCGCATTTGAAGGCAGTTGTTGCAAGAATAGTTCGAGCAAAAGAGTGTCGGATACCTTATGGTTTTCAGCTCTTCTCTGCATGACGCGAAGTAGTTCTGACGGTTTTCTATCCCCTAGTTGTTCACCAGCTAATAATCGGCGAATTTCCTGCGATTTTGTTTCACCACAACGTTGAATTATTTCGTCCTTTAAGTTTTTGAATGGATCGGAATTATCAGGTGAAATTATTACGTCACGCACAGTCATTGCAATTTCTGGAGGTAAATTCGCAACACAATAGTTATATTTTGTTCTAGAATCCGTTATTGGTTTCGGCACAGCTAGTTGAAATGTTGATTCTACCATCGTGAACCACAGGGCCGGGTCCGTAGGGATGAATGCAGGGATTTTCACTGCAGCTGTTTCATTCACTGCAGCTGTTTCATTCATGTTGAAAACAGAAACGAAAACACTTATAATCCAAAATAAGAACAGTTTATCCGGGTCACCACTGAAGTGTGTTGCTTAACACTCAGTTATGTAATGGCGTGTCGGCGTATTTGAATTAATGACTCCAATGTAGAAAAATAAACTATTTATTAACATAACGAAGAACTATCTACAAGCAAACACACTTCTCTCGTTCGAACATGGCAGAATCCAAAACAAAACTTTTTCAGAGAGAAAAGTTGTAGTGCTTTTCGTGCGCTTGCAGCGCCATCTCATAAAATGCACCAGGGAGGATAGATAGAACACCACTTCAAAACAAAACAATACAGAAACGAAAAGTGAATGTGACTTTGAATATTCGTGTTTAACCCCTTATTTTACGTTGACAAAAATATACACAAGTGGTATTTACTTCATCGATTACTGGTGATAAATTTAGAATCCTTTAGACGAACACTAGAAGAAAAAAATTAACTAAATAGGCGGGGTTTACTGTTTGAAATACTCTCAAAATAAAATATTTCAAAACAAATTTTCTGTACCACAATTATATTACAGATGGATATACATTATAACTCTATTCTTTCTAATTAATATATTTCTATCCATAGTATATGTTATTGCAAAAATATGAACACTGGGTACATGCTTAAGAAATAAGTAACACACAAAGTACGAAAGAAACGCCCACTGGCATTGTTACAGATTTTCAAATGATGTGAATCTACGTCAGCAGTCGCGAATGCGTTAATTAAGAAATTATATTTTCATTGAAATTATAAAATCGTACAGTTCCAAAGAGTTCAACTGACCCAAAACTGGTAAGTGCTATTAAAATTGTTTAATATTTACTTTATAAAACCTTACAATAATTTATCCGAAAAGATTTAGTTTATGCGTTGTATATATATATATATATATATATATATATATATATATATATATATATATATATAGCTATATTATTTCAGTTTGTATATTATGTTACACGTACGAAAGAAAATTTAAGCTTTATTGGTGATCAGTATATCCATGATAGATGCTTTTTAATTGAAAAATATTGCACTTTTATAAAAAGTATTGTCTGACCAATCATAAGTGTAATGTATTTAAATATACCTAAAATTATCTAAAAAAGTACTAAAGTATATACATATCCAAAAAACTAAATTCATGATAATTAAGATACTGCAAAGGTGTTAATATTTTTATTTCTTTTTATAACTCTTTTTTTCTTGAAATATTTCCGGTGTGAAACAGTATAATTTTGTCTAGTTCTTGTAGGATCTTAATTTTATTTTTCTATATTTAGTGATAGCCCCCTAACACATTTTTGATCATAACTCTATGAATACTAAAGATAAAGTATACAAACAGTATACTTTTCCGCACTGCCAGACTCTCAGAAATTTGAATATGAAGTCAAAATTGGGTGTTACTATTGAAAAAAATCAAAGTTGGCGCTCATTTTAATATGTAGATGACCCCTAATTCAAAATTCGACGACATTTTCAGAAAGTGCATTTCATTTCCTGTTGAATGGTGTCTATTAAATTTTTCTGCGTCAATTAATATCGAAATACCATCAAGTGCTGCGTTTTTTTCCCCCTCGACTGTACATATATATCAGGCCTCACAGCGTTCCTAAGATGATACACATGTTTTATTATACGACCCGGCCACCACTATCGTCAAAAAACTTTTTTCTGCAATATTTTAATGTTAATACAACGTTCGTAAATAAATATTGTTTTAAAATTGTGGTGACAATGTAATAACACGTACGTAAAATTTTAGGAACGCTAAAAGGTCTGATATGTATATATATATTTGTGTCTGTGTGTATAATTCTGCTTTCAGAGAATTTAATATTCAACAGACTATGATTAAAATGATAACTAGAATTTGTAAGATGCTAGTTTAATTCTGTGAGGTAATTTAGATATCGTCTTGGAAAAAAAAATCATAATAGTCGAAGAAATTGCATTGTTTTGGAGTGCTATTGGCTATAACCTAGAGATGGATCAACTAAGACGTTTGTCTTTTTACGCTTAAATATGTGCATATTTTAAAACATGCCTGAGCAAATAATTCAAAAATATTTGGATGCATGTCTCTGTGAATTCTTTTGTTAACGCTGTGATATGAAGCTTAATAAATATCTTTATCTCTTGTAAAATCCAGTATTTTCCTTATTTTTACGAACATAAATAGTTTGAAGTATTAGGTGTTGTCTTAATCGAATGAAGATTCTTTGAATATAGTAAAAATAATAATAATAGTAACGTATAATTACACATAATGATGATAATAATAAGAATAAAACGTATTATTCAACGTTGAAAGGCGCCCGACTAGTTCTGCTTTAAGTGCTGATAGACGGGAGTTACCTAGTATTGTGCACGTTGGTTTAATCATTCGGAAATTTTCTTGATTTTCTCCGAAAATCGCGTAAATACAGGCGAAGAATCTTAAGGTACAGTGTCCGAACACTAGCAAAAATTCCTATGTAAATAAAGTACACTTTTTACAGTTTTGTTAAATAAATCCTTGTCGAATCCTGTTCTTAGTCAGTGTAAGAACATGATTCGATAAGGATTTATTTAACAAAATCGTATGAAGTGTACTTTTTTTACATAGGAATTTTTGCTAGTGTTCGGACACTTTTGTTACCGACTGTACCCCCACTTCATGTTCCCCTAGTCGACCAAGGGAAATGTTTCCACCCATACCTAGGTCACACTTACTTCATCAGCAACATTAATTTTAAAAGTATTTCAGATCATGTATAACCTAACCAATTGTAATAAAAAGGAGCAATTGTGTATTACTATTTGATTTTTTTGTCTATAAATAACAACAGTGAATATTGATGAAGTCATTTCTCGAATTTAAAAATTAATTAACACTCTTTTAACTGATCATAGAATTTAATTAACTCAGCAATTGTCATTATTAATTCACTAAATGAATCAATATGTTTAATTACATTTTTAAATTTTCTATGTCTGTTTTACAAATGTTAGATAACGGCTAGCTTTTTTTTTTTTTTTTTTTTTTTTTTTTTTCAGTATTTAAATTGAGTAAATAAATATAAAAAAGAAATTTTCCATTGTTTTCCGTCTCATGTTATTACCAAGTCATCTAATTTAAAATAAAAAATAACTATTTAATTAACATTTCTTAGAAGTTTGCAGAATGATTTTTGTAAATTGTAATTTAAAAAGCTGAATAAAGAAATCAATGACATATTCTAATAAATCGTAAATGAGTTTAATTTGGAAAACTTGTTTGCCAAGTCAAATTAATTGACATCGCTTTCAAAACAGTTTAAATGGCGTCTGTGAAAGTAAATGAGTCTGCTTCAGGCAAATGTTAAAATACTGTGAAAATAAAACTAGATTTTTATTTTCCCAAGCACCATTTATTTAACTTCTGGGTATCTTTTTGTTTTTCTTTGATTTTGTTTCTTCTTTCTGGTAATTGCATTCAGTGAATACATTAAATCAGCGAATCTTCAAAACAATTTGGTTTTGTTATAATATCTTATTATGAGAATCATATTAAATCAGAATATTACATAAACTTAACTTTAATCTAAAAATATAAATTATACAAACGCATATAATTTTAGCAGGATAATTTATTTAAATAAGGTAGGTCATTAGGAAAATAATAGCACATTTCAACGTGTTGTTGTATAGCGTTGCATTGTCAAAATATAAATTTTTTTTACATAAGCATAACCACTGCTTAAAAAAATTCGGGAGTGACTCTACTCGACTTTCTGAACATTAAGTAATTAATGTTTGTAAAGAGAAAATTATCAGGTTAATAAGTATTTTTCTCTATGTAGTATGTTTTTTAAATTAACGCTATTGCCCTTCAAATATTTTCAGCATAGATCATAATGATAAAAATATTTTCTCACTAAAAACTATACAGTTCGTACGACGGTTGCCTATAACAATTATATAAATTTTCAGCGTAATCGAATGAGGCGTTCAGACGCTATCTCACTTTAAATAATTTGAGCCCATAAGACACAATGATAACGAATTTTTATTTGTATCGCTGTAAAAAGACTACAAGTGATAGATTCTACAAAATTGATACAGCTCGTTTGAAGGTAATTTATAAGATGCATATAAATTTTCAGCTCAATCGGATATAATGTTTAGACGCTATCAAAGTTTAACGAATTTGAGCCCCTAAGGCATATATTGATAAAGAATTTTTCGTTGTGTCCCTGTAAAACAATTATACTTACTAGATTAACTAAAATCAATCTAGTTCCTGCAACGGTGACCTGTAATATTCGTATAAATTTTTAGCTCAATCGAGTGAGACATTTAGACGTTAATTAAAACGATTTAGATTACCCACAGATCATATTGATAAAGAAATTTTCGTTATATCCCTGTAAAAATCTATAAGTGTATTAGACTCACCGAATTTTATACAGCTTATGCGACAGTGGCCTGTAATATGTATGTAAATTTTCAACTCAATCGGATGAGGTGTTTAGACGCTATCGCATTTTAAATGGATTAAGACCATAAGGCACAATGATAAAGAATTTTTCTTTGTGTTCCTCTAAAAAAAACTATAAGTGATACATGATCCAAAATAGATACAGTTAGTGTAGTGGTGATCTATAACATGTATATAAATTTCCAGCTCAATCGGATATGAGTTTGGAGCACTTTAAAGAATTTGTCTCCATAGTGTATAATGCTAAAAAGTTTTCACTGTCTCCCTGTAAAAGAACTATAGGTTCTAGATTCACCAAAATTTATCCACTTCGTGCAACAATGACTTATGGCATGTGTATAAATTATCAGCTCAATTGAATAAAGTGTTTAGACGCTATCGCAGTTTAAGGAATTTGGGCCTATGTAGACCATAATGATAATGATTTTTTTTTTTTTTTTTTTTTTTTTTGTGTGTGTGTGTGTCCCTATATATATATATATATATATATATATATATATAAAAAAAAACTATGAACGCTAAATTCACCAAAATTTATACAGTTCGTGCGACAGTTATTCATAACATGTATATAAATTTTCAGTTCAGTCGAATAAAGTGTTTAGACGCTACCGCACTTTAAAAAATTTTGGCCCATAATCCATAATGGTAAAAAAAATTTCTTTGTGTCCCTGTAAAAAACTCTAAGTTCTAGATTCACTGAAATCAATAGGGTTCGTGTTATGGTGACCTATATCTATAACATATGTACAATCGGCTGCAAAATTATTCGAGCACTAGCCAATAATTCCTATATTTAAAAAGTACACTTAAGACTGTTTTGCTAAGTAAATCCTTGTCGAATCATGTTCTTAGACTGATTAAGAACATAACTCGACAAGGATTTATTTAAAAAAGCTGCATTAAGTGTACTTTTTTTTTGGCAAGGATTATTGCTAGTGCTCGAATAATTTTGCAACCGACTGTAACAATTTTCAGCCCATTCGAACAAAGCGTTTAGGCGCTATCGTTTTCACTCACATACATAAACACATACATACACACATACATCATCGTAAAAATATTAAATATGAATTCAAGGGACATCAAAACGTGTAAAATACCAAAATCTTAAGATCGGGTTTTTGACATGACTACAGTGCTTTCCTCAGCATAGTGTTCGGAAAGTAAAAATTACATCTACGATTTAATATCTTTAAATTAACCATTATAAAACTGTGATATAAAAACTCTGTAAAAACCCGCGAGAATAAGGCAGTTGTATGTGGTCAGCTAAATCCAATATGAAGTTACACATTCAATGGAACTATTCGGCAAATATTTCGTAGGTGCGAAATTTATTTATTTACATACAAACAAATAGACCACCCCAAAACTCCTCCACTAATTAATTTGGTAAAGCATTTAAAAATTATCTAACACACTTTTAACTGATCATATAATTCAATTAACTCTGAAATTGTGATTATTTATTCACTAAATCAATATGTATAATTACGTTTTTTTAATATATAATTCCATTCATCATTTAAAAATACTTATTAAACCGCTTAGTATTTTATCATCACAATGATTTATCTAATAGACGTGCGGTTCTCGAGCTTTTTGAATACATAGCGTTACTTAAAATCTTACAAAAGTAGGTGCGGTATATACAATTTTCTGAGAAATATGTCATAATAAATAGATTAAACATTGGGAAAATGAATTCTCCTTTCTTTGCCGTTTGTATGTCGATATACAAAAATTCTTCTCTTTATCTCTAATTGTGGTGATATACATAGGAAATCCAAGCTCACACAAATATAAAATACAAAATAATTTTAGTAAATTTCTGATTAGCTGAGATATTGCTTTCTCATTAACACCTATTTTTGTTCAATTTTAGAAAACAATTATTTGATATTAAACTTATCGGAAAAGTTTAAGCATTTAAAAATGAATGTTATACACATAATATCGGCATCCAGAATGTGTATTATAAACACATGCATATACAAAAATATATATTATTAAAACAGAATAAATATTTTCCCCTGCGTCGATTATCCTATTGCAGTGAAAGTAGTTTTACAATGTAAGGGAAAATAAACAGTATTTTAATTCGCTTGACCTTGGCGACAAACTAGTCACCTTGACGACGAAATTGGAAATTTAGCAAAAATATTTGAAAAAAAAAAAATGATAATTTAGAATTCCTGAATTTTCGAGGCTCTAAGTTGAACAGAAGTGTAGGTCTGGAATTTTCCATGATGTCTATGCAGAAATATCACCAAATGGTATAAATGGAAGTAAGTTGACTTCTGAGAGAGTGCGTAGTAACTGCGAGTCAGTACCGTTCAGAGAGCTATTTGGAATGATTGCACCTTAGAGACTATGCTCCACGATTTAACTTTATTCATGAGCTAGCAAAATTCCATGAGAATTTGACGCTATTTGCTAATCTGTGGAACATGTGACTGTTCACTTGGACTGTTCCAGAATATTACTAGTGACTATTGTGATAATAGTGACAGTTTTATTAAACTGCTTCGAGAATATTCGTGAAATTTATATATTATTGGACACTGAATATTCCAATATTCCTGAACATTCCTTTCAAGAATATTCCTTAAAATCACATTCTGTTATAAACTGATTTGCAAAGTAGCGTTGAATAGAGTGCATTCATCCTCTAGAATATGCCTTTTTCTTCACGAAATACTTTCTTTATAGAAGAAAGTCGACCAGTGTTCGTGTAAAAGGAAATGCTTTTTACTATCCGTTTGAATGTAAAACTATTTTCACTACAATAGGACAATCGGTGCAGGGGAAAACATTTAAATCCATTGTAAGAATATATTAGAAAAGAATAGTTTTGCAAGAAACACTGCTGCTCATTAAGTAATAATCATGTGCTTAAAAAATGCGTAGTTTATTCATGATTAAATAAAGTATATTTTTACTACTTTTCCATAATTAACGGGAAACTAAAACTGGGTTTTAGAAGTTTTATCAAATATCTCAAAAATACTTGAAGAATTATCTTTAATTTTAGGAGTGAAAAGAACATGTTACACCTCATATATTTCAGTGATAGTTATGATCTGAAAAAAAAAAAAAATAAATAAATAAATAAATAAATAAAAAAGAAAGAAAGAAAAAATAAAGAAAATACGAAATATTTGGGATCTTTCTGTAAAAATGGATGCTTGAATATAATTTTAGTAATATCATATGGCTATGATGCTTCTGTCAACTATCTGCGTTCATTTGTAGCGGAATAGCACGTATATTCATAAAAATATAAGATTTTCCCCTTTAAATTTTGGCCGTGGAAGATCATAACTTTGATGGCATGTCTCCGGACCATTTTTAGATGTGTGTCTCCGACCGTCGCTAATTACCCATAGCGTAGAAGTAGTGCGACGTAAAACTTAATCACTCACTCACTCACATTAAATTGGCGACTTTTTCGAACGTTGTTTGTTTTTAACATGCAGGATTTTCGAGCCAGTGCAATATCATTTTTTGAAAACTTGATATACTGCAGTAAAAACAACCCACCGCAATTAAAATATAAAATTATTAAATATCTGGCAAAACATGTTTTTACTAAATGACTTCTATTACGCATGCGCCAAAGTTAACTAGATTTTTTTCTCATAATTTACTAACGAGATGCAGCTACTTTTGTAAAAATCTATAGTAAAAATCTTTGAAGTTGAAAAAGTTTTATTCGATATAATGAACTCAATTTCAGTCATTCACAGGAAAACATTCAGAACTTTAGGTCATAAATTAATTTTTTACAAATCTTTTTATGTTTGAATGCTGAAATTTCATACAAATTTTTATATAAATATAAATATAAACTTCAAACATAAAATTATTTTTTAAAAAAACTTATAAATTAATCCACAAAGTACACTGTAAAAAATAGTTTCTTAAAAATGAGATAAATTGTCTCAAAATAGCTCCGAAACAATATATACTTAAATTTGAAAATCCATATACTCATTTTTGAGTGAGTTGACATGCTCAAAAATAGGGTTGACCAATAAGAATCTCAATATCCCTATATTTGACGTGTCATACTCAAAAATGAGTACACGGGTTTTCAAATTTAAGTATATATTGTTTCGGAGAGACAATTTAGTTCATTTTTAAGAAACCATTTTTAACAGTGTAATGCCTAAATATATTTAAAATATAATCGATAAACTATAAAAATGTAAAATTCAGGGGAGCGGGGAGGTGAAAACTAAGTCGCAGGGAGTATTTTAAAACTTTTCAAAATAAATAAATAAATAAATAAATAAATAAGTAAAAAAAAAATAATAATTAACAGTTTTTAAGAAATTTTAATATATTTAATAGCGATACATTTCTATTCATTGCATATGTATGTAAATTTTCAGAATTCTAAAACAATAATTTCAAAGAACGATTTTTCAGCATTTACATTTCCTCAATGCACCCCTAACTCTTTAAACAATACACTGACACGCCCTTTATCCTCCATCAAATTTCTTAAAGCGTCAGATATAACGATTGTAAGCTTTGCTACAAAGACAAAGAGTTTTGTGTCATCTATTAACATTAGACTTTTAATAAAGGAAAGAAGACTCAACGTATATTGTTTCCCTGTCATTTATTGGAAACCCGTGGTTCTTTTGAAGACAGTCATTGTTATGTGAATATAAATTGCGGCTTTAATGTAACTATATTACAAGTTTTACTATAGATTAGAGTATTGTATATTTAAAACACTTTGAAAGAAACCAGAATAGATCATGAAGCTGCTTGTTTTAGAATTGTTTGAATTGTTAGGAAGAAAACAATTGTATTTAAATATCATGTTCAATTTTCAATTTTTACAAAACTTGTAGTATCTAGATTTAAACGAATAAAATATACGTTAGCAGAATTTTAAGTGAAATCGCTTTTAGGTATATATTATCTAACATTTTTCAGTCTATAAAATAGCTAAGACTAATTTTATCTCACGGAATACCGCTACTGATTTAAGGAAAAAAGAAGGAAAATCTGGTAATGAAAAATAAACAACTAATATTTTGCATACGAAAAGCACAATGAAATATATATATGTGAAGCTTTTGTTTTGAATGAAAATAAATAAGCACGACTTATTATAATGAAAAAAAAGTAAGAAAGGCACGAGTTTTTCTCATGAGACACGTGTGCAGTGCCTTCAAGGGAAAAAAAAAAAAGTTTACACTTCAGTGGCAAGAAAAAAACTTTACATGTTCAATTGCCGTTCCCGCCATAAAAATGTGTCGAACCCCATTGATGACAGTATTGATAGTATAGGGAGAGGTCGTCTGTGATCGACAACACCACGTGACATCACTGGAGTTCGACACATTTTTATGGCGGAACGGCAATTGACATGTAAAGTTTTTTTGCCGCTCAAGTGTAAACATGTTTTTTCATCTTTATGATTACATCAAATTAAATCAAAAAAATTAATAACAAACATTCACTGAAAAAAAATTCTGTGACTAGCGTCTAGAAACTAAATTGTGGCACTAGTAAAAATAGTTCCATGTCATCTTTATAAATTCTAGTCCTCTTTGAAAGCAAGTTCTAGAAATTCGTATTAAAATTATACATCGTTTGCCTATATTATCGACATCTAACTTATTCAAAAATCTCTCCAAATAAATGCGAACATAAGAAACGAGTTTTAGCAACCACAATTTGAGCTTATGACCTAATTCTAAGAAATCAAGCAAGAATTTCTCGTAATGAAAAAGGTTCATAATATTGTTTCATCATCTAGAAAGTTATAGACCATAACTTCTCTATCATTTCGCCTATTCAGTTTATCGGCTTATCTTATACGCATAGTACGAAAATCTATATTTCTAGTTTAGGGATTCAAAAAATGACTACTTATTCGTTTTAAGATGAACGCGGTACACTTTTTATTTCTTTTGCACTTTGTATTGTAATCTGGATTTGTAAAATCGATTTTGTACGTCACATAGCTCAAAAGCAAATGATCATAGGATGTTGCAAAGTTATATTTGTGACTGCATGATGTCTAGTCGTACCACCTGAAACTTTGGTCTTAATACGAGCTTCCGGTTTAGAGAAATCTACGACTTTACACGATTTTTCGTTACACCTGTCTGTAGTGGTTGTGTATCTCGTATACAACCCAAAGACGGTTGGACGTAGTACGTTGCAAATTGGTATTTATGCTACTATAACATCTAGTTGTGCACCTCCTATTTTGGTCTTTTCTCTGACTTTCCGTTTTGGAGATATTTACGAAAATTATATTCATAATGACCAGAAATATATAGAGGTTTTGGCTATTATATGATCTACTATAATAAAGATTTCAAAAGAAACAAATGATAAAGCCCGTAATAATGTTGTTATGAAAGTTGGAGATATCTTTGTGCGTAGAAAGTAATTTTTTAAGGGCATAAACAGGTTCTAGTTAACGAATGTATTTTATTTAAGGAATGTTCAGTCCATAGATAGAGCCCGTAATGATATTGTTATGAAAGTTATCTACATTTTTGCGTGCAGAAAGCAATTCTAGAGAAATAAGCATGTTTTAATCGACAAATGCACTTTATTTAATGAATATTCAGCACGTATATAGAACTCGTATTGGTATTATTATGAAAGTCGTCGAGATTTTTGCATATAGAAAGTACATAAGCAGGTTCTTGTTGACGAATGCAATCTGTTTAAAGAATAGTCAGCTCGTAGATAGCGTAATGATATTGTTATGAAAGCTGTCGATATTTTTGCGAGGAGAAAGTAATTCTTAAAGACATATGCCGATTCTAGATGATGAATGTACTTTATTTAATAAATATTCAAGCCGTAGATAGAGCCTGTAATGATATTGTTATAAAGGTTGTCGACATTTTTGCGTGTAGAAAGTAATATTTAAAGACAAAAGCAGGCTCTATTCGGTGAATTAACTTTATTTAATGAATATTCAAGAAACAGTCGAATCAAATTCTTTTTTGTTTCACAAAATTCAATAATCAATGAATTGTCTGAAGAATTCAATGAAACAGTCATTTTTACTACAGAAATCAAATAAACATTTTTACATACTATACAGAGCAGAAATTTATCTATTTCAGGACAACCGAAAATTTGGAAGTCTGAATGGAATTTGAATTCATCGAGAGTATTGTGAAAAATTTATAGAATTTTCGAGGTAGTTCTGCGCTAGAAACCAATGAATCATTAAAAAAAAAAAATTAGAACACGACTCTTATTGAAGTTAGAGTTTCCAAACTTCAGTAATCCTGAACAAACATTTTTCACCATATTTGAATAATTTGACGCTAAGTCAACACTCATCTTCGTAGAAATGAAAAAACTACCACCTGTTTCCACCTTTAATGTAATACCGTAACGGAAGTAGCGTTTAAAAATATAGGCAAGTTCTAATCTTACAATCATCAATAATTACTCTTTTTTTATGTAGTCTTGTTAGTAATTTATAGAACTTTCAAAGAATTTAGTTAATTCGGTCGCCAAGCCGTCATATTCGATGCCAAATCGGCAAAATCGATGCTAAGACCACAATCTGCGTTGGATACAAACTTGGCGATTTGGAGAGGCTAGCGAGCAAATGTTGTTTCAGGATAGCCAGAATTAGTAAATCATTTCTCAGTTTTAACTGAAATAACTGTTTTAATAAAATATATCGTTACTCGCCACTAATTTTTGCCGAGGAGAACAAAAGTTGATCATCTATAGTGGAATGAATTTTATTAACTCTGAGCTGTATTTTGCAAATGGGAGATTCTGTTATATGACGTGGAGTACTACCCCTGAAAGAAAAACAAACAAACAAACAAATTTACTGTGTTTGTCTCGATGGTATACCTAATCTTATTATCGTGACTTTTGTGGTTAGAGTAGCAGTTTTTTTTTTTTTTCTGGAACGTTTGTAGTTTGGAACCTGTTTATTAACGATTACTTCACACAAAATTGTCAATATTTTCATAACAATATGTATATTCCAATGGGTGGGCAGAGAAGTGTGCGGCATGTTGTATTCGAAACTGAGATCCGAGATATAGAAGTCCAAAGACAAACATCTGCACTAAATGTGCACAAAAACACAAACCATGTGTTCATCGGTAAGTTTTGATACTCTATCGGTGAAATGACGTTTTGATGGCGTCGCTGCATTAGACCCCTCCCCGGGAGTACGCCGCCGTACGAGTGATATTGCTCCTGTAGACGGTATAGGTTACCAGATCGTGCTGTCAGTTAGCCATCTGTAAAGTCCCACCGATTGAGGCGTGACAGACGTTGTCGCTGGGAAGGTATGGTGCTGCCATGTATTGCTATAGAATGAAGTTGATAATTCGTTGTGTAGAGCGTCCACGGTCACCAATGAAGCAGTAGGCACAACCTGCGGCAGTAGGTTGTATTCGAACCTGTGATCGTAGGGATAGGAGTCCAAAGACATACCTCTTGACAAAAGGTTAACCAATTGTTCATCGATAAGCCCTTACATTTTATCGATGAAATGACGTTTTGATGGCGTCGCTACAAGTGTATAAGGAAGTCTTGTGGTATCCACATCAGACATTTTTCTCAGTGTTTTGCATTAGAAAAATAAAATAAAAGAAGAAAATAAAACAGTATGAAATATACATGAATGTAGTTGTTGTTTGGGTTTAACTAACTAAGCACGACTCATTATCAGGAAAAAAGAACTTGCAAGGCACTACTGTTTTCTGATGGGATGCATCTATGATTACCATGAATAAATAAATAAATAAATGAAACAAAACACGGGCGATGATAAATGACCAAAAAATATTTCGCATACCAAAAACACAACGAAATATAAATGCATGCCTATAAATATAAACAGAAATGTAGAAATGAAAAATTTCAAGAGAAATCCAAACTGAAATATCTCTAGAATTCTGTCATATGATATAATGAAAAGTTTTATAGGACTTAGATAGAATTTCATTTAATAGTATACTTCTAATTTTCATTTATCGTATTTTATTCACAGTATGTAAAATTTCATTCGTAATTAGGGAACTAGATGTTTATATTTACTTTTGAAATGTTTTCTGTTTTCTATTTGTGTAGTTATTTATAATTTTCTGGTATTATATAAAATATATATATTTACACACAACATAAACAAGTGTGTGTATATGTATGTATATATCTTTATATATATATATATTACTTTATACATATCGATAAATAATTTATATTTGCTAAGTACTTCATAATTACATGATTTGATTGTATAATTACTTTAACATTGTTTTTGTAATAATTTAAATATTTACTTTCATAAGTTAAAATATATTCAATTTATTTTTTATAAAATTTATGTAAAATATCATTTTTTTATTCAGAAATATTTATTTTTCTGGTTTATTTAGGAATAAAAAATACGCCATTACCTTTTATTTTCGTCATAGTGAAACCAAAATTTTCTTAATAACCATTCTTGATATTAATTCAGCAATTAATATATATATATATATATATATATATATATATATTCTTTGATCATTATAGGCTTAAACTAATAAAACCTTAATTCTAATATATCTAAATTTAAACAAAATAGAAATATAATGTTATTAAAATGATATTATACTCTTGTGTTCTATTTCTCAATAAGTCCGTAAATTACCACCTGTTGATTCTCTTACACAAAAGATATTTTGATATTATGGGACGTATTAAAATCCTTAGAGTTTCTAGAATATTATAACAATAATATCAGACAACAATGACGCAGCGATGTCTCATAATGTTCCTACATTCTTTGCATTATTGATTTTGAAAGGCAGTAAAAAGAAGACATAAATCGGAATATTAAGAATAAGAAATCTTCAAAATGGACTTCCTGCTGTGTGAAATAATGTAATATCTTCTTTATTCTTACATGCTGGACAGTCTGTAATTCAATTTCTGTTTCACAAAGTTCTCAAATAACTTACTTTCACCATTTTCAGGGAAATATTGCATGGGCGTCAAAATAAAATATGAAAATATCTTAACAAGGTAAAGTTACAAAAAAGTAATGTGTTATATTTTCGAAAAAGATATCAGTTACAATTTTTAAAAGGAAAAAAAAAAATGTGAAGAGGGTTATTATTTCAGAAATGGGATAGAATGTAACAATATTTGTTATCTGTTTTTAGATATTAAAATATTTTAATTGCATGTTACAGTGTTTTAAATCTGAGTGTAAAAATATTTGACAAGGAAATATTCAAAAGGCGTCGTCTTCAAAAAATATCGAAAAAAAAAAATATATGTTATTGTACTCTTCATAAAACACCATAAAGTAAAAAAATTATCGGCTGAAATGAATTACAGCGACCACAAAAATTTATGAAAATTATGCCTTTTTGGCGATTTAGAGCTGTTTGGCGATAAGCTCGCTAGCACCGAGATTGCCGTGTACGAATAGAATCGTGTTTTGTTTCTCCGCCAAGTACTCAATATCAATTGCATAACAATGTAAAATCGCCAAATATGCTTAATTTTGATATTTTTTTGTGGTCGCTGTAATTCATTTCAGCCGATATTTTTTTCACTTTCTGGTATTTTATGAAGAGTAGAATCACATATATTTTTTTCAATATTTTTTTAAGATGACACCTTTTGAATGTTTCCTTGTGAGTGAGTATAGTTTTAAATTTGAAAAAACAAATGTGATATTTACGGAAAATATATCACATGATATTTAAAAATAAAATAAAATGTTAATTACGATATTATTTTAGAGATAGGATTAAATGGAACAAAATTTTTTATTTAGTTTGAGGTATTAAAACATTGCAATATTTGCAAATTACAGAGCATTCACCTTTTGACAGTCGCATGTGAGGGGTTAATAAAATTGTTTATTTTTTTCCCTAGCGCGAGAAGGAATGATGTTAGGGATACAGTTTTCTAGTAGCTTCTTAACCTTATTTCTGCTTCAGTAATGTGTGTGTGTGTGTATTTTCTAATCCGCTCGGTTAGTGACTCGGGTTCGTTATTTCATCTGTGGTGTGCAAGCGTCTAAACATTCAAAGCACGAGGTACAAAGGACTCTCAGTGTCCTGAAAAAAATAGGTGGCTAACAGAAGACGAAATCTGAGTGATGTCCAATAAATAATTTCTGAATATTTAGTCTGAACATTTAGCCATATTTAATCATAATTTTAAATTATAAAATTGCATAAAAATGAGATTTTTCTTAAATTATGTTTATGTCAGTAAGTGAATTTGTCAAAGAAAGATAAAAATTGTTTACATTTGATCTAGTTAAATGCACATATAAACTGGGAAAATCTAAATGTCTCATAATTCATCTAGTATTGTGATGGCATTGTAGTAAAAATCTTCGACAAAACTTTTGTTTAAGAAGGAAAAATAAATATTTTATAAACTAGCAGTATAAATTGCGAAAACACATGTTTTCATTGTTGCCAGGTTATGCTTCTTTTTTATTCAATAGACACCAAAATGTTTTAGAAGTGATATTAGATATATAAAATAGAGATTAAACTCTACATTGGTTACGCAACCATTACCTTAAAAATTTAGTGTTGGATGTTGAATAAAAGAGTCGCAATATCTGGCAATACTACATGTTTTTCAAATTTATGATGTTAACTTATAAAGTTTTCACCTGGCTTCATTAAAGAGCAAAATAAAGAAACATTTTCTGCAAGACAGCTCTTGTGAGTTTTCTACCTTTAGATTATAAAGTTTTTATTCTTTACTCAGAATGTTGAAATTTTTTTTGCGAAATCTTTGGATATTATACGCGATTGCTTGTTATAGTAACTTAACTTGAATTTCATGCCAGTTTTAAGTAAACATTACAACAAACTCTAAAAAACATTAATTACTTTATAAGGAAAGGACACGTGACGTCACTCGCAGTCAATTTATGGGTAAAGTGGCATAATATTGGCATTTTCACCAATAAAGGTTGATCTTTTGCCACTAGAGAGTGGCAAAGATTGATTGACAGTGGCAAAGATTGATTTGTTTGTAAACATGCCCTTTCCTTATTGTAACTTAGAAGAGGGGAAAATGGCTATTAGCTTGAGAAAATCACTAATATGAGGACACAGGTTAAAAGTTAGCGCCGATATTCTTAAATAGAACTAGAGATTTGAAATACGTTCCTTAGCGTGAATCCGATAAAGTAGAAAATCTGGCAGTATTCCTACAGAAATTTTGTTTTTCAACTTAATTGTTATTTATATATTGGATAATAAGTAACCTTCACCTAACCTTCAAAAAGTATTCTCAAATCTAAATTTTCGCTTAACTTCTAAGAAAAACATACAGTTACTCTAAATTAACAAAACAATTTTAAAATCTATTATCTATGCTAATGCTACATACAAGTACTATATATATATATATATGTAAGATGGCAATTTCTTTTTTTAATCGTGCATAATATTAAAAATGTTAAACAACAAAGAAATTTTAACAAGCTTACATGTAAACCAAAAAAGTAGATCAGAAACTAAATTAAAATATAAACAAAGGAAGCAGGATAGATGGATGGGTTTTACGTCGCACTAGTGATGCGCAATGGCCAATCAAAGGAAGCAGAAATTAAACTGTCAAAAATGCTTCGTATGGCTTGAGACATACAAACGGGGTTTCGACATTCTTTTACGAAAACTCAAATATATATATGTAAGAAGACTCATCTAGTATATTTTTGTTACAGTTGTCCCATGTACTCAAAGAGTCCATAGAGTAATAAACGATAACCAAACATACATATTCATGTTGAATACTTTCATCCCCCGGAGGGAGGGGGGGATCAAGGGTCTTACATACATACATATATATATATATATATATATATATATATAAAACTGGTTGACAGTTACTATTATATAGATATTTTTTAAATTCCTAATAACTGGTTTAAAAAAGAAATCCTCATTCTGTAGATTTATACAAAATTCTTCCATACACTTCCATATTAAAACACATGATAAACTGAAAAGACGGGCAACCTATTGATCGACATTCATCAACAAATGATAAACAAAAATATTCAAATTGTCAAAGTGCAATTAAATATGATATTTTTATGAAATAAGATAAAGTTGGCAGAAAAATTTAATGACAGACTGACCAAAATGTTCTAAAAACGATTTATTCGCATTCACAATATTTAAATCGTGTAAGCCGATCAAAAATCCACCGAAATCGAAAATATCTAAGTATTCCATACTTTCTTCTATTAAGTGTATATGTGTGGGGAAGCTTCTGTCTATTATAATCTCAAAAACGAATAAAGGTAGAACGATGTAACTTATACAGAATTTCAACTTAATAGATTTAAAACAGGTCTACCGTACAGATTATTTTTCCAACTTCCGGAGATAACTGGAAAATCCGAAATGGGACTCTGATAAATAGAAGGGGTGCCGTAGATCCGTATCTCACAAACGGTTTCAACGATTTTCTTCAAAGTTGCTACATAAACTGTTTTTAGACATCATTACTTATGTATTAGTTGTTTAGTTCAGGAAAATTATTATATATCCTGTAGAAGTATGCCAATTTAGATTTTTGTCAGTGCGTTCCTTTAAAAGCAGCTTTACGGATTTTCTTCGAACTCGCCATATTAACTGTTATTTAGGTACCATTTCGTACGCAAATGCTAGTTTCAAGTGAACAGATGAATTTACCAATATTTACTGAAAATCGGTAGTGGTATCGAATGTTGGTATTTCGAAAACGGCTCTAACAATTTTCTTCAAACTTTCTACATAAAACCCTTTTTTACATGTCTTTTAACATATATTACTTCGTTACAAAAGAAAATTGTCAAGGGAATGAATAATATTTAAGCAAAAATGAATAATATTAATAATATTAAAAATGAATAATATTTAAGCACGCAGACCATAGCATATAGTAATAATATATAGATTGTTCATTGGGGAGAAAAAAAAAGTGATTCCTTTTTCACTTGGGAAAGGACGGCGATTTTACCAATATATGGCCGTCTTTCCCCGAGTGAATACACACGGGAATACACACGAATATTTTTGCAAATAAAATTCATGAATAATTTATTTGCTAAAGGTGAATGAAAAACTCCAGATACTGTTTCAAATTCATTTTTTTTTTTTTTTTCAATACCACTTAATGGCTGATTCCAAAGTTTTTTTATCGACATCAAAAATCTTGCGGATTCAGCTCAATGATCTAATAAGAAAACATGACGACATTTTTATGATGACATCATTTTATGGACAATGTATTTTTAAAAGTTATTTCTTCAGAACCTTTGCATGCGTCATTTTAAACTTAGCAAATTTTTAAAGATCTAAACAGAATATGAATTATTATCATAAATTGACTGAAAAACGCAATCATAATAAGTATAATCAAAATAGCATTTTTTCTTTTTTTTTTAACAAAAAATTACGCTAAAATAAATAAAATGGCATTGCATTCTCGGCGATAAAAAATTTAAAAGGTGTCATGGGGGTCCTTTACTAAAACTGTAGTGCCTGCGGAGTATGAAAACTGATTCGTCAACCATGAATTTTATTTGGAAACTTTTCTTTGAATGATTCTGGTTTCACTATTTCACAATATTCATTTGGTTATAATAATAATTTGGTTTCTGGTAAATTGAAATTTTAATTAGGTGGTGAAATTGGTATATTGGTGAGTTTCAAATTTTAAAGGTAAATAACAAAAGATATAAAGTGCGAAAATTTCACACGGGTATGCTAATTTCAAAATAAAATATTTGTATTTCAATTATTTATGATTTTCTATTTCTTATTATCCTTTAAGGAAACTACTTCATATTTCCCTTTATAACGATTTTCTATTGCGCGTTTGGTCCATATTAGTCGAAAAAAAAAATTGTATGTAAACATTTATTTTTGTAATAGAAAACCATCAAAACGTATTATCAACACTTTGTAAGTTTGCAATAGTCGAATCCACAATTATCTAAAATACTCCAGTTCATTATAGTAAAACACTTTTTTCTTTTTTTTTTTTTTTTTTAATACGTTCCGTTTTCACATTTAGAAAGTTTACTACCGTTAAATTAGTACTCGTTTTCAAACATCAATTCTTTTAAATGTTGAATAGTTCATTTTAGAGACAAAAATGCAAAAAATGCAAATAGTTTTTTGTACATTTAAACTCAAAAATTAAGATTCAAAATTTAAAAAATCAATGTTTGGAAAATGAGTGCCAATTTAATTGTTGTGAATTTTTTGAATGTGAAAACAGAATTTAGAAAATACATTCGAAAAATAGTAATGCTTGAAACATATTTCTCCATAAAAAAACATGGAATTTGGCTGTTGGCAATATTAGATACTGTACGCTCCAAAGCAGGATTCAATATCAAGTAAAAAAGTAGGCAATGTGTGTACTCAATTCACGAATACTTTAAAATTTTGCATGAAAACTGAGTTAATAAATTGCACATTTGTTTGTTTCTGATATGTACAGTGTATTAATAATTGAACTAAGAAATCTATACCAGTGAAGATACGTTTAAATTTATTTGTAAAAAATACTGGTTTTATTTTAATCTGACAAATTCTTAAAAGTGTGATCTCTAAAATTACACAGAATAAAAAATAACATTATCAAGATAATAACATTATCAAGATCTCTTGCGTTATTTTTCTCAATAAGTCAGTGTAAAGGAGATATCTTGGCCGTCGTAAAAAGAATATTTTCGTTGATGATGTTGGTTGAAAAGTAAAAACATTATTAAAACTTAATTTCCATTTAAAGTCCAGGCTCGGAAGTAACTCAGAGACATATTTTGTTCATTTGCAAGTTTATTCAACATTTTTCCAATGTACGTGACCATAGTCTATTAAAAGAGCATTATAAGTTTTTTTTTTTTTTTGTTTAACGAAAAACATTCTGGAGTGGGAAAACAGTACCGAGGATCAAGCCGGGCCCAAGGCCCGAATCGCTCTTGAGATGTTACATGTTGGATAAACAGTAAGAAAGTGTGATCTCCTAAACTGAAGCAAAAAAATGACAATGCATTTGGCGTTGAATTATACACGCCAAGTTCAAAGTTTAAGATAGAGAATGGTTGCATTACGTTAGGAATATTCATATGTATATTTTTTAAAAAGTGATGAGTAATTTATTGACCGTTGTTAGTGAATGTTGGCATGATTTCGCCAAGATTTAGACCCTGGGAAAATAACTAGCTAAGTAAATATTTTACCTAACCGTTGATGTAAATTAGGCGACAAGAGGGTGTATGAGTTACATTTCGATGTGCGATTAAAAGAGACCGAATTAATTATTTTATAGTTTCACAAAACAAACGGATAGAAATAAGTCAAAACATTATCATTTACAGAGCGAAAAGAATTTCCAGTATGTTAAGCTTATTAATAGAATACTGGGAATTGATCAAAAAATTTTTCAGTTACATTGAAAAAGACATGAAAGGGAAGATATAAAAATTAGAAAACGCATATTCTAAATTTATTATATATAGGTTAAAAACAGTTATACCATTATATTTTAAATAGTTTATTTAAGATTAAAGAATTTAATTTATAATTTAATTTATTTAGAGAATTTATCTAGCCCTTTAAAGAGAAAAATATAAATTTTATAATATGTGATAATCTATATCACAGTCAGTAAAATACCACTTGTTGAATTTCTTGAGAAAAAGATATTGTGTGTTATTATGAAGAATATAAATAGCTTTGAATATCTAGGATACTATGATAACAATTTCGGACAGTTATGACGCAGAGATATTTCATAATGTCTCTACATTCCTTACCTTATTGATTTTGATATGTAGTACAGAGAGGACGTAAATTGAAACATTAAGGAGAAGGAATTAATCGTTCAAAATTGATTTCCCACTGTTTGAGATAATGTATTACTATCTTTATTCTTTGCAAGCTTGACAGGTTCTAACACAATTTCTGCTGCAGAGAGTTCTCGAATAACTTTCTTTCAGTATTTTCAGAAAAGTTTTGCATGCGCGTCAAAAAACAGAAACATAATTTAACATGATAAAGTCATAAAAGTAAAGAGTGATAGTTAAAAAAATGATATCATATTCATACTTGCCAACCATCTCATTATGAACCGTACAATTTTTAGTACCCGCCTTTTTTCCCACACCAATAACTTTTTAGAGTAATTTTAATCTTATTTAATCGTAACAACATTTGGAGACAATTACTCCAAAAATATAGTGGTGTGAGAAAAGGGGCGTTTTTTTAGGGGGCGTTAACAATCGTACGGTTATTAATGAGATGGTTGGCAAGTATGCAGATACAATTTGAAAAAAAAAAGTGAATGCAGATATTATGCCAGAAATAAATTGGAATATAATATACAGGGTGATGTATATAAAAGAGTACCCGTTGGGTTTTCTTATTACCTTTAAATATGACGGACGTGGCAACTATTCTAACACTAAACTATAATTGTTTGAATCTTGTTTAAGTGTGGGAGACAATTTCCAACACTGTTGGACTGTTAAAACTTTATTTGTGAGGTGAAACAGAAAAGAGACACACATTTTTTTTTTTTTTTTTTTTTTTTTTTTTTTTTTTTTTAATCCTGTAATAATTTTGTTTATGAAAAACAAAAATTAATTGGAATTTTTACATTTTCATTTCTACATTACATTCATTATCCTTTTTACATTATAATTTCATAGACTTTTCCAGAGACGTCCTGCAAACATCGATGAATTAAAACAGATCATAACTGAAGAAATCTCGTCAATAATATCAACAATGCTGCGAAGTGTGTTAAAAACCTGGTTCGATGTGTTTATGTTTTCATTCAAAATGGTGGCGAACATTTTTCAACATTTTCTCTGAGGAATGATAATGTAAAAAAATTCAATTAAATTACGTTTTTTCAAAAATGAAATTATTACAGGATTAAAAACATTGTGCGCCTCCATTTCTGTTTTAACCCACAAATAAAGTTGTAACAGTCCAACAGTGTTAGAAATTGTCTCATAAACTTAAACAAAGTTCAAACAATCATACTTCAATGTTAGAATAGTTGTCACATCTGTCAGATTTAAGGGTTATAAGAAAAACCCACGGGTACTCTTTTAAACTGATCACCCTGTATATATATATATATATATATAGGTCTATTTTGAGACAAGAAAAATTGCAATTTTTATAAATCATATAGCGTTAAATCAAGTAATGTCCAATAAAAAATTTTTGAACATATAATCATTCTGAACGTATATTCTGAACATTTAATTAAATTTAATGATATTTTCAAATTTAAATTTTTATAAAAAATATTTTTTTAGACTCTATTTGTATCCGTATTTCTTAAAAAATAAATAAGTAAATTTTTTTTTAAGAATTGTGTTGAGAGTTGAAAATAGGTAAAATATGCATAAATATTACCCTAATAAAATCAATTTAGAATTTAATATTAACCCTCTGCCAGTCCAATTTAATTTCACTCTTGAGATTTGCCAAATTCAGGGACATTTTTATTCATTTTCCGCCACTAAATTTTAACTCTAACGGTTACCAAATCACTACCAAAAGTATACATTATCTACATCAAATATCACTCGTCAAATTTATTGGTAATAGTTGAATAAAAATATTCCTAAGTTTGGCGACACTGCTTAGAGCGCTTTATAACGTTTGGGGGTTAGGGCCGTCAAAGGGTTAAATTTCTTTGGAAGAAACACTGTTTTAGTTTTAAATAGACAAAATGTTAAATCTAACATCTTTAAAATTACACAAAATGATACATGATATTATTTTTCTCGTGTCACTTTTCTCAATATGCCCCTAAATAACCACCTGTTGGTTCTCTTGCGAAGAAGATATTTTGATATTATGAGGTATATTAATATCCTTAGAATATCTAAGATATTATAAAAACAATTTTTTGACAACATTGATGCAGAGATGTTTCATAATGTCGCAACATTCTTTAAATTATTGGTTTTGAGAGGTAGTAAAAAGAGGACATAAATTGGTACACTAAGGAGAAAAATAGTTCAAAATGAATTTCTCACTGTTT